>VZTJ01003506.1:642108-715130 GCA_013397795.1 Orthonyx spaldingii
GAGAGAGAGAGAGGGAAGAGATTCTCAATGCTGATGATTGCCCTGTTCGAATTATGGGAGTGAAAGCCCGGGCCCCCCTAACCTACTGTCTGTAAAGCAGAGCTTTGAAAGGGAGCTGCGCCCTACAAAAGCTGTCAATCTCCCCTGCCCCGAAAGCCTGGGTTCACATGGATTCCAGTGACAGCCCTCCTCCCCCACACACAATACATCAATCTGTCTCTCCCCCGAGCACCCACAGCCCATTGTCCGGCCCGCAGGTGCCTCACACAGCACCCACGGCCGCCCCTGGCCCCTGGGAACGGCCGCACAAAGGGCCCGGCCGGGCGCCCGCGGCCGTGCAGATGGGCCGGGGGCAATGGGGCAGCCCACGGCCGCTCGGGGTTGGCTGTTTTGGGGGTGTCTCTGCTGCAGATCGGCGTCTTCCGTCCCTCTTGGCAGACCTGGTCACCCAGCAGTGAAGGGCGTTTGGTGCTCGGTCTCTGGCATTTTGGACAAGTGGGTGTTGAGATGGATGGTGGCATTTCTGAGGGGTCAGGAGATACAGAGGCAGCGGCTGCTCCTGCCCAGGGAGATGGGAAGGAGCTCAAACTCTCTTCCCCACATCTTAATGGGCAAACAAGCCCTGGGGACCTGTCTGTTCTGAATTACCTGTGTCTGTCTGGCACAAGGGCAGGTGGGCACCCAGCTGTCCAGTCCTGATGGCCCTGAAAGGAGCTGACTGCCCACTTGGTCTTGGGCAGTGAAGGTCTGGCCTGCAACAGCGTCCCAGGTTTTCTGCAGACCTTGAATAAACTCCTTTGTCACTTGGTGTCTCAGCTGGCCTCCACATGAAATGGAGTGTTAATTTTTCTCTTCTTTCCTTGTTGATAGGATCTATAAATTTGGGGAGATGGGGATGTGTGTGTGTGATTGTACAGGACATTCCTGCCTTAAATTAGTGACAAAGCAATGTGGATGGCACAGAAGACGTGCTGATGCACAGTGGTAAAGGTGACACTGGTTCATCTGCTGCTGCTTTCCACGTCTGAGCTGTGAATGTGCCAGTTCTGCCTCACCCTGTCCCCCTTTAGATCTGACTCAGGTTTGGAGAATCCAGGGGACAGCCATGGAACCAGACAGGGAACTGCACAAGGAGACTGAACATGGAGAAGAGGGAGCTCATCCCTCACATGCTGTTACAAGAGGTGTGTAAATGGCTGTTACTGCTGGTTTTTTTCCCAACTCTTTAGAGCACAGGAGTTCTAATCTCTTCCAGTGGAAATACATAGTCTTCCCGAGAAGAATTGTAATCCTAGAAATTGCTTAATAACCTTGCCTTTGCTGAAGTTACAATTTGCATGAAGTAAGCTTCTTTCAATTCCCCTTTACATATATCAAAAACAAATAAGCAAGCAAACAAAAAATACCAGCACAGGGCTTGACTTCTTAAAGCTCCTTCCCAGATCATTTTGTTCTAAGGTGTGCCAGGGAGTCTCCCAGCAGTGCCACAGCTCAGAACTGTGTTCCAGAGCTGTGTTCCAGGGCTGCACCCTCAGCTGCAGGTTGTGGTGGGTGCTGAGCACATCCCAGAGCTCTGTGGTGTGGCTCCTGCAGCCCTGAGCTGAGTGCAGGCTAATTGCTCAACTGTTTCCTTTGCACTTGGTGAGGTTCTGCTTCAGCGGCTGCAAATTAAAGTGACACTGCAATTCAAGCCAGCACAATGAAATGATGCTCTTGCTGCTTTGATCCTGGTCCTTAGATAGATAACTCCTTCAAAATAAGAAAAAAAGAGGAACTGCTGACTAATTTGGTACTAAACATCAGCCAGGGATCAAAAATGCCCACGTGCAGAGCCTGCCTGTAGGCGTGGTGATAACATCTGTAGGTGAAGACAGGTAAAAATCATCTGGTTCACCTGCAGCAGTGAAGTGTGTTCCACTTTGCTGGCTGAGCAGGTACATTTCAACTTTCATTTCATTTGGATGTTTTATAGACACCAGCCAGAGCTGGGGCTGCGAGAAACAGCACAGTCCAAGCCAGCCAGGTGAGCCTGTGAACAAAACAGCTTGCTTTGAGGTTATTTAAGGAAAATATCCCAGATGTAGGATGCCAGCTGTGTTGCAGTGGAGCAAGAAGCTGTCTGAACAGAAATGGCTTCATGGCTGTTGACATTCTCTCAGTTTGTACTCGCAGAGCACCTTCAGGCAGGTTTGGAGCCTCCTGCCAAAATACACAGCAAAAGTAAATTCACGTTGGTGTTGACTTGTCTCAGCAATTTCTTACAGTGTGAGAACAAATGATCTTCTGGTTTCCTTAATTCTCCTTCAAGACTAGATGAGATTATTATTCACTGTATCAGAACACAGAAAAGCTTAATTGATCCAAGTTGAGCTTGATTTACAACAGGTTCCTACCGATGTCAATAGTAACATTGCTCTAGCTTCAAGTGTAGGACCAAGCCTTATGTTGGAGGCTTACAGCAATTCTCATCCTCATTTCTGTGAATGTTGCTGCCAAGTAGCAGCTTTTGTTTCCTTTTCAGGACCGGATTGGCTCCAAAACCCCTCAAAGATTCAGTGTTTATTTAATATAGTTCACTAAGGACAGGTGTGTTCAGCCTGTGCTGGGACAGGGCAACAGTGCAAAATAAAAATTACCTGCACAGCATCATACTTTGCCTTTCTTCTGGACCTCAGCTTTTAAATGGTTGTGACCACAAGTGACATGGAAATATTTCACTGAAGCCAGCAGTTCACCAAAGGTTTTGCCTTGAGTAGGCAAGAAAAGGCCCTGATGTGCCTGGTCACTTTGTTGTGATTATCTGCTCAGGAAGTCAGGGTCTGGCAGTCCTGGCTACACAGTGCTTTGAATTAAGCTTTGTTCTCCTGAACTTAAACACCTGAGAAGAAGTTTAAATCTACAGGTACAGGAATAAAGTAATGTAAATATCACACCCCCTCTTTAGAGGTAGCTGCTACCACTCAACAATAAATAAAACCCACAAGGCTGGGTCTTCAAAGGACCTGCCTTCTTCTTTCTTATATAAGCAAGCTCTTGCACACACACAAGTTAAAAATAAAGGCCCGGCCTGGACACTGAGCTGAGTTCAGTACGATCTGATGGACGATTTGCAGTGAGGCAAGTGGAGCTGAGCTGTGGAAGTGATTCATTACCCGTGCATTCAGCTCCAGCACAGTGTTGCAGACAGTTATTCTGGGCTTTAATTGCTTCTGTTAACATCATATTCTAGAGCTCATTAGTGATAAACAATGTGTATTAATATCATTCAGACAAGAACTAAAGATTAAGGTGGAAATCCATTTGCTGTGATGGCCATTAGTCAATTCAGAGCTGTTGAATGATGCTTGAGACTCTAATATGAATTGGGAGAGTCAATATTTCATCAGGCAGATCCTCTCATCCTCCTGTGAAAAGTTCTTTGTCTAAAAAAAAAGTTACTTAATGAAAAGTGCACACTTCAAAAGGACACACGCTAGGTACTGCCCTGCTGGTCTCTCCCGTCCTAAGGGTTGGATAAGGCCTGTCTTGGGTCTGATGGAAGCATGTCTACTTTGGGAGAATCATCATGGTTCTCCCAGTTTAAGTCTGGCCCAGCGTTGCCAAATTAATTATTTTCAAATGTGGAGACTTGTCAGCTTCAGTTCCATTTTCTGGCCCAGGCAGGTCACTTGTTTTTTGTGAGTGAACACATGCTGGGATTACTCCAGATGTGACTGACTGAGGGCACAGTTCAGTACTTAGTTAATTCTTAATTAATATTGTGGAGATGCCACAAATGGCTCAGCACCAGGGGGATGAACATGAATAGCACCAGTGGCACAAATAATCTCTTCACACTCAGAAGTGTTGCCTGCTCCCTTCTCACACACCATTTCTTCTCCCCTTCTTCCTGAGTGCCAGAAAATGTGCAACTTTGCTTTGAGTGTCTTTTTCATGCTGTAGGAGATCCACAGTGCTGGAGCCTGTGTGGTCTGAGGAACCAACATGGTGTGGGTGATGTAAAGGCAAAGCAGCAGCTTCAGTCCTGCAGTGGGGCTCCTGTTCCGGGGTCAGCCGTGGAATTTTGTAGGAAGATTTGGAGTATCTTGAGATTGTTCAAAGGAACTTGAAAGAAAAACTTAAAATCTTTACGAATAAATTTAAGAAACTGCCTTTTTAAAGCTTATTTTAATAAAATAGTAGAGAGGTAGTATGACTTTGAGTTACTTATAAATCAGGAGGTCTGGGAAGGAGTTTATAAACACACCTAGCCCAGCTACAAGCAGGAATTTCCTACCTCCAGTGAAGGTGTGATTTCTTACCAATAAGAGGATTTTGCACTGAAAGGTCTTGCTTGGGTGTGCTCATGGAGTATCCGTGTTTGGAATACATCTCCAAGATAAAATTTGTTCAACTTCTGGGAAAAATGTTTATACAGGAGATCAGACTAGAAGATCCTAATGCTGCTCATAACAGCCCTCAGAAACTTCTGTGAAAGCTGTGAAAGGGATAAAAAAATCAGCTGGATGTATTTGAATGAAATGACAGGAGATTTCTCTTCGTGTTATGTGTGAATTGTCTGTCCCTCACCAAAGGAACACGAATTTCTCCTACTTTGTTGTTGTTTGTGATGTGGTTCAACTAAAGGAATTACTTCTTCCCACACCTGACAAAGTCAGCTAAAGGCTTCTGCTATCAGAGATCACCTTTTCCCCATGCTGAGTGTCTGCAGAGGTGTTTGGGGTGATAATTGCTAGTGTCAGCACGATGATCTCATGTTTAGCCTCGGTTTTTATTTCTTCTCCAGCGCAATCATTATTTTCTCTTTTCAGCAGCATTAAGAGGGCATTTCAGTTTACAGGAGGCTGCACAGCTGAGTGAGTGGCTGCCTTTGCCAAACCTCCGGGCTTTTCAGAGCACAAATGCCTCAAGTTACCCTTCTCACTCGGCTCAGCGAGAGGCTCTAGGTGTCCAATGCCCACGGCTAATCCTGCCTTTATTCCTCCCAGCTGCGAGCTGGATGGGCTTTGTAGCTCCCGCGGGAACAACTGAACAGTGCCGAGCTCTTCCCTTCTTCCCGGCGGCGGGGGAGGCACTTCTGCCCAGATCCTGGTCCCGGGGACGCCCAGGGAGCAGCTCCCTCGGACCTGCGGACAGGGAGTGCCACCTGCTGCGGGTGCCACAGCGAGAGGGGTGCTCTGGGAGCAGGGTCCACGCCGAGCTGGGTGTTTGGGAGCAGGGTCCACACCGAGCAGGATGCTCTGGGAGCAGGGTCCATGCCGAGCTGGGTGTTTAGGAGCAGGTTCCACTCCGAGCTGGGTGCTTTGGAGCAAGGTTTCACTCCGAGCAGGATGCTTTGGGAGCAGGTTCCACACCGAGCTNTCCACTCCGAGCTGGGTGCTTTGGAGCAAGGTTTCACTCCGAGCAGGATGCTTTGGGAGCAGGTTCCACTCCGAGCTGGGTATTTTAGAAGCAGGTTCCACTCCGAGCTGGGTATTTTAGAAGCAGGTTCCACTCCGAGCTGGGTATTTTAGAAGCAGGTTCCACTCCGAGCTGGGTATTTTAGAAGCAGGTTCCACTCCGAGCTGGGTGCTTTGGAGCCAGGTTTCACTCCGAGCTGGGTGCTCTGGGAGCAGGTTCCACACCGAGCTGGGTGTTTTGGGAGCAGGTTCCACACGGAGCTGGATCTTTTGGGAGCAGGTTCCATGCCGAGCTGGGTGTTTTAGAAGCAGGTTTCCCTCCGAGCTGGGTGTTCAGGAGCAGGTTCCACTCCAAGCTGGGTGCTCTGGGAGCAGGGTCCACACCGAGCAAGGTGCTTTGGGAGCAGGTTCCACTCCGAGCTGGGTATTTTAGAAGCAGGTTCCACTCCGAGCTGGGTATTTTAGAAACAGGTTCCACTCTGAGCTGGGTGTTTTAGGAGCAGGTTCCACACCGAGCAGGTTCTGCTCTGAGCTGGGTATTTTAGGAGCAGGTTCCACACCGAGCAGGTTCTGCTCTGAGCTGGGTATTTTAGGAGCAGTTTCCACACCGAGCAGGTTCCGCTCTGAGCTGGGTGTTTTGGGAACAGGTTCCACACTGAGCACGATACTTTGGGAGAAGGTTCCACACTGAGCTGGATGTTTTAGAAGCAGGTTTCACTCTGACCTGGGTGTTTTGGGAGCAGGTTCCACACCGAGCAGGTTTCACTCAGCTGGGTGTTTTGCGAGCAGGTTCCACACCGAGCACGATGCTTTGGGAGCAGCCAGTAACCACCTGTAACACTTTAATTCACCCCAATGTACAGATTTTTTCCAGGCTAGAGCTCAGGTAATGCCCTCCTCAGCTGCTACAGGAGGAGAGGCAGTGATGGGATTGCTACAGTTTGTCTAGGAAAAGGAATTTATTGCATGTGAGTCCTCTCTTGTTTTGATTTTTCAAACTTAAAGGAAGTTTTATTTTATATTATTTTAACTTTTGAGAAGCAGCACACTTTCAGTTGTCTATAATACTGACTAATACTGACAATACTGAATTTGAAAAATTCAAAACTGTGTTCCAGTTCCATAATTCTAACATGAGAAGCAAAATTATATTTTATAAATGTAGCCTTTAGTGGGTCATACCAGCAGCTAATCAGCACTATTAATCAGAAAAAACCCCTTAATTTATACCTATTGAGGATATGAATGTTCTTTTTAAAATAGTGAATAGAAAAAAAAAATCATTTAAAACGATCTGTCTGTGAGTCAGGACCCTCCCTCTTGCAGACTAATTTAATCAATGACTGCCAGAGCCCTGAGGGCACTACTGGGCTTTCCTGGCCCTGAGCAGCCTCACCTGGGGCCTCCCCTCCACACCTGCCCTGGTTGTTCAGTCTCTGTTTGAGCTGCCCTGCAGGAACGCTGCTCTCTGGCTCAGCCACAGCCATGCCCTGCCTGTCCTTGGCTCCTGCCCTGTGCACTCCTGCCCTGGACTGCTGTTGGACCTGTCTCATCACCCTTGCCCTGCCTGGCCATCCCGGGACTGTGGCTGATGCTGGATAATTTTGCTGGACCTGATCCTGAGCTGTGAATTGACTTCTTAAACCTGACCTCGGACCTGCCTTGCCGCTGTGGGTTTGTGTGGTGATCCAGGACCTTGGTGGAGCCTCCCTGCCCTGCCCTGCTCCCTCCTGGGCTGGTGGGATGGCTCTGGGCTGGTGAGGTCCTGCCTTGCTGGCTGGGTTATCCTCTTGGGCCCTATCCCTGTCCCCTGGATTATCCCATCCCTTCGCTGCAGCCTGAAAATGATGAGCTAAAACACACTCACTTATAGCTGCTGTGTGCTCCCAAACCTTAGTACAGACCAGGCTGACAAGAAGCAGTTTTAATATAAATGCTGACACCTCTTTGTTCTTTTCCACAACTTGAAGAACTGGCAAGAAGAAGAGATTTTAAAAAAACCAAAAAATCTGCCCCAAAAACCAAAAAACAACAACAAAAACAACAACAACAACAAAAACCAGAGAGGGAGGATGCACAGGATTGAAGAGTATTTGGCTCCACACCTTTTATCACAGTGCAAATGTGAGTGTGCCACCACGGGAGGGAGTGTTTGCATTGGTGCATCTGCTTTATTTTACCCATTATTTTCACCTAAGAAATAGAGGCGGTTGTGACCCTCCCTTATTTCTAGAGCTGACAAAATGCAAGGCAGCAAGTCCCCTGTGTCAGCCAGGATCCAGCTGCAAAAGAGTAGGGAAAATAAACTGCTCTGGAATTTCCTGGATTGTGAAAGAGCTTGTAGGTTTTGAGTTTGGGTTTGGTAGTAGCTGAATCAGCTCATGCATCTTTTGGGAAGGAATCTTCAGACCAGTGCAGGTTGTTCCTAAAAAAGAGCTTCCCTGGCCAGGTACCCCACGTGGGGTTGTACTCTCTTGCACTCCTTTGGGCAGTGCAGGTTGTTTTCCCATGTCCTGACAGCTGGGAGTCTGGCTGGGCACTCAGGGCCTTGCCGTGGAACTTGTCTTTTGTAAGGACATCACCTGAATCTGGTTTAGTGCTTCTGGAATCTCTTGGATAGAACATGAGCTGATTGAGGGGGAAAACACTTTTCCTGCAGGCTGTGGGCATAACTCCTGTGTGTTCAAAGCAGTTCTTGTGTGGTGAGAAGGTTACTCAGAGACGTTTTTAGTTCCAAAGCAGCTCGTTTGGGGCCCTGTTGGCAAAGGCAAGAATGTGCAGAGGTGCTGGGGAAAAACTGCCTGCAGAGGCTGGCCTGGGATGGGTTGGTCCAGGGAGTAATTCAGGTTGGAAGGGACATCTGGATGTCACCTCTCCCACTGCCTGCACGAAGCAGGTCCAGTTCTGGCAGGTGGCTCGGTGAATTTACAGCTGCCTCATGTTTTGAAATGCTGGAATTCTCTCCTCAGGCCCTGGTGGGCCCTGGCCTGTGCGGAGATCACATTTGGGCTGTGTGAGGGTGTGATGTGGGACCTCCTGCACAGGGAGACGAAGCTGTGACCTCCCTGTGGAGCAGCCACAGAGGAGCTGGCAGGAACAGCCCCCACCGCTGTCCCTTGGCTGAATTCAGGCTGAATTCCTGGTGGGGCCTGCGTCAGCCCATGGATGAAGCTGTGACCTCCCTGAGGAGCAGCCCGTGGCAGGGACAGCCCCCACCGCTGTCCCTTGGCTGAATTCAGGCTGAATTCCTGGTGGGGCCTGCGTCAGCCCATGGAAGAGGCAGCACATCCAGAGGCGGCTGCCCGGTGCCTTCCGTGCTCGCAGCAGAGATTTTTACAAATCACTGTGCAGTGATCCTTGGTTCTTCTGCCATCGTGTGGCTGCCGGGGGATGCCGGGCTGTGTCCTGTGTGCGGGGCAGGGGCCGGTCCCCTCAGCAGTGACAGCTTAATGAACTCCAGGGCTGCTAACGAGGACTGGCTGCGAGCGTCCTCCCTCGCCTCAGCCCTCCACCAGGAAAAGGGATTTCCAGGAGTCAGGCAGCTCCCACTCCTCACCAGCACAGAGGAATTCTGGAAAGGACCAGCTTGGGGTGGGGGAGTTTGGGATCCCTGTCCCCGCAGAGTCTGGGGTGCAGGGCACACTCAGCCCCTCGCTGCTGGGGAAATGCAGGTGCTGTTTTCAGCCACCCCAACCCGAGTCCAGCTCTGGGGTCCTCAGCAAAAGGAGGACATGGAGCTGCTGGTGCGAGTCCAAAGGAGGCCATGAAGATGGGAATGGAGGGAGCACCTCGTCTGTGAGGAAAGTCTGAGGGAGTTGGGGTTGTTCAGCCTGGAAGAAAGAAGGCTCCAGGGTGACCTTATTGCAGCCTTCTGGTGCCTGAAGGGGCTCCAAGAGAGCTGAAGAGGGACTTTTGACAAGAGCCTGGAGTGACAGGACAAGGGGAAATGGCCTTAAACTGAAAGAGGCAGGTTTAGATTGGATATTGGGAAGGAATTGTTCCCTGTGAGGGTGAGGAGGCCCTGGCACAGGGTGCCCAGAGAAGCTGTGGCTGCCTCATCCCTGGGAGTGTCCAAGACCAGGTTGGACAGGGTTTGGAGCAACCTGGGATAGTGGAAGATGTCCCTGCACATGGCAGGGGGTGGAACTGGACCATCTTTAGGGTTTGTTCCAACTCAGACCATTCCACGATTCAGCTGTGCCCTGCATGGCAAAGCTGGGTCCCCACTGGGATTGTTACTGAGCATTGTATTAGAGTGACTGGGAGCTGCAGAGCAGAAAGGCACAAGCTGTTCCCAATCTTCTGGTTCTTTCCAGCAACATTAAGGTGGGAATGACTGGAGTGAGAGCAGGAACATGTGTGAAAGCACAGGGAACAAACCCTTGGGCGTGTGATGGGGCCTCAGCACCAGCACCCCACTCTGTGTCACGCAGAAATGATCCTACAGGGGTTGGGGTGTGTGTGTAAATGGATGAAATCTGTGTAAGAATGCACCCCGGCAGGTTAAATCGTGCTATCCAGAGATACTGCGAATAAATACAAGTCCTGCAAACCCCCTCGGTCCTCCAAAGGAACAGAATGCAGAGAGCCTTAAGTTTTCAATATTTCAATATTTATTTACATTAAAGCAGTGCAACTCTTATTTATTTATGACTGATTTATGGTCTTGCAAATAAAATGTATTTCTGTAAGGAGCTGAAATTACACTTTCATCACTTTTGTGAAAAGAAGGAGAGAGCAAGGTGGTACAAGAAGACCATTTGTAAAGAGGGAGGGAGGAAGGGAAGGAAAAGACAGGAGGACATTTCCTTTCCCAGCTGTGATGCAGGGAAGGGAGGAGTGATGCAGCTGGAGATGAACGTGACAGTTGGCTGCTGCCTCTCAGCACTGGCAGCACAGCACTGGGATCTTCCCAACAAGGACTTGAGTGAAAAGCAGAACTTCTCTGCCTTCTGACCATCCTTGTCTGGGGTGGTCCTGTGCTTCTCATCAAGGCTTAAAGTTCCTTTTCTCTTTATTTTATGGACACAGCACTGCCTGTGTTGGTCCCTTGTGAGGAACTCAGAGCAAAACTGCAGTCAGAAGAACATAACCCCTGAGCCAGGTGTCCCAAAGACAGGTCCCTTGCCTGTACACAGGCATTTATTGCTTACAACAGCAGACCCAGCTTCCTCCAGGACAGCGTGGTTTGAGTAACCTGGTAAGTTCTTTAAACAGATGGCATCCACCATTCCCTAAGGACAGAGCCTGGCTTGGTGCAGTGTTTTGGTCCTGTCTGCATCATGCAATCTGTATTTCCACTCAGGGTACAGCACAATCCCACAGAAAGCTCCATGGTGGCTCCCTGGCAGTACTCAGCCTGCAGCACTAAACACCTCAGCTGGATGCCACCCACAGGTTTCTTCACCACGGTCAGAACTGAGTGGCAGCCTAAGACAGACAAGCATTTCTACCTCGTGCCTCAATGGCAGCTGAGGAAGTCCTTTGTGTGTTAGAAGGTGTCCAGAAATTGCTTCTTCACATTTCCCCCTACTTCGACACTTTCCTGTTAGAAAAGGGAAACAGTGAAAAACCTCAGAGCCATCTCCTTTCCTTCAGCAGGAAGGAAACTGGCTCCTCTTTTCACTCGAGCTCTCCTGAGCACTGCTGTGATCTCCAGCCTTCATTATTCACTTGGAAGATGCTGTGGCTCAAAGCCATACCAAGCCTTCCTCTCACCTGCACACCTCAACCGAAGCTTCACATTTCAGCTGAAGTTGAAATCCTCCTGAGCCTGGAGCAGTCTCATTGTTGTTTTAAAGGATTTTTTCCATGATGTGAAAATACAACCTAAGAAACTGCTTTGGCCAGGGTTTGTTACAGGTAACCCCAGCCCTCAGCCCCATTTCTTGGGCTGTGAGCAAGAGCATGACAGGACAGCTGCTACTCAGTGGGGTGCAGCTCTGAGCCCAGGTTAGACCCTAAAACAAGGTACAACAACAGGGATTTCATGACATTGTCCCCTATACTTCCAGACATGTGCCTGTTTCACTTGTGCTTCATTTATTTTCTGACAAAGCCGTCCTGCTGCCAGTGCCCTGCAGGGCACGGAGCAGCACATCCCAACAGCTGCTCAGTGATTCACATCTGGCTGTGTCTTCTTGGGGTGTTCTGTCCAGGACCAGGAGCTGGACTCATGATCCTGATGGGGCCCTCCAACTCAGCACATTCCGTGGTTCTGTGCACCCCTTCACCCTTGAGGCTTTCACCTGATTCCCAACCCTCTGCCACCCTCTCTGTGCAGACACAGAGCCACTCTGAGTGCACAGCAGTCACTGCAGAGCTGTCTGGAAAAGCTCACTGCCCTGCCTGGCAGCCACAACTGCAAGGTAAAAAGAAGATTCACATCCTCCACACACCTGTCATCTCACCTCTAGGACATTTCTGGACAGGTCCATCTTCCTGACCGCCTCTCCTTCCTGAAACAGAAAGGGAGACAATGCTCCAAACCACACTCCAAACCACGAGCTTCTAAGCCCAGACATTTAAGTATTTACACATCCAAGCACTAAAAGCTGCTTCATAACTTCTCCACTTCAGAAGGTGAAGGACAGAGAGGTTGCAGACCATGATTTAGCTTGAAAGCAGCTGAACATTTCACTGTAAGGGCACTGCAGCTCCAGAGGCTCTGCCCAGCACTACAGACATCAGTCCACACGTGCTGGAGCTCTTGGCAGACCACTTGCTCCACTGTGCTGCAGACAAAAGGCTCAGATCATTCAGCAAATGAAGATCTCAGAGAACACTTCATTTGAAAGCTAAATATAGTATCAGAATGATGCTTGACAGTGCTCCTCTAATAAAAAAGTTATTTGCACGAAGATTCCTACCTTTCAAACGAGAATTTGATACCTGATGAGAGCTGTTTTTCAAGCACGTTGTTTTCCATTCCTAGAGTTGTCACTGTACCCACTATAAAATCCCCAATGCTGTATTGACATGAATTAAACTGAGAACTTTTAAATGTCCATGCTGAAGTTCAGGCCCCAGAGGCAAAAAAGCCAGGGCTGCTGCCCACCATGAGCATCCTTGTGGAGCCAACAGGAATTCAGTTACTCAAACTGAGACATGAAAATCCCCTCCTGTGACTTGCTGAGGGACACAGAGCAGAGCTAAGGGGTCACTCCGGGCTTCCCAGCAAAGCCCATTGTGGTTCAGCTGCTCAGGGCAGGACAGGGCAGTGCCACAGGCTTGGCTACAGCAAGGAGGGCTTTTCCTCTGCTCTGTGAGAACTGAGCCCACTCCCATTAGGTGGTACAACCACCAGGCCATCATTCCAGGTGACTTTCGTATCCCTGTCAGTCTCAATGTCCCCTTCCCGCCCTGCTGCATGGCCCTGTGTCCCCAAAATGCCCACTGACTCTCATGGGAAGCCACATGGACACACACCCATGAAATTTCCTCACCTTCCACCCCACCTCTGCTGACCTCAGTAACTGCTTTGCTCCTGAACACCTGCCTCTGTTCCAGCCTCGCCCTGCAACAGCACATCTGCTGCCCTGTGCTGCTGCTTTAGACTTTTTGACATGGATTTTGAAAGCAGCCCAAGGTTATCAGCTGTGAAAGCAGCTAATGTGACAGTGGAGGTTTATCCAAGCATTGCTCCCAGCCCTGAGACTGACAGCTCATCAATAGGGAAGAGACACTGGGCTCCAGATCAAACAGCACATCCTTGGAGAGGATGATAAAAATAGGAGAGCAAACCTGCTCTTTCCAAGATGCACAGCTGCCTCAGGGCACGTTCAGCAGCACTGTCCCCAAAGCCACCGAGCAGATGGGTATCTGCTCCAAAGGCAAATACAGAAGGGTGTGTGTCTCTCCTCTGCTTCCTGAGCAGTTACTCAGGAGGGGTTTGTGTCAGAAAACACCCTGGATCACAGAAAACCCTTCCAGAGGTTCTCAAGCTCCTCCTGGGGGGCAGTGGGGCCCAGTGCTCCAAAAGAAAATGTTACTGAGCCTCAGCAGCACTGGTAAGGCAGCCAGGCAGGGGAGCTGAGAGCAACAAAAGGTAGGAGGATGTTTCCCAGGGCACTGCCAGCAACTCCCCTTCTACCAGAGGATGTAGATTCAAGTGGAATGGAGAACCAAAGCTCAGTTTTGGTCTGGACTCACTCTCAGTGCCAAAAGTACACCTGAAACCTCACCAAACCATCTCCATTGTCCTTTGCTGCTGATCTTTCCTTCTTCCTAAGATTTTCCTTGTTTCCTCTTTTCCTTGCTGCTCCTGCCCAAATCTGGCTTTGGGAACACCTCACTCTGCTGACCACAGACCTGGGGAGGGTGAGCAACACCTGCACTGCCACAAAACCAGGTCTCCCCAGGGTTCAACCTGCCCTACCGGACACGTCTGCACAGACCACGATGCAGAACCACAGTGGGTGAGAGAGAACAATCAATGGGTATAAAACTTCACATTGTTTTTCAGCTGAAAAAGAAGTCTGGGAATTGGGAAGGCTGGGTTTTTTTCATTTGACTTTTTTTTTAAAGCTGCCTAGTATGTCAGGGGGAAAAAAAAGGTAGAAAAGAAAAAGAGAATCAGCCTTTGCATGTGATTCATGTCTAAAAACACCCACACAGCTCATTGCACTGACCTCAAAAGACAGAAATGCTGCAGCAAGACACTTCCAGAGAGAGAATCCATGGGCACTAAACCACAGAGAACAAAGAGCTCATGAATTATCAGCTCCTCAGAGCTAATCTGCCAGGCAAATATTAATACTATCACTGTTGATCCCCAAGTCTCATTGTTTCCAAGTTATACTGAATTTTTTGGAAGGATGGAAACTTGTCACTGCCTTCAGCAGATCTGAGCTGGGAGAGTAATATAAAAGAGAAAAACCTAATAAACCAAGGAAACACTTCCTTTCCTGCTGTGTAAGCAAACAGCAACTGGGTATGGCCAGAATGGCAGAGATGCTACTGAGTTCCATCAGGAGAACAGAAACACTGATCTCCAGCTCTCAAAAAGGGGCACTGCCAGCACTGCCTGCTGTGCTGCCTCAGCCTGTCACACATCAATCTGCTCCAGATTCACTGAGAAGGGAAGGTCTGAAGGGGCTGTCTCTGCCCTGTGCTCATGCTCTGGGTGTCAGCACAGTGAAACCATTCGGAGCAATTCCTGAGGAATTTCACAGCTCAGCCCAGCACAGGCAGGAGGTGCTGATGCCCTGGAAGTGAAGAGGATCTTTATCAAGACATGACCTGAGGCCAGGCACAGGCTCATCCCTGCAACCATCACTGCATCCAAGCAAAGGAAAATCCATCCTTTCCTCATCCCAAGTAAAACAGTAAAGGAGGAACTTACTGCTTGGATATCTCTAGATGAATAATTGCACACTCATCTTCTGTGATTTGGAGAGCTCTCAGACCCTAGAGCTTGGTTTCCAACCTCTTTTCCCACTGCTTCATGTGTTCTCCAGCTGGTTTCTGACTTCTCCATGAGTTTTTGGACTCCTGGCAAAGCAAACGACCCCATGAAGATGGAACCACTGGGGAGTTTGCACAGAGACCCTCGTCTGCTCAGTGCACATCCGAGTTTGGAAATTGCAGCCTTCAGAGTTCACCCCAGCCAACTCTTCCTCAGAAACAAGGAGCAGGCTGCGGCTCTCTGTGGTGTTGAGCACCTCTGTCCAGAGAAAATGAAAAAGCTGGAACACCTTTTCCAGCTATGAAATCCACAGCAAGAACAGCCAAACATCAGCCATAGTTTCAGCCCTTTGAAGATGGGGAAGCCTCTATAGCCTCAGGCTACCAGAGCCACAAGAGATTCATAACTAAAAAGAAAAATCCCTCCTATGACAGCCTGAGCACTGAGCCTCCCAGCCCAGCCCCTTCTTGGAGTTATTTTGGAATGAGATGACCTGGACATCATCAGAACAACAAGCTCTTACAATTTATTAAAACCTCACCTGCATCCAGGGCAGTTTTTCACATTGTTAAACATTGTTCTGGGAAATTCATGAGCTAAAGATGATTGTGCTTCAAAAGTGATGTATGCCTGGGGGCAGAACATCTTGTGAAAACACAGAACAATATCAACACGCAAACGTGACATTTTATTCTAAAAGATGAATGAAAAGCAGTTACTAATGCTCCAACACAGCTGAAGAATTTAATAAGAATTTGCCTTTTACTTTCCAAATAGAAATAGTTTTTACAGTTAAAAAAAGCTTGTATAGAACAAAAAAATGTAAGAGGGCATAAAATTCTGAGTCTGAGAGATCATGAGTCACACTCCTGTCCATCAGTTCCTGTGCCACTTCTAACAGAAGCTGAAAGCAAAGGGAAGGAAGGTAAAGAGCAAGGAAGGCTGTGAGAAACTGATTCTCTCTAACACCTCAAAACCCTTTCAGCTCCTGGGACTCTGAGCAGATGCAATTCCTCTGTCTTTAGCAGCCCTGTAGGGATGTCTCTCCCAAAGTGACCATTTCCCCCTGGATCCCATAGAAACCTGTGCTACCCATGCTGTCCCTGTGCAGGAAGATCTCCGGCTCAGCCACAGGCTGAGGGAACAACCACAGCCTTCTCCTTGCCTCCAAACTGCTCCTATCGGTTTTCTGTGGTGGCTCCAGATGCTTGCAGTGGAAAAGAGGTCAGCAGTGAGTGCCCAGGCACTGCCTGCACTCTGCTCATGTTGTGTGTTCGTGCTGTGGGCAGAGAGAGCAGATTTCAGAGCCGAACAGTGCAGCAGAACAGACACTGGAATTGAGTGCAATAACATAAAGCCTTTTGAGAGACTGATAGGTTCCCTCCCAAGTTGTCACAAGGCAAAAAATTTCAAAGGCTTCATTGTCAACCTTTCTGCATGAATAAACAATTCAAAAATAGCAGAATTCCCTTTGATACGGAAAATCTGGCTTCTGCTAAGCAGTGCTGTTGAACAAGCAGCTTCTGTGGCACTTCTCCTCTATTGTTTCTTCCCAGAGACAGGCTCTGTGCTGTCCCCATTCCAGGTGACGCCTGTTAGTGGTGAGAGGGTGCGACAGGCACTTCAGAAGTTTCCTTCTTCACCTGCTCAGGGCAGGAGAGCTCTGAAGCTCGCAGCCGTGAAGTGATTTCTTGCCATTTTCCTCTCTTTGTGCTTCGCTGCAGGTTTCCACCTCTGGTCTGCAGCACCCCAGGGAAAATACATACTACTTGTAAGCTGTCAAGGCAAGGTAACTCACTGAAGGAAGTCATAATCAGGAGGCTAAAATTAGCTGTAGAGCAGGCTGTATCTTCACTGGGAAATACTTGGATGCTGCATACTGATGGAGATGGAAACCAGGGAGAGCAGCCCTGGGTGCAGTGGTTAGCAGAGAAATGACAGAAGCAGCATTTCCCTTCTACCTCCTCTGGCCTGAAATATTGCTTCTTTTTTAATTTCTGTACACCCTTGGTCTCTATCCATTTTAAACAGAGCAGTGCAGAGGCTTTCCTCTCTCAGATGCTTTGTATTGTTTGTTTTTGTTTGGATTTTTTTCTTCTTTTCCTCTCCTCATTTGCCCCTTTCCCTTTTCTCCAAAGAGCTTTCTTGCATGGAAAATGGCAGCCACCTGCTCCTATTGTGAAGCTGCTGCAAATGGGAGCAGCCACTTTACTGAACACAACTGCCTTTGGGCAGGAGCAGGCCCAGCTGGGACTAAGATCCACAAGTGGACAATTAGCAGCCAAGTAGTGGACTGAAGCTGGTTATTTTTATTGCTGCCCCGAGGAGATAGGTCAGGCAAGGCAAAACATTAGGATAACCAGCAAACTGTAAGCATCTGAAGCGTCTGCAAGGCCTGAAATGCCTCATTTCTGCACAGCACCGGGCAGCAGGGAGATGTTTA
This sequence comes from Orthonyx spaldingii, assembly GCA_013397795.1. Taxonomy (NCBI): domain Eukaryota; kingdom Metazoa; phylum Chordata; class Aves; order Passeriformes; family Orthonychidae; genus Orthonyx; species Orthonyx spaldingii. Next base: position 659,357 of record VZTJ01003506.1, read on the forward strand.
TCTCATCACCATGTTTGCACAGTGCAAGCTATTGAAAGAGGAGCACGATGATCATTTTTCATGTCTCATTTTTCAAAGCCAATTCTGCGTTTTTTTCTTTGCTGCCCACATTGTGATCTGTCAGGGCTGGCTGCCAGCACCGCTGGTCACTGACAGTGCCAGAATGGGCACGAGGTGGGAGCCTCTGTGCCAAACCCACGTCCCCAGAAGCAGCCCAGGGACACAGCGCAGCCTCCAAGTGACCCATCTGTCCAGTCCTGCTGCCAAAGGAACCAAAAAAGAGGTGGCCACAGTTTTCTCTCCCTTCTTTGTGCATCACTGCCATCAACCAGCACTGCCCTGCGAGGCCAGGATTTGGATCAGATGTGGAGATTAGGAAAAATTTCTTCATGGAAAGGATTGCCAAGCACTGGATCAGCCTAGCCAGGGAAATGGTGAAGTCACCATCCCTGGAGATGTTCAAAAAATGTGTGGATGTGGCATTTGAGGACAAGGCTTAGTGGTGGTCATGGTGGTGATGCTGAGTTGATGGCCGGACTTGGTGATCTCAGAGGTCTTTTCCAACCTTAGTGATTCCATGATGGAGAAGTTGCCTCAAGCTGCAGTGGGTATACCAGCACAAAACTGCAAACCTGCCAGCAATGACCTCCCTCCTCACAGACATTTGGCTGGACTTTGCTTCTTTCCAATTTTCAGGTGTGTTTCATTGCAGGAAGAGCAGAGGCAGAACCGAAACCTGCTTGTCTGAATCCTCCACATACTGTTACGACTGCTTTTCAAGCCACAGTGACACCCCATGTAGTGCCAACCTGGCAGCTGAGTTCCCAGAATAGCTGCACAAGACTTTTTTTAAATCTGTTGTGATGTCAGAAAACTTCCCTTTTTAGCTTTTGCCTCATCTATCAGCTATAACTTGCCCGTGGTTGCTGAGCCATAAATAGAGGTTAGCAGTTAATGCAGGCTAAGGTTCACAAAATCATTTCAAGGAGTTAAAGATCATTAGGAGAGAGCCAGAATCTCCTACAGGGTATTTATTGCCTTAACCTCATGGCAGGATGAGAGGAATGAAAATGGGATGAAAATGTGCAATACCTCATTGTAATGCAGGAAAGCTTTTTCAACATATTTTGTATCTATCATCACGAGAAACTTAAGGCACCAAACAGATAAAAGGCTTTGTTTGACCTAAAAAAGTCAAAGGTTGAGAAGAGGGGGGACAGAGAGGGACTTGTGCTCAACTTCCAGAGCTCAATTAATCTCTCCCTGCAGTGACTGAAGGAATGATCTTTTACAAGTGGACTCCAAATGCAGCTTGGGGTGGAAATTTTATGTGGAGACGTGTGAACACGCATCAGAAGTGAAACAAGGAACCAGAGCCTGCCCACATGTGGCTGCCTGCAGCTCCACCAGTGCAGCTGGGACACCCAGCACAAGCTGAAAACTGGTGGGGACCCATCAAGGTGAATCCAGAATTTTCCTCCCTCACTCCTAAACTCCTCTGGGACCTTCTGAAGTTGTGCCACTTGGCAAGGCAATGACCATTATTCTTCCCAGGCAGAGCAAACCCCACCTCAGCTCTAACACCTCTCCAGACAAAGCATTGAATCTCTCTGCCACAACCAGAGAATCAGAAACATCAGAGTCCACACAGCAACGTGAATGTAGCTAAAAAGCTGCTAGAGATGGACATTTAAGCCAGAAGCATTTGCCGTTCTTTGTTTCTGGTTGTTTACCACAAAGCAGGAGCGTGCAATGACACAACTCACGTGCATCCACTCCTTGAGTTTGTGGGCACACCCAGGGATCACCCATTGCTCTGGCAGTTGGTTAAACTTTGCTTTGCAGTGTCAAATCCTGGGGAAGAGAGAGACCAAAACTTTAGGGAAGGAGTGAAACATGACAAAACCTTCCCTCCAAACCAACAGTGAAGCACCTTATTTTTCACATCTCCATTCACTTCCTCCTGTTTCCCCAGTTCAGAGAGGGCACCTGTGCTCAAATACTCAGAAAGAAAGCAGTAAATGGTGAACTTTGGGAAGCAGGGAGACAGCTTCTTTAGAGAGCACAGTTTGCCTTATAAATCTCAAATGAGGCAGGACAGAAGGCTTCCTCCATTTCCTTACTGAATTCCTCTCCTTGAACAGATGTGCCAGGACTCTGCCACCCCCCCCTGCTCCACTCCAGCCTCAGCCACACTTCATTCATCTCCTTCCTCTTTCTGAAATCCGAGTTATGCAACCCCAGATCATTCATTACACCCTGGCAACCCTGAGCCAAGTGGAGCGTGACGGAAACACGGAAAAAACGGAGCCAAGGAGCAAACCTTGATGCACCCCACGGGGAAACTCCTGCACATGGCACACACATCCCTTCAGCACGGAGCAACAGAGCTGGGCTGCAGCACGAGGAACAGCAAAGGTCACAGGCAGAAGGGGCTGGTATCTAAGACAGGATTTTTGTTTTCTTTTCAAGCCAGTTTGTCAATGGCTGAGGTAATTCCCAGGGTTGTTTTTTTTTTCTGTTTGTGTTGGAATCTTTGCCTTTTTGTGTCTCTGGTTAAGGACAGATTTACTATTCTGCCACTGCACCTTTAGCAGCAAGACTGCATCTTTCACTATCCGATCGTATTCCCTCCTCCTCCTTTTTTTTGTTTCTTCCCGTTTTTTCACTCATTGGGGTTGCCAAGGCATCTCTGTCTCCTTTACCTGGGAGCCCTTCATAGGAGTACAGTTATGCACCAGCCACCTATTGCAGTTACTTGCATCTACGTGTCATGAAGGAATGAACCATCAACAAAACCATCTAACAGATAAATCAAACTGCATTGCACCAATCTGCACTTTTTGGGTGGACAGTTGGGTCAGCCACAGGAGAAGAGTGTTCAGCTCCAGAATGTCCTTTGCATTTAAACCAGGACCCCCCAAACAGTATCTACAGAGTCATGAGAAAAAGATCCCCAGTCTTTGATCCCAAATCATGAAGGAATGGGTTTATAATTATTGTGAGAATACAGTCATAACCACTGTTTCCCATTACTGCAGGACAAGCAGCAGGGACACAGCCTAGAATAACATCTCCAAGAGAACTGCAGTGACATACAGGAGATCATGCAGAGTTTACAAAAGTACAGCTCTAGGATTATTTATCTCTGTGGTAGAAGTTCAGGTCTCTGCCTGACTTTCGTGTTGTTCCAGATAGGGGTTCTTGGAAGATTTCAATTTCAGATTAAAGATTTATGAACTTCATGTTAGTGACAGCATAGCAAGCCTGCAGGTGATCTGTCCAAAGGCATCTGGTATTTGAGTACAGCACTATTTTAATCCAGAGGGGTTTCTTTTGGGGTTTAGCTTGTCTTAGGAAAATAGACACAGAAGACTTGCACCTTAGAGATGCTTAGATACACACCCAGATTGGCAATCAAGTTAAAAACAAAATTCAGTACAGGTACTTCTCCCTTACCCTTTAATATTGGTTTTTCTAATTGCAGATTCAGTGCTTTTCACTCAAACCAGCACAGAGCCTTCAGTAAGGACAAAGAAGGAACATTCCTGTGCCCTGTGCAACTCCTGTCACTGCCAGGATTTTGCTGCCTTAAAGCTGCACTTTGCAGGAGAGTGAAGCACTGAGGGAGACGTGGGCTGTAAAACAAGAATATTTTTCACATGGAGATCCAGGGCTGAATTTGTGGGTAGGCACCAATTAATGTGAAATATAATCCCGACTGAAAGACAAAACCGGTGAGGGCAAAAAAGGGCGAGCAAGGGGCTGTGAGATTACATCATGCAACCTTCGGGGCAGCATTCATTTCGATTTAAACGTTCAGTTCCCGAGGCCTGCCACTAGATGGGAACAAAAACCGAAACAAGAGTCAGGAGATGCTTGGCTGTAGCATCTCAGCCAAGCGTAGCCGCAGGAGTTTCCCAGCGCCACGCCACAGCCTGTGAGCCCAGGAGAAAGGCACTGGTCCCTTGAAAGCCCAGCGGAATGACACGATGTGAGCACAGCACCCAGCAGCAGCAGTGCCAGGAATGCCATTTCACAGTAGCACCTGAAGGCTGCTGTGGGCACGGGGCAGAGCCAGCCCGAGGTACAGTCCCCTCAGAGCCACACAGGAGCTTTAGGCGTCTCTGCTCCACATCCACGCAGCCATCCACCTTCCCAGGAGCTGTCCCTGCTCTACACCCTGCTCCCAATGGAGCTGGGCTTCCCTGACTGCAGCTCAGAGAGAAAAACAAGGTTTTTTCCTGGACATGTCACAGAAAAGCTTTGTGTCACATTAGTCTCTTACAAGCCTGCCCGTGGATCAGATATCCCACTCCTGCACTGCATTTAGGGTAAAGGGGAGATAAGCCACCTTCACTTTCTGATCCCAAGTTATCTCAGATTGCTCAAATCTCCAGAAAAATATTCAGTAAATCAGTGAATAATTGTAGCCTTCAGCTTCTCTGGAGCAGACATGGTATCAGATATCGAGGCAGGTCTGATTGGCATCGTTTTGGAGCCCAAGATCACGTGAGCCAGCCTGGGACAGAGGTCTCAGCAGAAAGGCTCACTGCTAAGCTTAGGGATGCCTAGGGATGGCGAAACAGTCCCCTCCTAAACAGAGCTTTTAAAAGCACCAGGTACTCATGGAAAACTGCTGGATCTGGGGTAAATAAAAACCAGCACGAGCTCAAAGCCAGTTCAGGTATCTTCTTTCATCATCCAGTCCCCAGTAAAACCAGTGCTTTAGCAGAGTAGATGCACCTGCTTTGTCACCTTCCCCCAGAGATCATCCTTCCACCAGGCTAACACCCCGTGTTACCTGAATTAGTTTGGCCCTGTCTCATGTGGTCACTTCTGGTGATGGGAGTGTGGAGTTCATTGCTTTTCTGTCCATCCCTGGGATTCTTCCTTCCTTTCTGTCCATTCCTGGGATTTTTCCTTCCTTTTCTGTCCATTCCTGGGATTTTTCTTCCTTCACATTCCTTTTGGCCTTCCTTCAGCACAACCACCAGGCTGAGAGACTCAGCTGCCCATTCCTAACCTTTCCTGCTCGCTCTAGGAGAGGGCACCCTTGGCCTGTGTTGTATGAGGTGCTCACACAGCCTTTCTTCAGATGCAAGGAGATATTGAGATGAGATATGAGGAAAAATTTCTTCATGGAAAGGGTTGTGAAACATTGGAGCAGGCTGCCCGGGGAAGTGGTAGAGTCACCATCCCTGAGAGTGTTCGAAAGAGGCGTGGATGTGGCATTGAGGACGTGGTTAAAGGTGAACATTGTGGTGGTGCTGCGTTGATAATGGAATCATTATGGTTGAAAAAGACCTCTGTGACCGGCATTAGGAATGGGAGATGTTTTCCATGGCCAGACAGGGTCATTCATAGCATTTCCTGCAGTGAGGCAAAGCCAGGGTAAGCTGGTCCCAGCTGCAGAGGGCTCCCAGGAGGGGACAGTCACCTTTCCATCCCCTCACGTGCCCAGGCAGGGCTGTCACCTCCTGCCACTTGCACAGGGACTGCCATCTCCCCCTAGCAAGGCCTGTGTGCTCTGGAAGGAGACTCAAGTAGAGCATTTAAAGCACTGGAATGAACGGGACTGCTGGAAGCACCGCACTGCTCCAAAGGTGTCAGGAGCTAAATTACTCCACCCAACCATATTCTGTCAGGAGCAATGCTGCCTTGGCAGAGAGGATGGACCAAACAGCCTGATAGATCCCTTCTTTCCATCCTGGCATCCCTAATTTCTCTCTTAATGACTTGTAATTGCATCCTACATGTCAGGGCACATTTTGGTTCCTTGCTTGATAAAGCACTGGGGCCAGTAAGAGCATTCAATTAATTGCACAGTCCAATCCCTCCCCGAGCACCAAACCCTCCCATCCCAGATCAGCTGGGATCATCTTCCTGTACCTCTGCAAGGGCCCAAGGGGGAAGGGAGCAGAGCAGAGAGAAACATTCATTCCCCTCATTTAAAAATGTAAAGCACATTCAGGACTGCGTGTAATAGTGTTGTAAATCTTATTTCCATAAAGTACCTCCAGGGCTAATTCACGAGACATTAATCATATTCCAGCTTCTCCCAGCTGTTAACTCATCTGCAGGGTTTTTAATAAAAGATTTTGTGTGCATTTTCAAGAGGCAAAATTGCACCAATGAGGGCTGGTCTACTCGGAGCTGAGATTTCTGTGGTCTGGAACAAAAGCCACCTTAGAGGCTCCCAAGCCTCTGCCCAGAAGGTTTCACTCCCCAGCTGAGCCCTCCCCAGCTCCAGCCAGGCTGAGATCACGCTCCATTCAATGACACCCCATGGTGAGGAAGTTTGGCTGAGGGACAGGCAAGAATATATTTCCAGGTCACTTCCTTCAAGCGAAATCTGATTTATTCCCAGCCAGTTCATTGGCGTTGTTCAGTGGCAGAACCCTTAATTATTCCTTTAAATCTCATTTTAATTTCCAAGCTTCATTCTAGCCTCCTGGAATTATAATCTGAGTTATGGATAAACACACTTTCTCCTTGTATCACAGGGTCACAGAATGCCTCCCCAGTGAAGCTTTTCCTCCAGGTGAGCCTGGGACAGCAGGGGAGGGATGCTGCTGCCAGCCAGGCAGCAGGTCTGCCCTCAGCCCCTTCTTCCTCAAGCTCCTTTTCCATATGCAAAGCCAGATTTGGGAGGATTGCATTGTCTCAGTCCATCCCCTAAATCATCTTGGTGGCTAATCCTGATTTAAGTGCACTCCACATTGGAGGGAGCATCACCAGTTGCAGAAGCCCCTCTTGCTCCACTTAATTACAGAGAATAACACTAGTGTTTAGTTTAGCCTCAGACTACAGGAGCCTCATTGTCACAAGGCAGACGATTTCCAAAAGCAGTTTCTCCTCCACTGTGAAATCCATAAAAATGAAAAGCAGGAGACACCTGCATCCATCACAAAGGGAGAAAGCTGGGCAGCCTCCCATTATCCGAGCAAATAGTTTGCAGCATCAGCACTCACTCAGGGTAGTGTTCCTACCTGATAACTCAAATTTTCTCTGAATTTCTTAACCACTTAAAGAAAAAGCCAATTAAAAATTTTTAATTCTAAAAAAATTTAATTAAAAAAAGAAAAAAGCCACTTCACACTGACGTGTCCAGGTGTTCACATCTGTTGTTTTCCAAGGGAAGCCTTTCAACGTTTTCTTTTCTTTCCTCGGCTGAAGTTAATCATCAAATTTGCACCAATTCCTCAAGCTGTGTCTTTAGACAAAGAAATCATTAATGTTACTAAATTTAGGTATTTCTTTCTTTCTTTTTAAAAGAGGGCATGGGTAATAAAAAGCCAAATTAAGCATAGGTGGGTCAACACAAGATTTAGACAGAGCCACAGGGAAAGGAGAGATGCTCTGGAAGCTTAGGAGTAATTGTTGGTGAGCAAATAAAGCCTCCATATTTCAGTTTATGCAACTTTCCCTGTAATTTTTCCTCGAAGACAAGCTTCAACCTCCTCCTCTTACTAGAATCACTGCGGTGCCAGTGTCCTCCAGTGATCCCAGCTGTGGAATGGCACCAGCAGTTATTCCCCCCTTCAACCCCAGCAGTTTTGCCAACCTGAAGGACCCCCATGGTTGGGTCAAGGCTGAAATGAGGCCTCAAACTGGTCACAAAAAATGATCATTCCCCAGCATGGGGGGACTTCCAGCCAGCTGCATCACAAGCAGTGCAAAGGCAGCCAATATCTGGACAGGCCATCCCACCAGGAGGCTGTGCCTGCACATCTAGCAAAGCTGCTCCCAGTTTGGCTGCTGCACAGCAGAGATGGGCAACCAGCACTTGCTGGGAGCAGGGACTTGGCTCTGAGCCTGCACTGAGCACACAGAGCAGGGGAGGTGTAACCTCACCAAGAAGTCATGCAAGTATTTGTAAAGATAAAGAAAGAAAAAAAAAAACCAAAAAAACCCAAAAAAAACCCAACCCAACCAAACCCCCCAAAAAACCCTGAGCAAACTGAAGTCAAAATGCTGATTGCTGCTGTGGTTTTGGGTAGGAAAGTACAGTCTGTGCTCCAAACCTTTTTGTCTGGTGACATCTCCAGCTCCTGTCCCCAGGCTCAGCACAGGCACAAATGGTCCCCTGGGGACTGCACCCTTGGTTCTTGCTCTGGCTGCAGCTCTCTGCTCAGAATATTTGTGCTGCCTCTCTCCTCCCCTCTTTTTACCTTTGCTTCTTCCTTTCCAGGAGCCTTCCTTCAGAGGTGACAGTCCAATACTGCAGCTGTGCCAGATATGTCACTCTCCAAAGAAAGGGAACAGTTTTTTCTGGGATTAGGATCCTCTCTCCTGCTAATCCCCTGCCCACCATGCTGCATGCAGCCTCCTGTTGCATCTCAGCTGGGTCTTTAACACCCTAAACCAGAAACACCTCATTAAAGGCAGAAATATTTAGGAAAATCCTATCAGCACCCTGTGTCATGGCTAGAACCAGGGACACAGCCAGCAAAAAAACCCCAAACAACAAAAACACCTCCCCGCCCCCCAACAACTCTAATTATTTTTCTCACTTTTCCTTTCTGAAGGATGCTGGGGTTTTTTTCCAGGATTCTGTAGGTTCCCCACAGCCCCACACAGCCAGAGAAAACAGACTCTGCACATTGTTCCCAGACAACCTTATTCACACACTGAATTTGCTTTCCTTCTTCCCAAGGTGAAATGCAGATTCTCATCACTGCTATTATCTATGTGCTTCTTTTGAGTAGGAAAAAAAAGCCAATACCAAATGTTATTAAAACCTACGGGATGCCAGCAGCTACCTCCATGTTTTCCACTGCATGGGGTGTTTGTACTTCCCTTCTCACAGCCCCCACTGAAAACCCAACTCTCCCCCCACAAAAACCCAACCCATCACACATTTGGCTGCTGGCAATAATTATTTTGGAGTCCCACAGCTGCAACTGAGCAGAACCACCATGAGTTCTGTGAGCAGCTTAATTTGGTCATCTGGATAATCTATTTGTTTTCTTAGTGTTAGGTAGTTTAGATTGATTTTGCCATTATTTTCAGCTCCACAGGAAAGAATATTGGTAAATAACTTCTTTAAAAAAAAAAAAAAGGTAACAATCATTAACTGTCAACAGAGCATCAGACAAATCCAACTGCAGCAGCAGCAGAGATCACTCTGTGGCAGGGAGATGACCACGAGCTCTACGGGCACTGCCAGGTCAGGCTTGGGCAGGGCTGGTGCTCTGTGGACACAGCCAAAGCCAGACAGACTCCCACTTCTGGCCCCACAGAGCCACGGAAATCCAGTTTTTCCTCTGAGGAAAGAGGCACTGTGGGCCCACAAGGCTGCAGCACGACCTGGGAGGGTACAGGCACACGCAGGACACAGCTTCGAGCCTGACCTTCCCCTGCAGAGCTCAAAACCTGCCGGGTCAAAAGCTGCCCCCAGGCATGCAGCAAACCCTCTGGCACCTGCCCTGCTGGCACATCACTGCTGTACCACCCTGTGCCCCCTCAGTGTCCCCTCAGCAACACATCCTGGGCACTGGAGGGAAAATTAAACCACCCAGAGCTTGGAGCCCCAGATCTAAGAGACAGCCAAAGCCAACTTTCCTGTTTCACGAATCTCTCATTACTTTGGGTTTTTTACCTGATTTCTCTTGCTCCTCCTCATCCTCAGCACCAAACTCTCAGGCAAATCTTGAGCAGCAGACACACATCTCCAGACCCTTCACACCAAATCCTCCTCCTTCACCCAAGCCCTAATCAGTAATACCACACAGCATCCCTCAAAGTAAACCAAAAACTTCTCTCTCAACCCTTCTCCCAAATCAGCCTTCTCCTGCTGGGCTCTGCCCCTTTTAGCTCTCACTCAAAACAGCTGTAGCAGGCAGGGCTGGGCTGGTGATGAACAGCTCTTTTGTGTGTGAACACCAGTTCTTCTGAGATAAGGCACTCCATAAGCATGGAGGGTGGGCAACCAAATACCACCTCTTTTCCCTCTCCAAATTTAACATTTCATAGGAAGAAGTTTCCTCTGGGAGAAGTTACTGCCTGTTTAGAAAGCATTGTTTATAAAACAGCACAACAGGACTTGATGCTCCTCTGCAAAGTGTTCAGGGCCAGAGAAAATGGCCTCAAGCTATGTCAGGAGAGGATTGGATTGAATATTAGGAAAAATTTCTGCACAGAAAGGGTTGCCAAACATCAGAGCTGTGTGGTGGTGGAGTCATAGTCCCCGAAAGTGTTCAAAAGACATGTGGATGTGGCACCTGGGGACATGGTTTAGTGGTGAGCATGGTGGTGGTGCTGAGTTGGACTTGATGATCTCAAAGGCCTTTTCCAACCTTAACAATTCCATGATTATTCTGTGATCTGCAGGTAACATAAACCAAAGCTCCTCCTGCTGCTTGCTCCTGGCATTAAAATCATGTGGGGTCTGGGACACAGTCCTAGCAACAACAGTTCCTAATTTGTGACAGGTCAAAGCTCTCTGTTCGCCATCCTATCCTTCATCCAGCCTCCATTTCCCCACCCAAGCTGCCCGTTCAGAAAATCACACATCCCTCCACAAACAGCAGCACAGCTGCACCAAGGGCAACACTCTCCACTTGCAGAGCCATCATAGGAAGTCTTTAGCAAGGCCAAATACTTTTAATAAATAGACACTTGAAGACATGTTCACATTCTGGGAATTCTTCAGCATAAGCACATGGATTGGTGGATGCAGTGGATTAGTCTGGGTACAATTTAATCCAATGTGATACCCAAGTGATTACAGCAAGGGAGCCATGTGCAATGCCCTGCTTGAGGAAAAAGAATGTGTTTTCTTGTCGAGGGCATCAAAGTGTTCTGATATTAACCCTCCTCCTGCATACACTTCCCATAAAAACATGCCCTGCTATCATCCATGGCCAGATGGCCACGGGTTTCTCCGAGTGAGCAGCATAATTCCCACACCCCCTGGATTACAATGACTCCAGGGAAAACTCCAGTGGAGAATTTCCAGTCAGGCCAGTTCAGGACTGGTGGCACAACCAATTCTGTTCAAGCAGAGATTTGGACACCTGGCAGGGAGGAGAAGCAGCAAACATTGAGGCTTAATTTTATGCCCAGTCAGGCCTCCACACCTTCTCACTCAGCTCCATAAATCAGGCTGCCCTTTTCCTAAATGTTTGCTTGGAACAGCTCCTGACTTTATCCTGGAAGCTGAAAGATAAACTCTGAGGCTCCTGTGTCAGGCCAGGCTGCCTGTGCTGCACCAGCCCAGCTGTGTGAGGGGAGCCTCCCTCTCCCCAGGCAGACTTTTGCAGAGCTGTCTGACCTTGGATGCCAGCCTGCCACCCTTTGTACACCGTTTAATTTCCCTGGCAGAGCAAGAAAAGAGCTGCAGGAACCACAGGGCTGGGGCTGCTGTAACCCCCTGCAGAGGGGAACGATGGCAGCCAGGTGACCACTGGTGACTTCGGCCCCCTTCTTCCTTGGCATAAGGGTCATGTTCTGGCTCAGGGCTGACCCTGACAACTCAGTTTTCCTCCTTCCCAGATTTTTTCCACGCTTTCCCCTTACTGGGTGGTTGCTGAAGTGTTTTGTGGGCGGGGGTGGGACTTGCTTTGCCCAAATACCTGTGTGGTTTCCCCACCTGCAGCACTGTCAGCATCCTTGCTTTTCCCTTGCTACTGGGGTTTTTTTGTAGCATTTATCTCTCTTGGGAGAACAACTAATGTGTGTGATGATCAGACAGTCTGATGAAGGAAAAATGACACCTACTACAGCAGAAAGGAAAATGAAAGGGCTTTTTTTCATGCCTCTGTGTTCATTAATAGGCTTTAATTGCCTGGATCAGCCTCATCTGGGACCACCCCCAATGTCAACCATCAGTTTAAGAGCCACACTTCAGCTCTGGCATGGTTTCCAGCTTTGTCTTCAGCTATTCCTGACTTAACTGGCAACATCTTCCTTTTCCTGGTGGTGACACAGGCTCACCTTTTCCCATGTGGTGAGGTTGCACCCTGGCTGCTCAGGGTACTGCTGTCACAGTGCTCACCCTCCGTTCCCAGCTTGGTTTTCCCTTCCTTGGCTTTCCTCTCCTGCTAGGTTTCATGGGTAGACAAGATGGGAAAGGGAGGGTGAAGGGAGAAAAGCCTGCCCCCGTGCTCAGACTGTCACTGGATAAACAGCAAAGGCTGTTGGTAGTTTGCAGCAGGCAAATCCAGAAATTAAAGAAATAAGTCACCTTGCAGGAGGGGAATACAATGAACTACAGTTTCTCCTGTCCCTTGCACAGCCCTTCAGAAAGATGGAGAGGATGAGACTCCACAGCTCCTGTGCTTGGCTCTGAGCAAACCTTGCGGAGAGCTGCATTTCCAGGGTGCAGCTCAGCTCTGGTGAGAGCCTCTGGCAAACTCCTACTGCTTTCCATAGCACGGATGGTGAAATCCAGAAACACCAGGCTCTCTGTTGATGTAACTTGATGGATTTGTCAAACACATTTCTGCAATTTTCCTGTGTTTTTATGGGATGCAGAACCATGAGCTTTTCCTGTGTTTGATACAGCTTAAATGCCTTGAATTTCTTAGAATGGAAGGCTGACCTTTCATGTGCTGGTGCTGTTCCACGTCACGTTGAGGCAGGAATTGTGCAGGCAGCACATGCCAAGGTTGGGAAGGGAGCAGTTTGCCGTGGTGGGGCTGTGCTGTGAGTGCTGGCTTGGGGAAGTGTGGGACAAGCTGTGCTGGTGGCACTGCCAGCTGTGGGAGGGTGGGAGCATCTCTGGGGCCAGCAGTGCTCCCTCAGGGTGGCTTTGCAGGTTGGCACAGGAAAAGTGTGGGATCCTCAGCTTAACTCGGGGTCAGCTAACCCTTACAGGGAATTTCTTGAGCTTTCTCCCTTAGCATCATGCAAGGGCTCCCTGGTTCAAAGACCAGGTTTAACAAACTCGCTTTCTTTCAGCCCATCTTCAGAAGGGTCCCTCTTGGAGCAATTTAAACTTTTTCCCCCTTAAGTAAGGGTTGGGCTGACAGCAGCTGCTCCACTGTCAGTGATGACGAGCGGAAAGGAGTGTGCAGCCAAACATGAAGGAGGAGCAGAAGGAACAGCAATGGAGAGCAGCAGCATTGCAGTGGCTTGCAAGCTTTGGCATCAGCCAAACTGGGAATGGGGACGTGAAAAGCAGGGTCAGGGGAAAGTCAAGAGCAGAGAAACTGCTGAACAGCTCAGCTCTGTCTGGTTGCTCAGCACTTGCACTGCTGGTGCTGTTGTGAGGGTTTTTCAAGCTGTTATTAGTCCGTGACCCTTGTAAGTCTGGCTGCAGCAGTGGAAATGGGGTGGGAGCAGGGTTTTGCAAGATTGGGGCACAGATTCTGGTGGCTGTCTTCAGAAGCTGGTGGTGCTGGGGTCCCCCGTGCCTGTGGCTGTGGTCACAGCCTGGCCAAGCCCCTTTATGGGCCATAACTCAGACAGTCTGTGTTGCATTGCATCGCTGATTCTCATAGATGTGACAAGGATGTAAGGGCTGAGCATGGAATTGGGGTCTCAGCCGTGCCTACAGCCCACTTGGAACAGAACAGTGCCCTTCCTGCTTGTCAGGGAACACAGGAGGACTCTGCTGGACACACGTGGGGTCCATCCTCGCCACACCAGCAGAGCCTGTGAAGTACAGAGGGATATTCCCCCATTCCCATGGGCAGGAATGGTTAACTGGGGGCAGGCAGCAGCACTCAGAAAGATGAAATAGGTTTATTTTGGATACTCTTTTCCCATCCCATCCTTCTGGCTGGTCCCAGCCAGAGTCCATCTGTGGTTTCCTGAAGCTCAGTGGAAAAGACAAGAGGTGGAGGAGGTGTGGGTGCTCCCTGCATGGCAGCACAGGCACTGGGGGCTGTGGGAACCCACTCCTGCTCGTGTCCAAGGCTAATCCTGCCTCTTGGACCGGCTGCAAAGAGCCTCAGACACCAGGTACATTCACAAGTGGGCTTTAATGGTCCCCAGCAGGCAGCCCTGGCCTTGCCAGGCTTCCCGCAGCACGGCTGGGAAGATCAAAGCTGTCATGTGTGAGTGCCAGCCTGACTGATGGTGACACGGGGAACAAATGTGATTAAGCAGGAGGGAAAAGGCTCTGCCCAGGACCTTCCCTGGCAGCAGCAGGAGTTTGGAGAACAGCTGGTCCTGTCCTGGGCCGGGGAGGATGAGGAGGAGTAGGGGAGGGACTGATGCCCAGCCCAGTTTCACGCAGTGCCATGTGGGAGTCACTCAGCTCCTGGCACTGCAGTGTCCAGCCCTTCCCTCTGCGCTGAGAGCATAGGGACCGTGTCTCCTCCTCCCCCAGACCCTCCCTGGGTGATGTGGGAGGCACCTTGGCTCACACCAGGCTCAGGTCTCGTCAGACCCCTCCTCAGGAGCCCGGCAGGGGGATGGGGAATTGCCCTGTGCCCATCCCACTTCTGATGCTGACTTTGTAGCACACACTTCCCGTGAATTAATTGTGCATTATTAGCATCCATTATACATCCCAGTGATGTGTACATACATTTGTGGTGCTGAATAATGAGGGAATTATTCCAAACAAGTCAATGGCCCTCCACAGAGGAACAGCCTGGAGAGAAGGGGATGTGTCACAAACAGGGGGGATTTAGTGGGGGCTGGCACCGAACTGGGTGGGGAAAGGAGGCAACAGACCTGGCAGGAGGAAAGCCAGGGCAGAAGGCAAGAACCCAGCAGAGATGTGTGAATTACAGCTGGCTGAACAGACTATTTTTCATGTGAGTGGCTGAACCCAAAGAAAGCAGAGGGAATTTGGGTCAACCACTTTGGCAAAACTAAGTGAGGCCTAAGTGGTTTCTTCAACAGGATGAGAAAAATGTCCTTTATGGTCTAGTCTCGTTTTTAATGTTAGGCTAAACAAAATTTGCCGCAGTGTTGAAAGTTTTAAAAAGGCCATTTCAAAATATTTCAGCTTGATGTTAAAACAAATCCTGCATAATTTTGGCTGAAGCTGTTTGTGAAATTTGACCCAAACTTGCATACAGGTTGGGTCTACTTGAAAAAGGAAAATTTTCAGCAATTTCGCACATTTGTTTTGATTATTTATGGTACAGTGGGGAGGGGAGAGGAAGGAATCTCCCAGTCTCAGAGGAGAAAAGCAGATCAACCAGCACAGCTCAGAGCTGCACTGAGTGTGTGAAAGATCAGAGCTGCAGCAGAGCTGGAGAGGGGAAGCTCAGGTTTTCAGAATCCATCTCAATTGACAGAGATAATTACAGGTGCCATGTTCCCAATTTCTTCTTCTGAGGACTCTCTTCTTTAATAAACTCATTCTAACAAATTGATCACAGCCTCCCTGGTACTCAGCACATATCAAAGCCATTTTTAAGATTGAAGAGAACACTTTGGGTGAAAAATAGGAACCAGTGCCAGACTTTGTAGAGATCTAAATCTACCTCAGCTGTAATACAACTGAATTAACTTGCTGTCTTCACATGCCCGCTGCTTAATACGTTCATGGATGTCTGAGGTTCTGAGGTTTGGTCAGTGCTGAGTCCACAAAGACCCCTGGAACTTGCTTGTGGTGTTCTCTGGAGGCTGCACCCCTGCTGGGGAGACCGGGTGAGGATCACACTGCAGTTTCCCAAGACAGATTGGACACCCTTGGCTGTTTTGGGCTGACTTCAGACAATCACAGAAAGTTTTGGGTTGGAAAGGACCTTGTTCTACCCCCCTGCCCTGGGCAGGGGCACCTTCCACTATCCCACATTTCTCCAAGTCTGGTCCAGCCTGACCTTGGACACTTCCAGGGATCCAGGGGCAGCCACAGCTTCTCTGGGCACCCTGTGCCAGGGCCTCCCCATCCTTTACCAGCAGGACAAGTACATTCATATAAGCAATATAAATAATATAAACAATATAAATAATATAAATGCATTCATAAATTCTGGAGGAGTTTGAGTAGATGATTGCTTGCTTGGGTCTAGGTTACTTCTCTTGGTCATTTCCTGTTCTGTTTTCCTGTATTCTCACTGGAGTGTTTATACCAGTGTAATTCTGGTGAAATAACCAGAGAAAGAGTACATTTTTCACGGGAGCATCCAACATGCTAAAGACCTTGTTTTCTAAACCAGTATAATCAAACCAACCCCCCCCCCCCAAAAATCAACAAGTGATTTAAACCCAGCTTTTAAGTGCATTTCATTAGACACAGGCAAATACCACAAGGATGTCATAATTCCCTTTTTTGAATTAGTCTGAGGAAAACATCATAATTACCTCCCATAACTCCAAAATAAACACTTCTTAACCCAAAGTGAGAGCTCCCACGCTGGCAATGTTCACCTGAATAAGCTGCCAGTTCAGGTAACCGGTGCAGCCATGTGAAGGTGCTTTGCTTTTCACAGTGGCCCCTTCACCCTTTCATGTGGCCCAAAATCTTTCACAACCCTGGTTCTCAGCTGTCTACAAGAAGCAGAAATACAGGGAGAGGCCTTATCCTGGACTGCCTTTAGCTGGAACAGTGCTCAGTCCAAGGAGGGCTTCACCTGCTCTGGATGGAAAGCAGGGGGTGAGGAAATGGTTTGCTTTCCTCAAGGAGGCTGGGAAGCAGCAGCTGAGGTTGGCATTAGGAGCAGCACATCCCAAGGGAGTGAGAGGTGTCCAGGGCTCAGAAGAGCACACTGGTTTGCTGCAGCTGGGAATCGTCACGGTGGCTGTGGGGAGTTACAAGTCACTGCTCAAAAGGTGCAGGAGGTTTTTGCAGCTGCTGAAACTCCCAGAGTGACGGGGGCTGAATCAGAGATCCCAACCCTCCCCTTCCTGGCCCTGGTGCTCTCCCAAACCTGCAGCTCTCACAGGTCCTTTCTAGCCAGGAAGGGCTCTGTCTGCACAGAAAACTGCATCAGTTTTACGTAACACGGAGTTGCAGCCAAGACAGGCACCTGCACAAAGCCTCTTCTGGTGCACCCCTTGTGCCAACTTTCAGCATCTGAAGCACCTCCTCCTGCTCCTGGGTGACAGCATTGGCAGTCTCAGGGTTTCATAGCCAGCCCCAGGCTGGGAATGGACAGGGAACGGCTGCTCTGTGTGTCTCCTCTGCACTCCTTGGTCAGCAGGACACAGGCCCTGACTGAACCTTTTCCTTTCCGACTCAGGGGAAGCACTCCAGGAGCTTTGCTGGAGTGGCTAAAGTGATGCTGCAGCCCCTCAATGCCTTTCTTGCCCAAAAGTGACCCCAGGACTTGAGGAGTGGCCTCACCAGTGCCCAGTCAGGGGCAGTCAGTGCCCTGGTCCTGCGGCCACACCATGGCTGGGACAGGCCAGGGGCCATCGGCCTCTTGCCCACCTGGGCACTCCTGGCTCATGTTCAGGAGCTGCTGACCAGCACCCCCAGGGCCTTTCCCACTGGACATTTTCCAGCCCCTCTGCCCCAGCCTGGAGCTGCAGGGGGTTGTTGTGGCCCAAGGGCAGGATTTGGCACTTGGCTTGCTTGACCCTCACACAACTGGCCTCAGCCCATGGGCCCAGCCTGTCCAGATCCCTCTCAGAGCCTTCCTGACCTGCAGCCAACAGTGCCTTATCACAAAGGAGCTTCTTGGGGCATCCCACTGTGAGCTCAGGCCTTGGTGGGAACAGCAGCAGCATTTTGCAGGGCTGGGAATGCAGCAATGAGCTGCTGGCAGACTGCTCGTGCCCAAAGGGACTGCAAAGAGTTGGGTGGGTGGCTGGCAGCCTGGGAAAGGAGCCATTCAAAAGCAGAGGGAAATATTTTTTCCAGTTGAGGTGTGGTTTTCATGTTTCATATGCATTTTTTTTTCAGTCCAGAAGAGGATGACAATTCCAAATGGAGAAATAAGTCCTGAAACGGATGAAATAAGAACACTTGAGCTGCTGAAACATTGCTCTGCTAATTTTTATGTTTCATTTCGCTGTTGATCATTAAAGGCCATATATTTTTGTACTAGTTTGAAAACAAACCAGTGGGAGATTGCAAGTCAGAATTAAAATTTAATAGGAAAATTAAAATAAATGCAATAATACAAGAAAAAAAACCTGACAGAGTCAGGGTACAACCTGACACCCTGTTAGTCAGGGTGGTGGTAGCAGTCCAAGTGAAATGGTTCAGTTGAAGCGGTGATCCTGTAGAAGGGTCTGGTCTCCACCTGCAGGTCCAGTGGTAGCTCTTGTCCTCTGGGAATCCAGTAGGCAGGGCTGGCTGGGGCAGTTCCAAAGCCCAGGTTATATTCAGCTGGGAATGCTTGGCTCCTCCCCCCTGGGCAGAGCATCTCACAATGGGATGAGGTAATTCCATGAGTCATGTGGTGGTTTCTTGATGGTCCATTAACAGAGATAGCACCCGGAAGCAGCTGACAGGAGATAACAAACAGTGCCCCACCTGTTTTAATAGCTTGTGCAGATGGTAATAGAATATATCTTATATTGCAACCTAGGACAATTTTGAGCTATGAGTGGACATAAATTGATGGAAAAATGATTGATCAAGATTGATTGCTGCCAGTGCCCCCCTTCCTCCCCCATCCCTGAGGGGCAGGACTGGGCAGACTGGCGAGGAAACTCCTTGAGAGACAGCCAGCTCGCACCTCTGCTGAAGGCAGGCAGGCAGAAAGCCCAGCTGGGCCATTTCCCCTCCAACCTTGCTGTACTTTTCATTTTTGCCTGGGGATGGGGGCCGGGGGGAGCTTAATTTTGCTGCTTTAAACACATGCAGGCTGCTCTGCTCTGAGAACATTGCTGTGGTCATTAAAAGCAAACACAGCACTGGCTCCCAGCATCAACACGGTGCAGAGGGACAAGGGGACAGCTGGCAGCCCTCCAGGGAGTCCAAAACTTTCCTGAAGTGGGTACAATTGGCCTCTTTGGAGTGAGATGAAGGCACTGCCCAGACCAGAGTCCAGGTAAGGAGTCCAGCATAGTCTGGAGACAAGGGAAAGATCAAACCCTCTGTCCCTGAAAAATAATCGCTGCAGGACCCTCAGCTGGAGGAAAAGCACTTTATTGCTCTCTACAACTCCCTGAAAGGAGGTTGTAGTGAGGTGGGTGTCGGTCTCTACTCCCAGGTAACAAATGACAGGACAAGAGGAAACGGCCTCAAGTTGTGCCAGGGCAGGTTTAGATTGGATATTAGTTAAATTCAGTTAAATTCAGTTAAATTCTTTAACTGAAAGGGTTGTAAAGCACTGGAACAGGCTGCCCAGGGCAGCGGTGGAGTCACCACCCTTGGAGATGTTCAAATAATACGTGTATGTGGCACTTGAGGACACGGTGAATATGGTGGTGGTGCTGGGTTGACAGCTGACAGCAAGAAAGGTCAAATCTGTTGCATTGACTTCTATTTTGGCTGCAAAAGTATTTGCTTTTAGCATTGGGGGAAAAAAAAGCTTCTCCTGGTGTTACTATTTTTGTGGCATTTATGGTTAAAGCAGACCACTACTGTCTTTCTTTTCAGGAATATTTTTGGATTTGTTGGTGCTCCTGGGGTGTCCAAAGCTAAAAATATTATTTGAGTTTTTGTTGTTCCTGCTTCTGAAAATAAACCAAACCCAAATCCCCACACAGATTCTCACTAGGGGTTGTTTAAAGGTCAGTTGAGAGAGGTGAGTTATTGTGTTAAGGACACTTGGCATGGGTTTGGAGAGGCACAAGTGCCCCTCCTCTCTGCCAGCCACTCCCTTGCCCAGAGCAGAGAGCGCTGGAGCAGCAGTGAGAGAAAATAACAAACCAAGTGAAAAACCCCAAAGCTGCTGGTGTCCCTATGGGGTGCTGCCAGTGTTTGGGAAGAGGATGAGCACACGGAGAGGGAGCTGGGGGCAGGGAGGGAAGAGAGGAAGCGCTGCAGCTGAGCCGTGGTGGGACGGCGAGTTCCCCCGAACAATCTGGTGTGTGTGCTCAGAAACCGCTCGCGTGAATTCCCAGCTCCGGATTCCCAGCCCCGAAACGGCAGTGTAAGGGAAAAGGTTGGACTATTTTTTGTTTGTTTGCTCATTTTCTGAAGTGGTAGTTCGGATTAGAGCTGACACCAGGAGGATAAGCACCGAATCCTGGGCTAAATATTTCATTTCTACAGATGCTGACATTAATTTGGTTACACTCTTGTGCTTTTTTTTTTGGTTTTGTTTTGTGTTGCTTGCAGGCTTTCATTTAGGGCTATTTGTTTATTCTTTTACACAACCTTCTGCTAAATTTTGGAGTAGACAAGCGAAAATGTAACTGAGCTCAAAAAAATCAACTTGGAAACGGAATGAGGTACGGTTACAAGGAAAAAAAAGCTGAAGACGGAAAACCACATTACCTCGCCTTTCTTACAGTTTTCATGTGCTTCATGCAAAGATCAAGCAGAGCTTTGCCCTAATTCATGGCAAAGAAGAGATTTTGCTCCAATAGCCCCAGAGATGGGGTTCAGATTTGGGTAGAAGGGAGTGGGTCATGGTAGGTGTCTCAGCTTGCTGTGACAGACATCCCTGACCTCAGAGACCCCACCTGGGCCACGCTGGGCTCTGACAATCCCAAAAATGTTCTCCTCTGCCCCTCAAGACACACAGGGGATGTTGCTGCTGGGACAACAAGCAAAGGGCAGCTAAACAAAGGAACCACGCTGAGGAGCCACAGCTCCCTTCTGTTACATTCCAGAGGATCACTCGAAAACTTCACAAGGGAAATTATGTTTATGCTTCAGTGCAGTGAGCAAAAGCATCTCATTTCCCTGCTCTGCCATTCAGGCTAAATCCGTCTCTCCCTGACACTGGTCCATTTGGAATTCATCCACTGAACTTATTCTGGATTTCCGCAGCGGCATCTGGGAGCGGAGCACGGAACCTCATTTATTTATTTATCAAGGCTTGTGTGGGTTTAGGATTTGTTCCTGCAGGGGGGAACGTCCTGCTCGTGGTTTATTCTGGGCTGGGGAGGCCTCGCTGCCCCATCCGGGGGAACAGAGCCAAGGAGCAGTGACAGAGCTGTCCCCTCCCCAGCACTGCCACCCTCCCGTGCCACTGGCAGCTCCCAGAGCCCTTCCCAGGGTCTTTCCTGCCTACGCTGCCTTTGACGTCGGCGCTGAGGGAGACACGGAGGGATGAAAATAGCACAGCTTTTGTCAGCTCCACTCACAATTCTGCTTCCATTTAAACGCCTTTGTCGGGAGAACAAGAGCACAGACCTTCGCTTTGAGCAGCTCCTCTACCTCCTGGCTGCAGGAGGATCCCAGTGCCAGGAATAACAGAGGCCAAGGCCTCACAACAGAGGCACTGTTTGGATCTCAGGGATGCTCCCAAATTCCTTTCAAACACAACTCAGTGCTGGTGGCTCAAATTGAAAGTTTCACTGGACAGCAGTGAGATAAAAGAGTCCAACCCCATCCTTCTGCCCCGATTATTTTTGAGTAAGCACCAGCCCACACAAGGAGAAGTCTCATCGGCCTGCTGTGGTCAGAAAAGAGTCTCTGAGTCCCTGAGTTCCAGTTTCACCTTCTTTTTGAGGCCAGTGACTACCTCTGTCTTCTCCTCCCCTCACTTAGGAAAACAACCATAAATGGTCCTTCCTACTTTGCAAAAGGTGTCACCTCTGCATGCAATTTTCTCTGCTTTTGTGCAAGCTGGGATCTTATCAGACTGGCCTTTAGGAGCTGGCACATGAGGTTTTCCCTTACAAGCACATTCAGGTGCTTGGTGCTCCACAGCTTGGGCACAGCCAGGAGAACATCCCAGCTGCACATTGCCCTAGGTCATGAGAACAACCCCAGTGTCTCCTCCTCATCCCAGCTCTGCCCCCCTGCCTTCCCACGTTGCACACACCGAGCTCCCACAGAGCCCAGGGTGATTCCAGCACTGGGTTTGGTCCCTCCTCTCCCTGTGGGTTCTGCAAAGTCCCTTTGCCACCCATGGCTGTTTTCAAGCAGGTGAGCTGACAATGCTGCTGACCTTTCCCTCTGTGCTTCTATTTTAGTGTTTGAACAGGGCAAAAATAAAAATCCAGGGCTCTTAGGCAAGGATGGTTTGCTTCTCTCTGCCTCTGAGTTTTTCTTCAGGAAGAGAGGCTGGAAACCCTCATGCCCTTTAGTTTAGAGTTTGCCTCAGCAGCACCTCATTTTACAGAACTTTGAATTGAGATGTTAAAAAAAAAAAAAAATCCTTCCCTGCCAGTCCAAGCACACTTCCATTAAATACCTCCCTCCTGCTCTGGAGAGTACAGGAAAATGAGAGTAATGTATGGTAATCTCTCCCCCACGCCACACTGAATGTGGTTTCTTGCTCCAGTTCTTCCTACAGACTTTTTAGCACCCTGAACACATCTGCACCCCCAAAGGGAGCCAGGCCAGGGAACCTCCAGCTGAGACACCCACCCCAGTGGGAACTGCTGCTCACAACTGCTGCCTGCCTGTGTGACTGGGCAGGACCTGGGCACCAGCAGCCAACCCTGCAGCTCAGGTCACACCTTCAAGAGCACAGGAGGTCGCTTGTGGGCTTCTCAATGAGGGCAGCCTGTTTCAAGGACTTGGATCTGAAACTCTGGCTCTTGTTTCAAGCCAAATTCCCAGGTTTTTGGGAAGCTTGTGCAGCAACAGGAATGTCTGGCCTCACCCAGCCTGCCCCCAAGCCTGAATTGGGGTCTGCTGAGTAGCAGCAGCAAGGGGGAAGCTGGGGCTGGGTTCAGGGTGAGGTGCACGGACTGCCAGTGTTGTCCCCAGCTCACATGGGCAGGACAGGACTGTGCTGGCAGAACCCAGCCAAGGAGGGGGAATGGGGAGTGACACACCTGGACCTGGTTCTGATGGCCCTTGTGCTCAGCCGGGGAAGCCTCAGCCACAGAGCCACCCCTGCCACAGCTCCCTGTGTGCTCAGGAACTGGGGGGATGAGCTCCTGTACCCCACGTGTGAGGGAGGCTCTGCCTGTGCGGGGACTGGGAGAAGGATGGGCAGCGGATGAGGATGAAGCATCCCAAAGCAGGCAGTGCGTTCACAGTGCCTCTGCTCCAACACCTACAGCCTTCCTCCACTGCCCCCTCTCCCCTCTCCCTCCTCAGCTCCACGTCCCTGCACCCCCCACTACAATCCGAACATATTTTCCTTTCTCCTTCCCCTCCTTCTGGTGGTAAATCTCGCTGAATTCATGAAAAAAAAAAAACCAAAAAGTTGAACGCGTTTCACACATAGCTGCCCATCTCTGGAGAGCACTGGAGCGCGAGCAGGAGCTGCATCACGGGGTGCAGAGCCCCTGGGACCCCTCCTCCCCTTCCCCGGGGACGGGGCTGCTCTGCTGACGTGCTCGGCTGGGCATGAGAAGGTTCATTAGGGACAGAGGCCTCCTGCAGGCCCTGGCCACGGTGGGTGGAGGCAGCTCACCCTTCACTTGCTCTCCTCTGCGTCTCTGAGGAGGGGTTCACCTCCTCTCAACCCTTCCGAGCCATCCCTGGTGTCCAGATGGAGGTGGACACTTCCCTGCCATCCGCCCCAGCCCTGCAGCACCCTGGCAGCCTGGCCTGGGCCTGGCAAGGGGGTTCGGGATGGACAGACTGAGTTTTTATTCCATTGCAGGGCTGCAGCTGCTTCCTGGTAAGGAGCTGTGGAATGTCCGCTCTCCTCCAGCTCCTGCCGTGGAGTTGGAGGGGATTGCTGTAACACTTCCCTCAGGAGGGGCTTTCCAGGTCGTTTGCCCTCCTGTGACTCGCTGCACCCCTCACTTTCACTTGGCTGGTCCTCCCTGCGCTCTGCAAACCCCTTTCACACAATTATCCAGCTTTTTGCCAGCTCTGCTCCCTGCTGGCACCTCCTGTGTGGATCTCAGCTGCGCTCTGGGCCTCAGCTCTCCATCAGAAAGAAAGGGGTAACACATCACCTTGTCAACAGCCTGGGGTAGGCACAAGCATAAGGAACATTCAGCTGCTTAAAATACGATTTCAGCAGATGGAAGTGATTCTGCCCAGCTGCCCATCACTGCTGACCACAGCTGTCTGTGAAGCAGAGCTGACAGTGTAAATTTTGGGTGGGAACAGCAACATTCGCTCATCACGGTGGCTGATGCTTTTCTTTTTGTGGTGCTGGTGCCTCAGTACCCCCGAATCCTGACCCCAGCACGGAGCTGCTCCCTGCTGGGTGCTGAAAGCAGAGCTGGCACCAGGAGCAGGAATGCTCTGGCTGGAATTGCAGACCGGCCCCACCACCAACTGCGGTGACACCGCACTCAAGACTCTTCCCCAGACACTATTTGTGCATGAAGAAATCTCCATTCTGACGTTTTGCATGTTGGAGGCCTTGGATTGTTCCTTTTCACTGTTCACCCAAGTAATCCAAGTGGGATTTTCCCTTTCCAGGCACAAGAAGCATCTTGCTGATGGGGGCAGCTTCGTGGGTGTGGTAATTGCTGCCCACATGCGCCCCAGGACTGCAAACCGTGGGCTGCCAGTGGCTGGGATGGGGGTGTGGAGAAGGCTGCTGTGACAGTCCTTCAGCTGCCCTCTCCAAAAACCAGGCCTCTCCCTGGAAAAGCACCCACTGGTGAAGAAAAGGGCTGCTCTGAGGAACAGTTCTTTCACCACACAAAAACAAGCTGCAAAAACAAGCAAATTCTTGACCAACAGCCTCATTGAATTAATCCCAAAAGCAACCAGAGGAGAGGAAAGCAGGATTATCATATCCCTTTGCAAAGGCTTGTTTCCGATGCAGGAAAGACCCCTGCTCCCCTCCCTCTCCAGCTCTGGAGGAATTGCCCACACAGGTTTTAGTTGGCGTTTCCCACCTCTCTCTCTCATTTCAAATCCCTGGGATTGCCACACCTTCTGTGCTGGAAACAAAGCCATAAAAGAAATTGGAAGAGAAAGGGAAAAGACAACCCACTGATCCCCCAATTACTAAGGAGCACTTAAGCAGTCAGAACTTTGCATTTTAATTGTAATCAGTCCAGACACAAAAAGCTGAAGTGACAAACCCCACAGCCAATTCCAGCTGATTAAATAACTCCCTATCCCAATGCTTGTGTGTGTTCCTGGTTTAATGCTTGGCCTCTGGACACAGCCCCACTGATAAAGGCAGTGCTTGATTTTTACTCTCCTCCACCTAAATCAGTTTGCTTCACTGAATCCTATTCCAGAGTCATGGCTGCACATCTGAGCTCTTTCCCCTGGTCTGGACCATGTCCTTGGGGGCATCCCCAACACTGAAGCTCTGACCACCTTTGAAGTTCACTTAGATCTTCAGGTCTGTTTTGTCAGATAATGAGGATCTCCAATTAGAGAGATCCCACTGCTGACCCAGGCCTGTGATTTGCTGCCTGCCTTCATTATGGAAATTTTTTCCTTTTCTTTAATAGAACTTCCTCTGTTGCAATTCTGCCTCCCATCCTCTTACTGTGAAAATTAATTAGGACCAAATTAACCAAGAAGGGAAATACACAGACCCAAGAAGAGCTCTCAATCCTCTGTGAAAACAGGACATGCTGCAGAGCCTCACCTTGGAGCACAACAGACCCAAATCAAGCCACAACCCCAAACCTCCTGGGGCCTGAGCTCCAGATGTGTAGAGCCACATACACCAAGAGAGATTCTCAAGAATCTTGTCCCCAAAAGAGGCTTCTCTTTGCAGTATTCAGTGTGGACACAGTGTTGGATCTTTTGGGATGGTCAGTCCACTCTTCTCTAGTGGACACCTTCCACTATCCCAGGCTGCTCCAAGCCCCATCCAGCCTGGCCTTGAACACTTCCAGGGATGTGGAATCCACAATTCCCCAGCTAACGGAATGTCAGGGGACATCACATGTAAGAGCAGGATCAAGGTGTTAACCTCTGATTGTGAGACTGGCAATTCTTTCTGAAGGTCCTGACTGAAAAAGCTGGGACAGACAGCAGGAAGTAAAAGAGCTGTGAAAACCGTGTGAGACCAGCAGAGAGCCCTGAAACATGTTTGTTAGGAGAAGCAGCAGAGAAGCAGGCAGGAGGTGTCAGTCTAATGTGACATGACACAGGAAACTCCTCCTCGAGTGGAATCTGAGGGCAGAATACCCTGGACCCCACTGCTTCCTGACAAAATGTTGCTTTGGGGTAATCATGGATGAGCAGGTTGTTGAGGGAGCCAGAGGATGGACGGTTTGATGACCTCTCTGGTGCCCATTGTCCCTGTTACTTCTGCACAGGAGCTGCAATGAAATGTCAAGTTGGTCTTTAGAGCTTAGAAGCAATGAGGTGCTGTGGCTGTAGAGAGCTCACACAAGGATTTCCTTTGCTTATTGTTGCTTTGTAAATTAGTTCCTTTAATCAAAGTGCTCCTCACCAAAGAAGAATTCCTGGAAGCAAAAGTACAAGTGGATGTGAGGGCCGTGCTCTCCCCTAGCACACATCCCTGCCTGGTGCTGCAGCTGAGGGAGAAGCAGGCTCCTGGTCCTTGCTCCTCAGGAGGACCAGGGATGCCCAATGTCACCTCGGGTCTGCCACTCCCCATCCTGCAGGTGCTCCACATCCTCAGGAATCGGCCTGGCACAGCCAAACACATCCCCTTTCTGCATGTGGGATGGCTGGAACTCTTTTTGTTTAGGACAATGTGTTCAAGGATATCAAAGCCCCAAACTGTGGGCAGGGCTGAACTTCCATTTCCTCCTGTAAGCAGGGCTGTGCTCACGCAAACACACTATTTTTTGTTAGTCAAAGTGAAGAAGCAATTCTCACAGAAGGGTGGGAGATGAGGAGTGTATGGCTTTACACTGAATCAGATATTTCATACAGAAGGCTTAATTCTTTTTTTAGCCCCATAGGAAGAAAAGCAATGAAGAAACCAAGTAGTCTCACAGAACTGGGGCAGAAGAAAAATCCTGATCCCAACATAGGCACTGCACTCACACCCAGCTCCATCTGCCCAAAGGGGTTGGAAGCAGCAGGTCCCACATCTCTGGGGTGGGCAGGGCACAGCAGGCTGCTCCACCCCTCTCATTTCCATGGCTCTGCAGCTTCCATGAGTGACAGAACAGTCACAGCAGGCAGGGGCAGCATCCCTGGAGCGTGTGCTCCAGCAGCAGGTAGGGAGTGGGTTTGACCCTGTGCCTAGGAAACGACTGGGAAATGGTAGGAGGTAGACAGGCTCCATACCCACTCTGCTATCCCACTGACTGCCTTTAGGGACTTTTGGCTGTGTTCAGGGAAATTCCTCACCTGTGGGAACATCATGAGATAGCCCCGTGCACGGTGTGGGAAAGGTCCTGGCCAAAGGAACTTGCTGATGGAGGAGGGCAGGAGAGCACCTGCACAGCTCTCCCCTTCTCCCTGCTGCTGCAGTGAGGGACCAAAGTGCTCAGGAAAAGGCCCCGTTTACTGCTCAGATCTCTCCCTCCCCAGACCAGCTGGAGCCAGACCAGCACAGCTCATTTATTTCTGCTCTTGCACACTTCCACCACGCTCACGACAAAGTCACCACATCCAGGACACGACTCCTCAAGCCTCGCTGCCAAGCTCCCCAAAAAGAGCTATTATCTACAAAGAGCTGAGGAACAACCCAGCCCCGTGGCAATATTGATCCCCCAGATGCTGACCAGGCAGGACAGGGCTCCCCTGGGCACAGCTGTGGTGAGGAAATCAGGCATCCTCTGGCCATCGAAGGGAACCTGCTCTGCTTGTTTCAGTCACTTTCCTTCTCCCTTGTTCTTTATTTACAGCAATAAATCATTTAATGAATCAGCCTGAAAGGGGAAAGAGGAACCCCAATGTAGGCAATGGATTTCTAGGGACAGAAACCCAAATCCATTACCGGAGCTCACTGTTCATTCATCTCCATCAGCAAATGCCTTTGCCTGCCCTTCCAGGCCCTGGCCCCACAGCCTGCAGGAGTCATGCAGGGCTTTTAACGAAGTCCCATTTTCCATCACCTCCTGAGCAAGAAGGCAAACTGAGCTCACCAGTTTACATATTTCCCTGTGCAAACCTGGACTCCCAAGTTCTGGGTACCACGGAGCACCTTTACCTCACCTGAGGAGCACAGGAATGAGCTCACGGCTCAGCCCCTGCTGCTGAAATGGGGAGAGCTGGGGCTGAGTTCACAAGCAGCTTTCACACCCCAGAGACACAAAAGAGTGAAGACAAATCTCTACGGGCAAATTTGGGGTGTGAGTACCCCATGGTGCTGAAAAAATTGACAGAACATTAAACAAAACAAAGGTGTTCACCCTACCAAGGACTGGCTCCTGTGACCTGGTTGGCTGCCACTGGTACCAAGTTCTTCCAGCTCCAGTCCTACTCCTGTTTATTGATTTTCTAAGTACAGCTGATAACTGTGCATGTCCTTCATTCCATCCATGCTCTTAGGAGCCTTTTCCCCCTCTCATTTTGATCTCTGCTCTGTATTTTGCCTTTGTACGATGCATCCATCCTGTCTTGTCTGTTTGCCTTCTGGCTGGAACTCGTATCCAGCTGGGGTTTCCCCCTCCTAAGACTTTCCCATCCTCCTGGAAAGCTTACAGAAGTGCTGAGGCTGCAAGCCCTGTTCCTCCCAGGAAGATGCATGGAGCAGGTGGGGTTGCTGTCCTGGGACTGTGGGCTGCTCTCAGGTTAATTTGTGAAATTACCTTCAGACTCAGCAGCTGCTGGGGCTGTTAGTGCATCAAGGGAGGAGGAAAATGCTGATAGGAACAGCTGCCTCTATGATTTATAGGCTGTACAAGAATGTCTAGTTAGCTCTGGAGGGAGCTGTGTATGGAAGGGGATTTTCTTGTGCATGACCTTCTTCAAGAAAAGGTACCAGGCACAGGTTTGAGGGGAAATTGCAAAAGACTCCCTCAGTGGTGAGAATTTCATCTTCATTTTGCCTGTCTGCATATCAATCCCCTCCCTGCCATAAGCAATGATGATGAAGTGCTGCTCTAATTTTCCTGATCCCTTTTCCTTTCAGGGAAAGGATCCTCTTCTGTAAGACACTGTCCACTCACCTCTAAGGTCTGTGAAGATGCTTTGCACTGTCCCAGCACCTCAGCATGAACTGGGAACTTTGAGCAGTGTCAAGCAGGACAATGTGTGTGCAAATACGTGCGGTGGTGAGGTGAGGGTGAAACCTCCTCTTCTGTGTGATCATGGAGCCCCAGAATGGTTTATGTTGGAAGGGCCCATCCAGTGCCACCCCCTGCCGTGGCAGGGACACCTTCCACTATCCCAGGGTGCTCCAAGGCCCACTCAACCTGGCCTTGGACACTGCCAGGGATCCAGGGGCAGCCACAGCTTCTCTGAGCAACCTGTGCCAGGGCCTCCCCACCCTCACAGGGAAGGATTCCTAAAAGTTTAAAGTTTAAATCCATTATCCTTGCTGACACCATCTTGTGGACATCCTTTTCATACAATTAGGGTGACCCAAGGTGCAGAACAGTTGTGCCAGTGCAGCACTCACATTGCCATAATGGGTTATGGGAGTTTCTCCCTAATTTGCACAGCAAATCCTTCTCCTGCCTCCATGGAATCCAGTGCTTGCCACTGCTCCATCTGGACAGTAAATAATGTTCTCTCGTGGGGATGACGTTCCTACCTCCTCTTTCCAAACCATTACCAGAGCAGGAGCAAACTCCTCCTTCCAGCAGGAATCCTGGTACATTCCCCACCAAGACCACAAATGCTCCGATTCTGCCATGCTCCAGTGGCATAGGACCTGCACCAGGGGATCTGCAGACCTGAACTCTGCATTTCTGATTTTTTTGTTTATACCATCCTTTGCTGGTCACTCCTGCTCTACTCATGCACGTCCTGAGGCACTCACGTGCTCCAGGAGTGTGAATCATCATTGCTGTTTCATAACATGAAGCCAGGTGGAAACTTCATCCAACAAAAATGTAAAAAAGAGCAGCCCTGTACTTCTGTGCCACCCTTGCTTGTACTGCATTCATTACACTCTTCCTTTGTCCAACAAAGCTGGTCGGAAACACTGTGGTGAGAGGGTCCAAGAGGAGACAGTTACATTCTGTGGGGATTTGGGGGTGGACATGTATATTTATGCTGCAGGGAAAGGGACCTCAGGAGGTTTTGGGCTGAGTACAGAAAACTGTTGGACACAAATATTCAATAACCATGAGTTATTTGTCTTCCTGCTTCTCCAAAATCTTGTTTTTGACTTGAAACCCATTACCTCAGTAATAATCATTTAATGATAGATTCCTTTAATTTATCTTCTGGTAGCAGGCTCCAGCAGTCACATTGATGAGAGTTTGTCTCCATGACAGAAAGTTACTTTT
Organism: Orthonyx spaldingii; assembly: GCA_013397795.1. Lineage (NCBI taxonomy): Eukaryota > Metazoa > Chordata > Aves > Passeriformes > Orthonychidae > Orthonyx > Orthonyx spaldingii. The sequence continues at coordinate 689,495 of VZTJ01003506.1, forward strand.
TGTTTTTAAATGCAAACACAGCCCTGGATATATTCCCATGAATCTAAGAACATGTTGTTGTGGTTTTTTTTTGAAGGAGGACTTAGAACTAGGCTCATGATTAATTCACCAAATTAAATTAAACCAGTTGGCAACTGTGATTTAAAGTTGTCTTGTTTTCACCCGTCTGACTTCAAAATGGCAGAATGGATTTTCATCAAAGTTTAGAATAAAAAAAAATAAATGAATTCGCCTTGGGAAAAGGAACAATGAACAGGAATAAAAATATGAAATAATAGCAGTATTTGTGTATCCTCCAGTGCTAAGCAGAAGAAGCACCTTGCCAGCAGGCGCAGGGCAGGTGAGGGATGTCTCTGCCAGCCGACGGCGGTGCCCAGGCGCAGGAGCAGAGCTGAAAAGCCACAGCAGTCCCTGCCCCAGCAGGACTCAGCGTGGCCAGCGCTGCTCAGCACAGCTCTGACCTCCTGCCCTGTCCCAAATAGAAGCTCCACCTGTAGCACACACCTGAAAACTGAGAATTTGGCCGAGCCCAGCAGCAGCTCCCACTGCGCCGCTCGCAGCGCCCCGGGGAGGCTGCGTCTGGCTCCCCATGGCAACGGGGAGAGAAATCCAGCTGAAAATGTGCTCATCCTTCCCCAGCAAACCCACGGAGCGAGAGCAGGCACGGCGGGAGGGAAGCCGTGGGTGGGTGAGGACGGCTCTGCCCCGGGGGATCGAGGATTGGTACCTGGGCGCTTTCCAGGCAGTGCCGCTCCGAGCTCTGGATCGCACCAACAAAATGCTGGATTTTCTGCATGCACGGAGCTCTCCCCTCGGGGGAAGATTTTAGATAGATTTTAGACGTGGTGGAGGAAGAACAGTCTCGTGTCTGCCTTGTCTGCTGGTACTGCTTCCTAGTTCAGTGGCTTGCGCTTCCTGATTGTTCTGGCATGTTTCCCTGGCACCTCTCACCTCAGAGAGCGCTGAAGATGAACCCTTCTGTTGTCCCACAAATGCAAGGACAGGGGAAAGGGATGGGCGGGTCTTTTTTCCATGGAGTACAGGATCCTGGCTGAAGTCAGACCCTTCCTTGGCATGTTTAATGAGCTTTGGGGAGCTCTTCTAACTCCTGGTCTAGGACCTGTCCTGTAAATACACAGCACACAAATGAGAGTGATATTTCACATATAGGCTACAGACGTGAAGTTCTGATCCTACAGCTGAGATGATCATACAAAACCGCTGACATAAATCACGTTTTTAACCAGGAATTTCTCTGGAGACTCTTTTCCCAGCTACAGACCTTGCTATTATAATTTGTGCCTTCATTGTTGCAAGGCCAGGCTCCTTCACTGTGCTCAGTGTGGTGTCAAGACTTAAGCAAGCCCATTTCCCAAGGCTGGTGCAAACTCTGAAGGGATGCTTGTCAGCAATTTCTGTTGCTGGATTGTTTGTCCCTGAGCACATTAACTTTGTATGAAGCAGGGTTTTGGAGTTTTTTTGGCCAAGTAGCCCCTGTTTTGGAGGTATTAGTTCTTCAGCTGGATGGAGAGGGAGCCTTCCTCCTTTCAGCAGTCGCACCCTGGGATGCCGAGTGTGCTTGGAGACCCTGGAGCCATGGAAAAGCCCTGTCTTCCCACACAGCTTTTTGGGGTGAGAAATGGAATATCAGAGCTGGCTTTTGGAAGGCAGTGTGGGCTTTCTGCAGGCTGTTCATGACTGCACAGCTCTGGTTGGGGGGGGAAATCCACGAGTGGGATCAGAGGTGAAATCCCCCCGCTGATCCCGCGTTTCCCAGGGGCTGATGAGAACATGTGGAACTGTTCATATTTAAACTGCTGACACAGAGCCCGACAGAGGCAGCTGCTTCAGCACCAGCCTCCTTTGGAGGAGTTTATTGTCTGGGGGATCCAAACCCAAGTGCCAGCACAGATGCCGAGGCTGCCCCAAACCAGGCGCTGGTGCTGCAGCTGGGTCGAGCTGGCGACTTCTGCTCTCCAGACTGAGAGTGGCTGGCAAGGACTTTGCAGCACAGAGTCTGTCAGATGGCACTTCACAAGACAACTGGCGGGATAATGTTTGCTGTTCTTTTTTTTTTTTCCTTCAAAAAATCTGCATTTTGTCAAAAAAAAACCTGTAAAAAATGTCAGGTTGTGGTGATTCGAATGAAGTGCTCTTCAGCTGCATTGAAATAACAGACTTTATTTCATTTTAGTATCAACTCTGCTCTCAATTTTTCTTTTTCTGAATTTTCATCCTTCTGCCTTTGCCTGCCTGAAATTAGACAATGAAAATGGTGTTGATACAGATAAAAACATAATTTATTCTTGAAGACAAAATGCTCTGAAGACGTACCAACAAAAAATGAAATCTTTTTGACATCGAAGATTTCACATGCATTAAAGATACCACTTTGAAATTCCCAAATAACTTTTTCATTCTTTTTAGAATCTCTACTCTCTCCCATATTGAAGAGGCTTTCTATTTGCTTTAATGCATGATAGCTGGCAGAGCAATGCACTGAACTCTGCCTTGTTGCTACCTCCCAGACTTTGGGAGGTTGATCTGCAGTGCCATTTCCTGCAAATGGAGTTAGGAGAGCTTGGACTGACATTCTTCCATGCTGTTATACAAAGTGATCTTGAGGATTTCTTCTTTCCAGCCTCAAGAGAATTTCCAGGGTAAACCAATCTGAATATGCTTTAATGTTTTTACAACCTGTGCACGTCACTTTGGGTATTATTGTTGTGCAGCTTAAATGCCCAAACCATTGAGAAGTCAGAGAAACTTGGATGTTTTAATCACTTAAGGACTTGTGAAAACGTGCAGTTCTATCACTATTTGAATACTCGGTAAGTTTCTTAGCACCATTAATGATAATTAATAATTTCCTTTTGCTATTTCTGATGGGGAGCAAAGTCTCTTTAGCTTTCATCTATGATTTTGGGGAGGATGAGGCCTTCACGACTTTGGATATCCAAGGCTGAGGATCAGAAGTCCAACTCCCATGTGAGGTTTCAAGAAACTTCACCTTTAAGCAAACATGGAGTCAGTGCTTCCTGCTGATCCCATATTTGCTTAAAACTGAAGTTTTCCAGGGAAGAAAGAGGCAAGAAGAGAGAGCAGTGATGCTCCCAGGGCTTCCCCACTGCTGGGGCTGCAGCTGCAGCCTCTGAGCTCAGCAGGGCTTCGGAGCTTTTAGAGACAAGGACTGTCCTAATGGCTGGTGAGGAGAGAGAAAAACTGAACTGGCGTATTTGAAGAAAAGAAGGAAAAGGTTTTATGTTCTATATAGAGACTTCAGTGAAAGAAAATAAAATCCAAAGACAAAAAAAGAGCAACCTTTCTCCCCATTACCTGCCAAATATCAGAGTTTTTTTGCTGAGTGGGTGGTGACTTCAGCCAGTGTCGGAGAGGGGAACAAGGCCTGGATTTCACATGTTGGGTGCTGAATGCAGTTCCTAGCATGATTTTTATCCCTGACTTTTCATCCAGCAGCCACACTGACCCCACTGGCAGTAGGTCCCAGCCGAGAAGAGCTCTGGACACTGGAATGCCCAGCTGGAGCACATCAGGCAGTGGAAATATTCCTGTTTTTCCTGCCTGAGTGTGGGGGAGACAGCACCTCTCTGCCTCAGGGCTGCAAGGATGGCCCCACCAGCAGCAAGCACACTCCCAGCACCCCACCAGCACCCCTGTGCTCGTTTTCCCTGTATTTTTAATCCTTACATTTCTGCTCAATGCAGAGCCACGGAGGTGTGGAGCAGACCAAGCCTGGAGAACACAGCCTGGGTGGGGAGTGGGCTTTGGGCTGGTGACATCGCTCTGCACCCCAGGGAAGGGGGGATTCAAGGCCAGCTCCCTCCTTTTGCAGCCATCAGCACTGAGCACACACCCCACCCCTGCCAGCATCCCCCACGTCCCCACGGTCCCACCTCAGCTCCACAGAGTCCCCCACTGCCCTGGCTGGACAGACAGCCTCACCTGCACACCCAAAGACCTCTAGATGGCCTTTTAAACTTCTGAAAATAAATTTGGGATCTTAAGCCTGGTCATTAAAGACCTCCATATCTTGCTGGAAGCGCATCAGTCGTTTCTGGGAACGGCCCTGTCTGATTCACTTCTGTCCAGCGAGGCAAGGCCCACAAGGGCTTGAGTATTTCACTTGCTTGTGGAAATAGGACTGAAGAGCCCTCGAAAATGATGAATTTCTCATCTTTGTTCCTTAGAGTTAGGGTAAGTCACTCACCTTGTGGTGGAAAAATAAGACTGGGAATTTATTCTGATTTTCCCCTCTGCTCTAGGCAGTGTCACGGAGCTTGAGCATGTTCCAGCTCTTGGTTCAGGCCAGCAGAACACTTGGACATGCAGAAAACTTTGCTTAGATCTCAGCAAAGTCCTTTGGACATGCATTTCAGATGGCATTAACACAGCTGTGATTAAAGCTCAGGACAGGTTTGAGTCCTCTCTGTGGCAAGGTACAGACTTGGCCTAAAGACAGTGCCTTGAAAATGGAAACACGCAGAACATTCAGACCAGCAGAGAAGGAGTTGATTGTTTCACCTTCAAAGGCTGTATTTTATAAGTGTTACTTTTGTTCTGGGTAGGAAAAATAAAGCGCAAACCCAAAAGCCCAAGAAAGATTCCTAACCAGTTAATAACCAACAGTGTTCAAGTACATTTATGTCCACATACAGCATTTGTTAAAAAAGAAATATTTTTTTTGTGTTTTAACACCTTTTTTCAAAAAAAAAAAAAAAGAGAGAGAATAAATTAATGTACACATTACATTATTTTGGCACTGGTATGGACCATTTTTAAAAACATTTGCTGTTAGTATTTATAATGTTTGTACAAAATTGTAAACTATTTTCAAGTTTGTTGGTTTTTTTCACTTTTGTTCATCGTCACCTTTCAAAAACTGTCACTACAGCAATGGAAACACCCCAAACAAAATCCCGAAAGAAAATCAAGGCAACTCTCCTTGGCCCTCCCCACCCTTCCCCCTGCCCTCCTACCCACTGTCCCTAACAGAAGGTGAAGGAGACAGTTTTTGAAAGCACCTGGCAGCAGTTGGTGACCACGTCCTCCCCAGAGCCCTCCTGGCTGCCCTGGGCTCTGGCACCGCTCCCACGGACACAGCAGAAAGTGCCACCCACCAGTCACACCTTCCCACCTCTAGAGTAGACAAAGATGGCTCTTTAGGTCATTTTATTTTATTTCTTTGTTGGTTTTTTTCCCTTTTTTTTTTTTGTTGTTTTCTTTTTTTTTTTTTACAAAAATTTCTACATCTAAATCACTTTGCTAGAAACATTATTTTTCTTTCCTTTTTTTTTTCTTTTTTACATTAGTTAAAGCAGAATCTGCTTTTGTGAAAAAAGACAAGAATCAAGGTCTTATTTCATGCAGAAAATGCAAATTAAAGATCATAAAAATGAGTGGTTCTGGGTTGTTCTTTTTTTCTTTCTTTCTTTTTTTTTTTTATAACGCTGTACAGGATGCAACGCAGCCACTCAGAGTATGTTGAGATGGTTCACAGCAGTCCCTTTGACAGCACACCTTGACACTGACATTGATCTTCCTGTCCTCTTGTCACTGTTGTTCAGCTGTTTGGATTTCAGGCCACATCAATTGTCCCCAGTTAGAGAAGATGCTGCTTCTTCGTCTTTGGGAGGGAGATGGACGGGTGCAGCTTGAGAGGATGAGCCATAAATGGAACAGATTTTCCTGGGAAGGATGCCCCAGCCTTGCTTTGTATCTTTTTGGTGCAACATCCCTGTAGCGATCAGGCCATGAAAGGGCGTTTGCCCTTCAGGAACCGGGTTCTCTTTTGGAAGGGGATGTGATTTCACACAAAGACACAATATGATGACATGCCAGGCAATAGGAAAAAAAAAGAATAAATAAAACAACCCACCCCACAGACCCAACCACAGTGCTGCCACCAGGGTCATGTGTGCTTGCCAGAGTTTGGGATATTTCTGGGTAACACCTGAGGCTTCCCTTTATCCTCAGTTTTTCCATTTTCTCCTCTAGCACCTAGCTACTCATCCTCCCAGATATCAGAAACCCTTCTCTGTGACAACTGCTGAATCTTTCTAGGGGTTTGCTCACTCAGAATCTTCCGTTTTGGCCTGCCAAGCACGTTGGCCCCAGCCCAGTGAATCTGTCAGCTCCAGGCAGGATTTTAAGGAGATGTGCAGTTGTCAGGTCTGCTCCTGTGCTCAGACTTGAGCAAGACATGGAGCTTTGCTGGGCTGGGACTGTGGGGGTTTAATCTCTGCTTTGCCCATCCCTTTCTTGCTTCAGTGCAGTTGAAATGGGAAAGGTTGCCAATTGCCTTGCTAACCTTCCTAGCCCTGGCAGGGGCTGAAACTCAGGGATTTGTGCCCAGTCTCTGCTTGTGAGAGGCTCTGGGATACGTCTTCCTTCTCTCTGCCTCAAAAGTCAAGGGGCACGAGGGTGACAAGATCTCTGACAAAATCCTGAAAGCTGCTCTAGCACAAGACCTATTCCTGCTCAAAACAGCCACCACGGGTCCCCAGCTGTCCCTGAGGCAGGTGGCAGAGTGGTGCCCAGAATTTCAGGTTCTGTGGGACAGTGTCTCTGGAGAAAAGAGGTTAAAGCATCACCAGCACCAGCTCTCTCACGAGGTGCACCTCGTCTTTGGGGTCCCACCTGACATGTCATGATATTGTGCAGCAGGAGTTACCTGTTTGCCTCTGCAAACTCTGGGAGTGGCCATTGCCTTGGCAGGGCTTGGTGCTGCTGCAGCACAGGCTGCACAGCCCTGGCCACAGCCAGGGCATGGTGCTGAGAGAGAAAAGCCCAGCCAAATGCACCACCCCCGACAGGTGAAACCAGAGGACTCCCTTAAGGCCAGAGTCAAGACAAGCAAGTTCATCCCAGCGTGGAGCAGGGCATCTGTCAGTGCAGAGGCAGTGCCAGCTCCCTTCTCTGCAGGTAAGAGAGAGCCAGAGAGAGAAAAGCCCCTGCTGACCTGGGACAGGCTGTTCCTGATGCTGCAAACCTGGCCACTGCCCTTGTCTGAGGCCCCAGGGGGCATCAGCATCACAACAAAGGTAATCACACTTTCCTTGCTTGTTGGCCTGGCTTCTGCCAGCCCATGGATCCCCAAACCCTCCCCGCCAGGCTCAGCAGCACCAGGGCTGTCTGTGCAGCCCAATCCACATCCAACAATGTGGTCAAGGCATGTCCAGAGGGCTGGGGAAGCCAAGGAAAAGGTCTTTGGCCTTCGTGCCTGGTAACTGTCCATCAGACACCCAGCAAGGTTCCCAAAAAACCACGGACCCAGCATCTAATTAAGCAAAACAATTAACTCTGGTGCTTCCCCACACCAGAGCACTGAGAGCTGGGAGGCATTAGGCTTCACAGAAGGCGAACCAACACTGATCTGCTGTTTAAAACACACACTGGAAGAGAAATTATCATCCCCTTCAAAAAAATAACGTTACTCACCGCTATACTGTTTCATCCTTTCTGGGGGAAAAGTCTGCCAGCACAAATGCCAAGCTCAGCCTGTGCAAATGATAAAATGTGCATCCCTGGATCATAAACGGGTCTATCACGTCTCCTCTCCTCACTTTGTCATACACATATCCAGTATTGTTCAGTGAGTGCTTTGTGCACCTGGCAAGTTCAGGCTGCCTTGGGTGTGAGCAGACAGCCCACGGCGTGGAGCTGAGGAGGGGAGCTCTGGCATGCTCTGGGTCCATTGTCTCCAGAGCTCTGTGGTGACACCACCAGGTTCTGGCAGCAAGGGACTGCACTTTGTGGCAGAGCACAGTGCAGGGCAGGAGCTCATGCTCCACCACTCCCCATTGTTTTGTCTCAGCCCTTGGCTCCACACCAGTCCTGGGGCCTGGCCATCAGCAGGAAGGGCTGAGTGGGGGCTCTGGGGCTGCCCCACACTGGTGCACTCCAGCCTCTCTGCTGAAGAACGGCCTTTCCTACGGGGATTGAGACTCCCCTTGGGTCTGCCTTCCACACAAAGTGTTGGTTTGCTTTGTTTTTTTCCTTTTAGTCTTGCTGCAATAACACAAACAACAGGACATTTATTGGCCCAGCTGCAGAGATGCCACAATTCTGCCCCATCCTCTGCTTTTCCCAAAGCACTGAACACAAGACAGGCAGTTTCTCATCCCGCTTTCCACCCAGGACTGTAACACAGAGGGTTACCCGTATGTCTCAGACCCACCAGCACCATCATCCTTGGCACTCCCCATCGCTCATTTCTGCTAACATGGAAACCATGTGAGCCTCAGTTCACATTCAAACACTGCCCTGCACTTCAGCCCACTCATTTGTACTTCTGACCTTCTGTACTTCTGCTGAAGAATTTGTCTCTGCAAGGACAATGGCCACTGTAACAGACAAGCTTAACACAAGGTCCCCCTTTGCATTCTCTTCATATTCATTCTCCACAGACAGTCGTGAACCCACAGGTAAGGTTATACTGAATTGCAAAGGGCCTTAAGATAAATCTTTTCACATGGAGGCTTTGTTTTGTACATCTTCTGAGCACCTGGGCGCTTCCAAGCACCTGTCACCCCAGACTCAGACACAGGGAGGAAGCCACAGCATTATCAAAAGCTTCTCAAAGAGAGTTCAGGCTCTCACTGCCTTTCCTCCTCCTCATTTATCCAGGTGATAGCTGCTATCATCCTGCCCTCCTCCCTACATCTCAGGCTACATAAGGCGTGGTGCAGGCTGGCTCTGGGAAGGGACCCTGTGCACAAGAGGCTGGGATTCAGCACAGCCTCCTCCCGCTGGCCTCAGGGGTGGTGGGATCAAACACTGAAAAGTTACTTACATACCATCACTTCCACCTCTACTGCCCACCTCTTCCGGGCTGCGCTCGGAGGTGGATCAGGGAGCCAGCCCCAAGGTCACCATCCCAGCACCTCTGTGCAGGCACAGGCACAGGTCTGCCCTCCAGTCCTGTGGGAAAAGTCTGGGGAAATGGTTATAGTAGCCTGAAGGTCAGTGCTTCTTTATTGTACTTGTCACCTTTCAGCTGTTCTTTACTTCTGAATGTACAGAACCATTTTTATTTGGTTTACATCAAGACATTAGAAATCAAACAACTTTTTTTTTTCTTTTAAAAAAAAAAGGAACAAAAGGAAATGAAAAATAAAACCCAACACTATATACATCTTCTCTTCCCCAGTCTAATGAAAAATAAAACCCAACACTATATACATCTTCTCTTCCCCAGTCTCTGCTCCCCTCCCTCCCACCCTTCCACCCTCCTTCCCTCCCTCCCAGCATCTGCGTTAGGTCCTGCTTCCAACACATTGGTTTCACATCTCTCACCCAACCCATGCCCCCAACCCAACTTTCACATCTACTGTAAAGACATCCCACCCTGCTTGGTAAGCCCAGTCTCCTCTCCAAAAAGCATTTGGTAACTAGCAGGACGTTTCTTGCCTCATTGTCCCTGGCCTGACACCAGGGCAGGGCTCGGCTGTGCCCCAGCCTGGCACAGCGGGCACTCCCCTGCACATCTCAGCCCAGCTCCTGCAACTTTGTCTGGATGCAACTGATTGTCCCTGCTGCCCCCAGGGACCGAGCTCCTGCCGATGGCCATGCACCCTGAGTCTCCCTCTTTTCCCTGTTCCTGCCTCCCTGTCCCCCAGAGAGAGCACGGGCTCTGCCCACCAGGGACTGCTGCCATGGCTGGGCTTCCTGGAGTGCTGCCTGCAGCTGTACCCAGCCTGTCTGACTCAGGGGTGTCCCCGGTGCTCCAGTCCCTGCAAACCTGTTGTATTGCACATAGATTTTCAAAATCTCTCTGCTATTTGCTCTGTTTCTGAAGTTACAGCTCTCTCCCACCAACCACCTTTTCCTCAACCACCTTTCCAGTAACCACCTTCCCTACAGCCACTGCCCTTTGGTCTGTGGCTCCAGAGGCTTCTCTTCTGTCTGAAAACAGCTCAGAGATTTAAACCCCTTCCTCCTCCCCACAATAAAGGAAACAAAACCAGCTCCCTTCCCCACCCCTTATCTCCTCCTGCCAGGGCCTCTGGAGCAGATCTGGTCAAACAGACTGGCCAGATCTGTTCCCTTCCTGGCTCCATTTCTGGGAAGTGGATGTGCTGTCCATTGGACAGAGGAAGTGCCAAGCCTTGGCAGGTTCCCTACTTATTTGCAAGACATAAGCTGCTGGCGTGGTGTCAGATGTGCATGCAAGAAAGTTGGGTGCCAGTTAAAACCTACAGTCCTGTTTGTTTCATGCACTGTGAACTTATCCTATATACACTACGGGCTGGTTTATGCTCGAAGACATGAATAGAAAGGTTTACATTTTCCTTTGACCTCACTAACCAAAGCTTTTCTTTCACCCATGGAATAGCAGGAGTTTGCTAGCAGGGCTCTTGTTTCCCTCTTCTGCGCTTTCTCTCATTGTCTTTTCATTTCTCAATACTCAAGGTGAAGGGGGGATAGGAGGGGACAGGTAGAATTACAGTCCCAAGGTCCCAGTCACTAAAGGTCCCTGAGTGACAGCACTATACAGTATCAGAAAATGAAGCAATAGAGTTGTGTTGGCCATGAATGTCCTGAGAGAGATTTCATTTCTGTTTCTGCTCTTCCTTCTCCTGTTCCACATGCCTTCCTCAGGCTGTTACTCATGGAAAAGGTGCAAAACATTCTCCCCCAGCACGGCTCCCTCAGGCAGCCTGGAACATCCCTCATGTCCAAATGCTAAAAACCACAACCCAGCAAGCAGCAATCCTGCCCCAAGCTGCCAACAAACCAAGCCCTGAGCGTTGCCTTCTGCACCACTGCAGCAAAAGTCAGAAGCAGCTCCACTGTGCAAAAGCACTCACAAACCCTTTCCTCCCCCGTTCCCCTTTGTGAAGGAGAGGAGGGCAGCAGTGGGCACGCAAGGTGCAGCACGGAAATCCCCTCCACCTTTCTGCTAACACTCATGCTTGTGATGTCTTGAAACCTCTGAGCCTTGAGTATCATTAAAATGCCTTGGTTTTCCTTCACTATCTCCTTTCTGGATCTCTGGACCTCCAAACAAGGCCTGGGTTTGTTGCCTTCTTTAGGGGTGGATGCAGACAGCTGTGGAGGGGGGACACGGAGATGCCACCTCACTTTGGGAGGAGAACGTTTCTAAAGTCCTTCAGCATCCTTCCCTCACACTTCCTATTACTCATGCCACTCCCAGGACACTCTGCTGTTCTCCAGCACTCTGCAAGTGTAAGGCAGCTCCTGAACTGTGACAAGTCCTGACCATGCTCTCTTTGGCAAAGGTTATTGTGTCAGACCCAGCAGTGCAGAAGTCTGGATGTGCTGACTCTGTGAAATAACGCTGGCCTGGCAACACCGAGTTAGAAACATTCAAAGAGAGAAACTGGGATGACTCCTGATAAGAAAGAGAACCCAGTCAACAGAGGACCGAGACCACAGTAAAGGAGTTTGGCTCCCAGTGCCAGCAGGTGAAGAAATCTGCTGAGCAGTGCTTTTTCCCTGGAAAGCTTTTGGATTGTCACTGGGCTCAATCTCGGATTGAAGCCTCACATGTTGAACACGGCCTCCCCGTGCCTGATCTCTGGTTTCTGGAGGCTGTACCTGCAGGGCACTGGTCGCTCAGGACCCCACCCCATGGGGGGCTCAGCACCCCAGAAGCAAAGACCACGGGTGGGGTTTGCATCATCTGTGTGCTGCTGCCCCTGCCAGCCTTTTGGGCAGCTCAGAGAGCTCTCAGGTGCCTGACTCGTGGCACACATTTGTCAGGCTTTTACTACAACTATCAGATTACTGGAGTTCCTGAGTCATCTCCTTCAGCTCCAGAATTTCTTACCACACAGCCATTGGTTTTCCCTCCAATCTTAACAGGCTTCTTATACCCGCCTCTTTGTCTCCCCACTTTTATGGTTCTGACCACCCTTTACATTACAATCACATCTATAAAGGGTAGATGTTTAGATATTTTATTTAATCATCAATCACCTGGTTAGACTCCCCTTGAAAACTGGGCCTGCTGATAGGCAACCTCCATGTGGGAACTGCAGCTCTGGCACTCTTATATCCACTGACATTACACTGCTGCTGTCATAAAACACAACTTTAGTACTTCCATTAAAGCATTTAAAAGATATTTCTGAATAGAAACACACTAGAAAGTATCACTTTCTCCATTGGCCAAGCTTGAACTTCCTGTATATCAGGTAGACAGAACTACCTGATCCTCCAGCCACTATCCAGACTCTTATTCCTATACAGACCCATACAGACCATGAACTGCAGCAGTTTGGGGAAAACCCATTCCCAACAGCATTGCTCTTGGATGGAGAAACCAGCAGGAGACTGCTCTGCAGGGCAGGGGAGAATCTAGGTCTGATTCAACAATTGTGCTAAAACCTTGGTGAGTCCAGGGAGGCCTGGACCAAATGTGTGCATGAACATGAGAGAGGGAGACAGAGACAGGGTGGTGGGGAAGGGGGGAAGCTCTACTCTTATGCTTCAGATTCTGCATAAGACACATGACTGATATAAAAATAACAATAATTACTCTGATGAGGCTGACCCTGCTCCAGCCAAGTCCAGGCAAAACTTCCCCTGGCTGCAGAGTTACCAGGTCAGGCCTGTAGTGATTCACATTTTCATAGTACTGTACAGACATAAATTAGTAAATGAAAGATGTGCATCAGGTTCATCTGTCATCTGAGAAACAGGAGTTTCCCCGGTCTCAGAGGATCACTCTGCTCTCCCAAGTAATGGGAATCAAGGAAAAGGGAAGAGAAAGGAAAGGAAAACAAAAGCATAAAAGGGCAATGTGAGTGTCTGTGGGTCTGACAGGAAAAAACTCCATCAGGTAAGAACAAGGTTCTCATCATTACTCCAGGAATGGCAGAATGACCCTAGGGTTAAAGTTTTGCACTTGTGAATTTAACATTTTCATGGCTTTTATTAATATCATAAGGGAGATTATCAATCATCAATGATTGCCAAAGTGGCCAATAATTCAGTGATTTTCCTGAAAGTCACTGGCTCCTTTGGAAAAAGCTGGCCTTGCTGTCCAAGGCCAAGTTCCCCTCCTGTACTTTTCTAAGGAATGCCTGTGGATGGAAGCTGCTGGAGACTCAAGGGCTTCCACAAGCACCAAGCTCAGCATTTTCATTGCAACCTTCACCCTGCCCAGCCTTTGGAGATCATCATCTCCCAGCAGGATGATGCTCCATGGAACTCTACTGCATCCTTGGCTTCATCATCTGCGAGGAAGGGCACAGGGTGCTTTCCTCTACACTCTGCATGTCTGAACAGCCATCAAGCAAGGCCTCGTAGAAGCAGTACAGATCAGAGGCTGCCAGCCCTCCACTCGCTTCTGAATGTCTTAGGAAAGGGGATCATTATCATTTCCCTGTTTTTTTCATCCTGAAACATAACAAAGTTAAATGACATCCAGCCTTTCCTGTCCTTGATGCAGGCTGTGGTCACTCAGAGGGCTGGAGTGTGGATCCATTGTCTGGCATAAGGAACAGGGAGGGGGGGGAAGGGTCACGTTTTTAGAGTCCTGCAACTGCTTTTCTCTCCAGACTCCGTAAGAAAGATGCAGGGTGGGAATAACTAAGAACAACCCCTCCTTTGAGGGCTGAATCAGCTTAGTGTCCTCGAGATCAGATGCCAGCAGTGAACAGCAGCACTGTCCCACTGCTGATCCCCAAGCCCCTCTCTTCCCTCAGCAAGTGCTAATTTGCACCCTCTGCCTCCCCAGCTCTGCCTCTGCAGCTGGGACCCCAGCCTCCAACCTGGTGAAGCTGCAATGAGCAAACAAACCCCTGCTATCCCCCTCCCCCAAAAACACACTGCCAGTAAATGTCATCTGTGTTCTCTTTCTACAAAAGATATTACAAAACCCCCCTCCCCAGCCCCTCTCCCCAGAAAACATGCTTGCACACACACATCCATGGACACACATGCCCACACACACGCACACAGATGCTCCACACACACACACTCACACAGGAAAAACAGCTTGCAAACTCCTGAAGGTGGAAAAAGGCATCTTGCAAATGTGCCTTGGTTTTGACAAGTTCCCTCCTCCCCCCCTCCCATAACCCCACGTTGCCCCTTCCCTCCCAAATAATTGCCTCGTCCTCCCACCCCTTCCCAGCTCTTCCAAAATAAATATTCTTTTTATTTGTTGGTTTAAAAGATTCTTTTAGGCTTGTAAGCAAGAGAGAGGGAGAGAGAAAAAGAAAAGAAAAAGTCTCATAGCGTGAGAATGAAACCCCATCATCGCATGAATCCATGAAAGAATAAACATGAAGGGGTTAAGAGCAGCGACAGAAGAAAGAGTAAAAAATATATAATAAGACTGAAAAGTGAAAGGTGAAATTCTGTGGTGAAATGGAAGTGAGGATAGAGCATTAGTGAGCACAGCCAAAGATAACCTATCGCCCCCACCAGTTTTTGACTCAATTTCTTTAAATCTCCCCCCTCTTTTTTTTTTTTAAACTTTTCTTGGTTTTGGGGTTTTTTTGTGTGTTTTTTCTTTTTTTTCTGTCTTTTTTTCTTTTTTTTCCTTTCTTTTTTGTTTTTTTGGTTTTTGGTGTTTTTGTTGGTTTTTTTTGTTTTTTTTACAATGGTTTAAGTCCTTCAGCAGGAAACCAAAATCAAGACAAACACATCCCTCCCTGATACCAAACCCCCTCCCGTACCTTTCTCTCCCTTTACCCCACCCCACACTCCGTGGTTCTACATGTGCTGAAAAGAGAAGAGTAAGCTTAGAATAAATCTAATGAACCATAGGAATAAATGACAATGATAGTAAAGAGTAAAACCCAAACCCAAAAGACCGCAACACTCCTGTGTTGTCATTGTCTGAGCGTCTGTCCCTATTATCTCTCTCGGAGGCCGCAGGCATCAATTTACATAGTACAACCAGTAAACAAGGTTGAAGAATCCAAAAGTGATCGGAAAAATGATCCGTGACCACTTGTCAATGGTGCTGACGTCTGTCAGGTCTGGGATTTTGAGCTTCAGCTTGGACGACCGCCGGCGCAGGCGGCAGTTGGCGCGGTTGCGGGCGGCGGCGTGGTGGGTCAGCGGCACGTGGCGGTCCAGGGTGGGGTGGTGGCCAAAGCCATCCCGAGAGGCCAGCGGCTTGCGGAACTGGATTCCTGAGCCTTCGAAGGACATGACAGAGTTTCGAGAGTCGCCCACGCTGCTCATCATGTCCGTGGCCAGCAGCTCGTTGTTCATCTCCAGGGTGCTGAGGAGGATGTTGCCGTAAGGGTCGACCTGGAACGGGGAGCACAGACACAGAGGTAGTGGGGGGTCCTGTGCAGGAGGCACACACTGTTAGGGGCGATTCTGAACAGTTTTCTCTGTAACAACACTGTTGGAAATCATACAATGAAAGGAATGAGAGGGAGGTGTCTTTACAAACTGGGTCTGCTGATAGATAAGGCCAGATACTGAGAAATCAAAGAGACTATGGGAGAAAGATAAATAAATTCCAAGATATTCCACTAATTGACTCAGACTGATACTCAAGACTGTGCTAAATCCCTGGATTTAGCTAAAAAAAAAAAGGAACAAAGACACAAGGAAAAGAAGGGGGTGGTGGAGTGGTACACATTAGAAGGGGGTCTGTATTAGGTGATTCAGGGAGTCTGTACCTCTCAAGTACCTCAGCCAATGGGGAAAGAGAGAGGGAAAATGTGGCCGGGAAATGAGGATAAAAGAGAGGCTGCGTCCTCTGACAATTGGAGAGACCCCATGGGAAATGCCCCTGACCTCTCCCTTTATTCATGAACAAAGCTACGGAACTCCTCTGTCTCCTTTTTGGACATAAACCTTTGGCGTTTGTGGATTAATTTTCCTGACAATAACTTTACAATTTTTTAAGTAACTTTAGTCATGGGTTGGCTCGCCTTTGCCAAAAGGGAGGGAAGTTGAGGTTTCTCTTCAAAACACTCTGTTCACTGAGGGTTTGAGTTTTGCTGGGTGAGGCCTGATGGCCTTCAATCAATAAAAAGAATATTCCTATTATCTAAGAGTTTAACATCTGCAGATTGGGAGCAGCCAGAAGATACAGGGGAGATAAACAGACTTTAACAAATATTAACCCCCTGTCAAGATTGCAGATACCCAGTCTGGGAAAAGATTGATAAAAAAACCAAAGAATGAAGACCAAATTAGCATTGAAGGTGAAGGGATCAATAACCAGTAGGAGAATGAATACTAAGAATTATGTAATGCAGAACTAATGAATGAGGATTTCTTTGGGTTTGGGTTTTTTTTTTTAAAGTATAAATATGTGAAAATTCTGGTAAATAATCACGTGTGGTTGGAATGATTTCCACTGCACATCCTGGCCAGAATAACATCCAGACCAGAATAAAGTAATGCCTGACTCATTAATACTTAAAAGATGGTTTAGGAGAGTTTCTTTTCTTCCCCAGAGTTTGGTGACAACACCCCTGATTGGGTCATTAGTGAGCTCTGAACGTGCTGCATTTGAGGGTTGTCCACTGCTGCTGGGGTAGAAGGAGCAGCCACCTGTGCTTGTGGGGGAAGTGTGATTCTGCCAACACAGAAGGACCAAAAGCCACAGAAAGACTTTTGGCTACACCTGCCCCATGCAAGAGGAGGCTTCTGATGACACTGGTTTGAGGATGATGACAAAATGCTCAAGGAGGAAAAAAATCCCAGTAATCACCAGACAGGGGAAACGGGGGTTCATCTCTCACCATGAGCACAAAGGCTGCTCCACAGCTCACCCAGCGGAGAGCCCGAAGCCTCCTGCCACAACGAAAGGAGAGGACAAACCTGCTCTCTCACCCTCTTCTCCTCGTAACGGTGGCGCTCGTTGTTGGCCTTGCTGATGCGCTCACTCTGCTTCTTCTGCTGCCGGGGCCCTCGCCCGAAGAATATGTAGTTGACAAAAGCGTATTCCAGGAGTGCCAGGAACACGAAGACGAAGCAGCCCATGAGATAAACATCGATAGCCTTGACGTAGGGGATCTTAGGGAGAGTCTCCCGCAGGTGGGTGTTGATGGTGGTCATGGTAAGCACCGTGGTGACCCCTGTGAGGAGAGGGCTCTGTTACCAACGTGGGATGGTTTCCTGAAGGGGCATTCTCAGCTCCCACATCCCTCCTTCCAGCTGGACAGCCTCAGGAGGGATGGGAGCAGTGCAGCTGGGAAGGAAATTGTCATTATTCTAAGCCCACATGCCCAGTACAAATCGCTGCAGAAAATGAACGAGCAGCAAGGAGTGGGAGAAGATGTCTCAGTATCATCAGCGCGACGGGGATCAGCATCCTCTGGACCCTGTCTCTTTAAGTCCCCCTGATCATCCCTCTTTCTCTCAGTGTGGCAGGAAATATTCAGTTTTGCCCTTTTCTACCCTCTTCTCCTCCCTTTTTTCTCCTGGATGAACTCATCAGGCTTCACTGAGTGCTACCGAATGCCTCAGCACCCTTGGCAAGAGTTTATAATCTGCTGTGTCTTTCCAATGCCATGACTTGGAGGAAGAGTGAAGAGATTTCCTCTTCATGGCACTCTCTTTTTTTTGCCTGCCTCGTAGGCTTCTGTCCTTGACCCCATCAATTCCCACCTTCTTCTCACCAGCTTTACCATTCATTACATCAATTATCACTTGTACACATTCCTCCCATGGTTCTCACACTCTCCGTTTTAGGCCTCCTCACATTTCTTGCATCTCAAATACGCATTTTGTGAACACTTTTGTCCCCATCTACTCAGTTCCAAAAGCCTGAATCACTGTGATTACTCTCACAGCTTCAGTCCTCTTCCTCAGCTTGTTCTCAGACTCTTCCCTTCTCTGGACTGTCAGAGTGGCCTCAGATCTGCCTCTCTGACAGTCTTCTGCCAGCTCCAAAAGGATGGCAGTGAGCCTTGATACTTCTTTTGGGAGTGGTAACTCTTCCTCTTCAACCTGGTATTCCTATGCTTCTCTAGCTGTTCTTACTACCTTGCTGATCTTCTTTTCCCCTTTTCCTCCTCATTTCTCTCTTGGCAGCTCTAATAGTCTCCATGACCTTAATTTGCTGCTGTGGTTTCAGCCCCACCTCTACAGTGATGGCTCTCAAAGCTCTCTGTGCACCCTGGACCTCTGCTTGTCCTGCCTCCCCTTCACCCAGTGTCTTTATTCCTGATAAAAGATTGAAATAACTATTAGCCTTCAGTTGGGTAAACAGAAGGGAGATATATTTATACACACACCATGTATTACATGGCCTATATTTAGGCAGTAGTCTAAATATACAGAATTCTGAGGCAAAGAAAAGGGGACTAAAATATTCTCCATGTCTCCATTAAAAACTGGACAGATTGCAATGGACACCTAGGGCAGAGGCAAAGAGAAGGTTTTTGACTGTGTAAGCAGGTAAATCTGGAGATAAAGTGACCAGAGGAGGCTGTGGAGTTTCTTTTTTTGGAGCTTTTTAAGGATAAGTTAGACAGAGAACTGGCAGGGATAGTTTAGGGAGAGCTGTTGCAGTTCTGATCTGCAATGTTTTTGTTCTGTCTTCTCCTCTTGAGTCCAGATGTCAGCAGAAATTCAACACCTGAATTTCTCACCTCCACCCTTTTGCTTGTGCTTTCACAGTGCCTGCCATGGTCTCTTTTTCTTCTCTCTCTGATTACACTCCTGTCAGTGCAACTTACCCATCTCATTTACCAAGTTCTCCCCTTCCCGTCTCTCTGCTCCAGCCTCTCCAAGCAGGCACAGCCAAATCACCTCTTTCATCTCTTTGTACAATCCCTCCTCTGATCCTTCTCAAACTCGTTCTCCTGGAGCTACCTGAACCCCCAACCTTTGCTGTAAGACCCAGCCTGAGCTGCATTGCCTCTCTGAGCCTGGTCCCACTCACAGATCCAACCCTGCTCCCTCCTCACCTCTCCTGGTGCCTCTGAACTTCCCCTCGTGTTGCACAGCCCCATTCTCATCTGCCATCCACCCCCACTTCCCTTCTGTTGCTTAAAAGGCCTCTTTTTTTTCCCTCTTACAGGAAAACATTCCTATTTAGGGGAGCACGTGCCAAAGAACTTGGGCTTTAACTACTGTCCCACACTTCCCTTGGCCATGAAGGCCTTCAGCTGCAGAAAGTGTCTGTTTGGGGCCTGAGGCATCAGGAAAATGTGTAATGCCCTTCCTTTATTCTTTTCATCCTTTAACCATTCCCATACAACCCTTTGGCCATCCAGACTCAGCATTAGCCACTCAGCTGACCACTCCTGGCACACTTGTTGATAAAGAGCTGCCCAGATTTCTCTTCTTAAGAAAACCAGTGCAAGCCAGAGCGAAGGAACTCATGGCATGTCAGGGTCTCATATACCTGAGAATCAGTGACCATTGACATTTTTGTTTAGAGAGTTTAAACTCACACCCAGAAAATTTTGGTAGAACTTTTACTGATTCAAATAAGACAGACTCCAGTTTGGGAAGTACTACAAAACAAACAAACAAAAAAAATGTAACTCCTCTGACTGAAAGTTTAAAGTTTGTTCTCAGAAAAAAAACAATGTCCATTTGGGATGACAACTTTGACAGACTTGCTTAACTGCTACCTCATAAAAAAAAGGGATTTTCTTTGTTACAGCTGATCTCCCTCAAGAAAACACCTGCTAAATATAATGAAAAAGGTCCATACCCAGTGCCACTCGTGCAGCAGAAGCATCATAATTGATCCAGAAGGAGACCCAGGACAGGATGGTGATGAGGATGGATGGCATGTAGGTCTGCAGGATGAAGTAACCAATGTTCCTCTTGATCCGGAAACTCAGGGACAAGCGCAGATACGAACCTGCCACGAGACGTGAAAGGAGGGTGTGGTTTGAGAGGAGGGCAACGCTGTATTGGTGCTAAGAGCTTAGGTTAGGAACTGAAATTTTATCTGGAAAATGTTCTCAAGACGCAGGAATAATGAGAAATCTTCTGTTTGCTGCAGCTGGTTTTGCAGACTCATCAGTTTTTGAAAGGGGTCTCTTCAGAATCTGCTCAGTTGTCCCAGAGTATTAAGAAGAAAGGAAATTCTACATAATTCACATTATTATATCAGCCATCATGGGAGAATGGCTGTTCAGTGCTGCAATTGCTGTTATGGTGCCAGCCAATATGATGGAGGCTTACTCAGGAGACTTTAACCCTATATCTGGGTGCCACGAGATGATTTTCCAGTGTTTCGTGTGCCAGCTCTGCCTCCAAACAGCAATGAAGATCTGAATCATATTTTTCCCATGCTGTTCTAAAAATGGGTTATGGTCAGACTGGGCAAATTCATATGCAAATAGCATACTGTTAGTTAATCTGAAGGCCTCTTTTTTATTATTTTCAAGTTGTTGCAACTTCCTCCCAATCTTTTAGCAAACCTAACGAGGACAGTGAGGACCACAAGTACTTTTACAGTCCTTCCACTGGAGCAGGTTAATTTTGACAGGGACAAAGCAGTGCCTCTTTCATTGCTGTGAGACAAAGTCCAAGCCATTCCTCCTTCCCGCTTCTGTCCCTGAGGCAGCACAGGAGCCTGAAACATGGGTGTAATCCTGGTTGGCAGTGAGAGCAACAAGAAAACAACAATTTTAAACCATCAAGGGTGTAGAGTGAGAAAAAGGAGGTATCATTCTCTCACCCCTATGTGCCACTTGCTTGGACACATTATTTCACCAGGCTTTTTTTGAAGGTTTTACCTATTCAGGCTGCAAACTTCTTTTGGAGGAATTCTGCCTCTTGTTGTGGGTCCCTGTTTTAGCACTGCCACGGGCCCCTGCTCCCAGCATGGCCCCGAGGCACGGCTGTGACAACATCACCATCTGCCAGCGCTGCTGAGAGGCTCAGCCTGGGTTTTCGTGGCAGTTCAGAACTTGTCCTGTCTGACAGGTGTGTGTGCTGGGCTGTTCTGGCAGTGAACTCCACCGCAGATCACAGTGAAGACAGCAAGCAAAACCCAACCCCCTCCAACTTTCCAACTGGCAGCATCCCAATCGTCCAAGGTATTCTCTCCAAATCTTTTCATTGCCATGTGCAGATGGGCTTGCATCATTTCATAGCCCACTTGCTTCTCAATGGATATATTTTCTCCTTACTATTGCACCTACATTAGCTCTGAGACCCAGATGTAAACCACATAAAAATTAGATGAAGGCTGAGAACCTTCTAAAGAGGTTCTGAGCTCGGTCATTATTTTGACTAAGAAATGGAAACAATTGCAGCGAAGAAAATGATCCTGAAAGTCTTTGAAGAGAAGCAGACAAAAAAAAAAAAAAAAAGGGAAAAGCAAGGCTGGTGGATGCAGAAGACGCCTTTTTTTTAGAGGAACCCTAAGCTGAAGACTAAATCCAAAGTTAGTGCCTCACACCTGCATCAGAGGGCCAAGGAACTGACCAGCAGCAGGGTTGCCCAGTGCATGCATCCCTTAGCAGACTCACCCGTGGTGAAGACCACTTCTCTGCTGACCAGCCTCTGCTCGATGATGGTGAACTGGGGCAGCTCCAGCACCTCCATGCCCGTGACAGCAGAGTCATTCCCTTGCCAGAAGAAGACAATGTCATCCACCGTGTATCCATCTGCAGGGGGAAGGGGCACACAGGGAGAACTGAGCTGACAAGCTGGACCAAGTGACACCTCCTTTTGCACTGAGGAGATCTGGAAAAGGACCCAAAAGAAAGCCCACAGCAAGCCTAGCCCCTCCCTGCTGATGTGCTTTCCTTCTTCAGCTGAGCGTGGCAGTACAGTCCCCAGGAGAAGAGGAAAAATTGGCCAGAACTCCCACTTCTGGCCAGAATTCAGGAGAAAAAGGTGAGGCCCATCTAGCCTTGGCTTGCACTACGTAATCTCCGTGGCTGACATGACAGGGACTTGTGCACCACAAGCCTCTGTCAAATGCACCAAACACAGCATTTTGCTTTTTAAAAACTGCCTCCGTTTACCAGGAGGGGGAGACCACACAGTGCAGACTGGTGGGACTGGGTAAACAGGGCACCTCGGTATTAAAAATTCCCAGAGCCACAAAGATCTACAGCAGCAGTTGAAAAGAAGTTTGGAGATCAGAGCCCCTCCCTTTTCTAAGCACTCTCAGTCAAAATTCAGATCCAAGAAGTGAACAGAGTCTCTGAGGTTGGGGGCTGCTTTTACCAAGTGCTGGCTGAGAAGAGCAGTAATGAGAGGAGAGAGAAAAGGGAATCAGACTCATAACAAATATTCATGCCTCACATTTCGGGGTAGTGGGTTTGTTAACTCAGCCAAGGGTGCAGCTTCTTGCTTTAACCCCAAACTCCACAGGCCAGACAGGGCTGCATGGGCTGGAAAGGTGACCCCCAAGTGCTCTGGACCCGTGGGGAATGAGGCCCAGGGGATGAAACCATGAACCCCCCACCCACCAGTGCGATGCTCACAGCCCTGCCCTGCCCTTGTGGCAAGGCTTCATCACAACTTGAAAATTAACAGTGCTCGTGTGCTTTGAAGCCCTTTGACTGCTGCTGCTGCACAAGGGTGGCCTCAGATTCTACGTGAAGCTCCATGGCAGCAGTGAGATGTGGACAGGCTTTGGCAGAGCTCGGGGCAAGGCTGCCTTGAGAGCCTGAGCCTCACCTGTGGCAGCTCGTGCTCAGCACCTGCACTGCGGCACGGCAGCGGCTCACCCACCCACCCTGGCAGCACAGCCTGGCCACGCCAGCAGGGCTCACAGCCCCGCAGGAGAGTGCCACCACACCCAGCGCCGGGGGATGAGCGCCATCAGGACAATGAAGAGCTGTTGAATGCACCACGGAGGAGGAATTCTTCTGCCCTGCTTTGGGGGTTAAGGGTTACCCCAGATCAGAGCTGAAGCTTTGAGGACAGTGTCATCCTGAGTGGACAAAGGGCTCAGCAATCTGCTCTGATCTCACAGCTGACCCTGCTTTGAGCTGCGGGCTGGACTGGAGACACCCCGAGGTCTCTCGGAATTATTTGATGGCTGTGCAGTCTCCGAGCCCACATCCTGCGCTCTCAGTCATCACTGCGCTTATTCACAGGTGCTAAAATGTAAATCCAATCTTCCAAATGCCATGGCACATCTGCTTCTGATGGAAATCAGCTAAGCCAGGGCTCCACCTCCTCCCCCCGCTGGATGCTCCTGCTCCCAGAGGGGTAAAACCCTCACACCTTGGAGCCCACAGGGTTTCAGCAGCCTCGGGTTGTCCCCTCCTCACAGCCCCGCTTCGTGCACAGGATCAGGTGTTTGCATCCCTCAGCCCCGGGGCTGGAACCGGCAGGAAACATCCAAGTCCCCCCCACTCCTGCCGGTGGCTGATTGCAGCAGCTCCAACACTCTCACAGCTCAGAAGCATTGTGTGCGATTTCACATCTCAGTTCATGCGCCTCAGACTCCCGGGCTCCCGTGGTTGTTCCCAGTTTCTCCAGGAGGCTCCCCAGCCCTTTCTCCCTCTGCAGAGGTGCTCCCAGCCTGCAAACAATTCACCTCCCCACCTCCTTTGCAGTAAACAAACCAGAGTGAGCTGTTGAGGTTTCTCACTGCACAACATCTGCTCCAGCCCTTCAATTGCTTTTTAGCGTCTGTCCACAACCTCTTCCGATTTCTCAACTTCCCCTCTGAATTTTGGAACCCAAACACAGACAGTGCCCCTCTCCCCACCTCAGTGACACCTTCAGGGGCCAATCAGTTCTGAGCTCTGACTCACAGCTCCCCTGGTTTATGTGACAGGGCTCTCTCCAGCCCTTCCTGCCAGAGCCACGGCACCTCCAGCCGGGGCTGCCGTCCCTTCCTCAGCTCCCCGTGTGGCTCCAGGCCCCCGGGGATGGCCCTGCAGCCCTGCACACAGGCACAGACCTCTGCATTTGGCTGCCTTCAAGCCCCTTCCGGATGGATTCAGATTGGGAAGGATTCAAATGCGCAGCGAGCAAAGCCCCGCACGCTGCTATCTTCATCATCCACAAATTTAACAGCAGTGACTTCAAATTTACTTCCTGATCAGCAATGAAAATGTCAAATTACGGTAACTAATTTTAGGAGATCTCACAGTTAACTAGCTCTATTCCATTTATTCTGTGACCTGCTGGTGTTGGGTACCAATTTTCATATTTTTATTTTTTTTATTATGGCATTATGCAATATGAAATCGAGCATGTTTTTCATGAAGCCATTTTTTAAAAGTGTTTCTAAAGGGAAAGGTTGCTCGGTCTAAAAATAAATGCTTCGCTTTGATTTCTAGCTTTAAAGAGAAAACCAAATTTCCATTTTACTTCTAAAAAGTAAACGAACTTTCACAAAGACAAGTCATTTCCATCTGAAATATCGAAAAGTATTGATGTGACGTCTTAAAATGTCAGATTAGCAGCCTGTTTGCAGCCTGCCTCATCAGGTTTGTGTTGGATCCTGGCACACAGATAGGCAGGGGCATACGTGGTGAGGGTTATTTTTGGGGTGGAGGGATGGGATCAACAGGCAGCACTTATCTCCTACAGGTGAGAGCCCTGAGCTGCTGTGGGGCAGGGGACCCCATCTGCCCTCTGCTGCTTCCCAAACCCAGCACCCCTGCACCACAAAAGGGCTCTTTCTCTGAGGTTTGGGTTGGTTTAGTTTTTTAAAATACTTCGGTTTTATACTCCAGCCCTGAAAGGACTGATATATTCCAGAGTCGTGTGGAAGCAAAGGAAATGGAGCCCTGCAGATTTCGAATGTGCAAGTGTGTAAAAGGCAAAGGCTCTGAGGAAGGAAACAATTGGGTCTCTTCATCTCTGCCTGGGTCTTAGGAATATTGTGAGGAAATGTAGCTTTGATGAACAAATTGGCTTGACATGACCCATTAAGAACAAAATCGCAACACGGGGAACTGTGGGTAATTCCCTGCCTTCTGTTTTCTTGGTTGTGCTGTAAACTATTCTCAAAATGCTGAGGAGTGCCAGAAATGACATCCTGGCATCCGTGCCTGCAGCAGGACCTCATTTCCATCCCCTTACCCTGCTCACCCCAGCACCCAGGCGGGGTGGGGACGGCAGCTCCCAGCCATGGGTGCTGTGGGACCTCCCTGATGGGAAGAACAATTCTGTTCTTTCTGAGGCTGCATCAGCACTGCCGCCAGCTCTGCTGCTCTGGGCCAGCCTGGAGGGACACTGCAGCGCATTTTTAGCAGGGACAGCCGGACCTCCTATGCCAGCACAGCTGGAGGAGGATTTCCAGAGGAGTCCAGGGAACATCCAGGCGGGGAAGGATGGCGTGAGGGCTTGGGTGGCACCTCCCTCACAGAGTGGAGCCAGCCATGAGTGAGGACAGCGCCCCAGGGCTTCCTAAGGGCTCAGGGAGGCTTTCATCACCCTCCTGGGACTGATTTTAATGCCCAGCCTACTGCCAGGACTCTGTTTTCCTGGGAATCTCCCCCGTGAGGCGCCCTCAGGGTAAGGGAAGCGGGGAGCTGTGGCCAGGGCGGGTGGCACCAGGTGGCACCGGGTGGCATCAGGTGGCACCGCGTGCGTGGCAGGGGATGTGCTGGAGGCATACGCACAGCTCTCGATCTCCAGCGTGCAGTTCTGCTGGTCCAGGGGGTACCTCCGCAGGTCCATCATGCAGGCGGCCGTGGTGGTGATCCTGAAAGGAGAAGAGAGAAAAAAAAAAAAATAAAAAAACCCCCAACCAGTTGTGATTGCTTTTTCTTACCCA
>VZTJ01003506.1:715167-765590 GCA_013397795.1 Orthonyx spaldingii
GAAAAAAGAAAAAGAGAAATGAAAGGCAGAAGTGAAAGTCAGGCAGCATTTGGGGCCGCTGTTTCCCTGGAAACCAGGGAGATCCGGGGTGGGAGGTGTGCAGGGCGGGGGGCTGGTGCGGCTCACCCCCAGTGGCACGGCACAAACCCTCCGTGACTCACGTCAGCAAGGCAGCATCTCTGTCACCGGGCTGGGGAGGGAGCTGCCATCCTCCTCTGTCNGAGAGGCTGAGGTGGAGCAGGGGACAGCCCGCACCGTCCGTGGGGCTGAGCATGGATTGATTAAACCACCCAGCAGTGACCAATGCAGCAGAACTGCTGACCACATTATCACCCCCCTTCTCTCACGAGTTGCCCAAACCCCCTAATTGCAGCCCCCCCACCCCACCCCATGCCCCTCCATCTTCCCTACTTTGGCACTGCCAATCCCAAAAACCCTGAGCCCTCTGGCACAGCCCTCTCGCTCCACGGCCCCGGTGAGGGAGGCAAATGATCATCAAAGACACGTGGGGGGGTGTGTGGGTGTGTGTGCATCCCCCAAAAAATAAATCTGGGAAGAGAGGGGGTGAGGGTGGGGCCTGCTTTGGGGGTGTTGGAGCACGGGGAGGGCACAGAGCAGCGCGGTGCCCGTGCGAGGTTCAGCTGAGGATGCCAGGAGGGGCTGTGTGTGTGACACGTTGTGCAGGAAGGAACACTGTACCTCTCTGGGATGGGGGATTTTGGGGGGGGAGAGATGAGGGCACGAGGCAGGGACAGAGTTAACTCCCCAGCCTGGCAACACCGCCCTGGAGTTAACAGGCTGCCCCTGTTTCTCAAATATATTGCTCCCCTCACCCTTTAATGCAGTCTTCTTGCCGTGCGATGGATGTGTGCAGAATGCTGGAGAGGGGGGAGAGATTGCTGCATTCTCCCCCTATTTTTTCAATTAACCATCTGGAAGGCATTAATCAAGCTACACATTTTTTACTATGTAGGCATAACCAGTGAACTGTTAACTAGGAAGCTTTATCTTCTGAGCCCTGTGGCCTGGGAGAGAGAAAAGAGAGGCAAAAAAGAAAAACAAGAAAGCAGGGAGGATGAGATGGTGAACCAGTGAAAGAGAAGGGGGGGGAAAAAAATAAGTAAAAAACATCAATGGTAGAAAAAGAGACCAGAAAGGGGGAGATTATGGGTGAAGCTGGATATAAAATTGGAAGTGGGGAGGAGGGGGGAAGAAGGTGGGGGGATGAGCATCCGTGGGAGAGGGCTGCCCCAGCGGGGGTATCAGGGCAGGGGCTGTGGCAGGGCAGGCTGGCAGCCCCGCAGAGCTGCTGGCTCTTTAAGAAATCTCGTGTGCTAAATTTATCTTCTCTGCTGTCTGTGAAGTCTGTTTGTAGGAGATGAAGCCTTGAGGAGAGCCTTTGCCACTGCCTGCCGTGCTATAAATAGATCTGAAGAGACGAAGGGAATTTATATATATCCTCACTGGGTCTAGATACAACACTGCAACTGCCCTCTCTCCGAGCAGGGGGCCCAGGCGAGCTCTTAACCCTTTTATCTGTAATGCATTTGGGGTGGAGGAGAAAGCTCAAAGGGGGAGAAGGACAATAGGACAGGAACCCCTTAAAAAATCACCACCGCGGCCTTGCCATGGCGTGGATCGCTTCCACAGCCTCCCAGCTCGGCAGCTCTGGGAGGGCAGCTGGAGACACGACGCCTGTCCCACCCCAATCCTCCTGCACTGGGGTAACTGGGCAGAGCGGTGGGGGCAAACCCAAAGTGCCCCCACGGGGAGCTGCAGCCTTGGCAGGGAGGCCCAGGGTGGGAGGTGCAGAGCCCATGGTGGCCGGGCACTGGGACCAAGGCGTGGAGCACGGGGATGACTCATCGCCAGTGCCGCACGCACGGCAGCCGCTCCCGGATTATACCGCACCCCTGGGAAAACGGCCGCTACCAACACGCTCTCCTGCTTCCCCTAAAGTGTGAGATGCAAAAAAAATGTATTAAATGAAAATTTTCCACCCCATTTGTGCGCCCCGCGGGCTGAAACCTTTGCGCGGCGTCCGTCCCAAAACCGCAGCCTGGCTGGCGGGGTTGGCTGCGCAAAGGACACCCAGGCTCCCGCTGCTCTGCCCGGAGAGGGACCCTCTCGCCAGGATTTGTTATCACCTGCAGTGCTGGTTGGGAATGCAGAGCGTGACACGGTGAGATATGGCCACCACGCTCCATGCACCAAACCCTGCTCACGCTGGCAGCTGGCATAAATCCACGGCCACTCCAATGATTTTTGCAAGATCACACCAATTTGTATCAGCAGAGATTTACATCAGGGCAGAATGTAGCCCTGTTGGTTCAAAAAGAAGGGACAGGTAGGACAGAAAGGAGAAAAACAAGATTAAGAGGACGTTTGTCCTTAAAAGCCAGATAATTTTTCTTCCCCTCCAGTTAAAGGGCAGGTATGTCCACACTGTGTAGCTCAGCATCCTCCAGAGATACCCCAGTTAGATGCAGATCCCAAATTCTGGGTGATCTGCCAATGTAAAGCTACTTGGGCAGGTAAATTTGGAACCACATCAGGTTTTGTTGTGGTTTTTGAGCAGAGGTGGCACAGCCATCCACAGCTGTGCCAGGCTGCAGCCACCTGCTCGTGCAGAGCGTTTCATCTGCAGTGCCTGGCCAGCCCAGGGACAGCAGCACCGCGGGGCCACCGGGATGTGGGGGCCTGAAGTGGAACGAGATTCAAGAGGCACCAGGTCAGCTCAGGTCCTGCCTCTGGGCTTCCTAAACCCTGATAAACCAACTCAGCTTGTGATAAAGCAAGTGATGTCCCAGAAAGGATGGGGGTGTTTCATTCTTTAGACTTCAGATCTTATGACGTGTCCTGGACACCAACTTCCCTTTGAGACACCCTGCTTGAAGACTCAACATTCACCTGCTCCTAGAGGGGCCAAGGAGGGTTTCTCCAGCTGCTTTGGTGGCTGTGTGCCATGTGCAGGAGGGACTCACGGAGGGATGAGAGGCTTCATGCACCTCTCACAGTCAAAGGGGAGCATGAGCCAGACTCAGCCACCCTGATGATCTTTTGGGGTCACAGCACGTGCCACCTCTGGTCCAGAAAGCCACGGGACCAACCTTTGCCTTATGCTTAGATGGGTATAAATGTATTACCTTGATTCACTCTGACCTGTTGAGTGAAGAGATGGGTTTGCTTGGCACATGGGAGACTGCATGGGGAGAACTGGATGGAGGAATGGATGGAGGAATGGATGGAGGACTGGATGGGGGCATTGACACTCAGGAGCTCCTGTCTCAACAGGGTTAAGAGAAAATCAAGGTGGAAGGAAAGTATGAGGTGGAAAAATGAGGAGAGATGATGGCATGAGCACTGATAGGCAAGGCAGGAGTGGAGATGACAGAAAGGAGAGCAGAGAGTACAGGACAGAGCAGCAGGGTAAGGGAAGAGAGGAGGGGGATCAGTGGATGCAGGGGGTAAAGCAGCCTGGGGAGGAAGAGCTGGAGGGGAATGAGAGGTTAAAAGAGGGAAAGCAGAGGAGTGGAGACTCGCTCTGTGAGCAGGGAGATGAGGAGACAGGGAACAAGCCATCCTCCTGTAAACAGCTCTAGACAGAGCACACTCCTCCAGAAGACACAAGCACAGTGAAAGGGAGCAGGGAGCGCGGGGACCAGAGGGAACGCCAGGGAAGGATGCCACCTTCCCCGTGGCGTTAGCATGAGGCGCTGGCACCCGGCCAGCCCGCATCTTCTCCCTCCCCCTCCTCCTCTCCCGCTTCTCTACCCACCTCCCTCCCCTTTTAAATTCAGAAATTTGTGTGGTGTGAAATTTCATCTGCTTTGACGGCGATTCACAGAGACACTGCCCGTGGAGGGGAGCGGCTCTCCCGCGCCGGGCGCTCAATGAAGCGTCCAGCGCCTTCCACACCGAGCCCGGCCGCCACCACCACCCTCCAGCTCCCCTGTGCTCCCTCAGTCCCTGCCCGCCCCGCAGGCCTCTGGGTCAGCCCCTCACGTTCACAACCTTTACAGCTCCTTCCCTACAAAAAAAAGACGCTCGTGCCCTTGGCCCTGATTGTTTCTGCTGAGGTCTGTAGGCAGTTGTGCTGTCGAAGTAGCCAAGTCCTCACTGCCCTGCTACTCCACTGCACAGCTGGCAGGCAAACACAGTTCATCTGGGGGGAGACTGTGCTCTGCAGAAAGCACCGTGCATCTCACAAATAAAAAAAAAAAAGAAAAAAGGAAAAAAAGGACATGGATGAGACGTTGAGCAGCTCGGGCAGGCTGATGGAGATCACTGTCTCTGCCAGCATCAAGTGGATCAAGCAGAAGCCAAAGCAACATGGATACCTCACTCTGGAGAGTGCCCTCATCCCCAGGAGAGGTAGAGACCATCTCCAGAAAAACATCCACGAAGCCCTAAGTCACACAGGGTTAGTGCTGGGTGTCTGTTACAGCGGGCAAAACTCTGCCCACTCGGAGTTGGTATGGCCAAAGCAGATGCTGGCATGGGCAGGGGGATGCAGCCCCGAGTGCTGCCCCTGCCCCGCTGCCTGCTCTGCTCTGAGCCTGGCAGCAGCAGAGCACGGCCCTGCCACAGCTGCAGCTCGAAAGGGAACGCTCAGGTTGCTGCAAACCATCAGCTCTCCACAAGTATTTCAGTTCTCTGACACGAACACCACCAGCCATTTCATTCCCCCCTCTGATCCTCCTCATCACTGTTTACTTATTAATGGCTTCTTCTGTCTTATTTGGAGTGATTATATAAGTGCACAGGCATGGAGCAGCATCAAGCTCCAAGCTGCCATTAAACCCTGCTGTGGTCCAGTGCCTCCTTTCCACCTCCTCCTTACCCTGGTGCTGGCCACCTTCAGGGGAGCTGCCCATTGAGCTGCTGCCCCAGCCAGATCTCCCTCTGCTGCAGGCTCTGAAAGCCCTCAGCCACCCTTTCACCCTCTGCATCATCTCCAGCATGTTGGGAGAACCCAGCTCACCAGCCACAAGTGTAAGGGGTAAAAAATGACTTCCTCAAAATGTGGCCTGATTGCAAAAGGAGCGAGTCCAGGCTCTCTAAGGAGGACTGGGTGGGAGAGAGGAGAAGACCATTACCTTTGAGACATTCCTAAAGCGAGTGGGGGACCTTTCCCCTTACAGCTCATCCTCACGAAATAAACCCCTGCATCGTGACTGTGTCCATCCCAGCAAACTAAACATGCCTGGCACTGGATTCTGAGGTCAGTGTCACCTGGCATGGAACAACCTTGCTCTACACATCAATTCTTGCCCCACAGGAAAGGGTCTGGCTGCATGCAGAGAGCCTCTTGAAAATGGTCACCAGTCTCTGCTGCGCTCTAACTGGGGAATGCCCAAGGCACTGTTTATGGACACGGAGCAAAGTCAGGAAATGAACTGACTGCACAGGACACTGATGGTCAGGGTCCAGGAATATTCCCTGACACCTTTGGCTTGGAAAGGACACTGACTAAAACTCAGTATGGCTGAGAGCAGGAGGGGAACAGCACAGATCCCCCACCACTGCCTTTCTAATTCCAGGGGAGACACGGCCAGCAAGCACCTCGCCCTATTTCCCAGTCGTGGATGAAGTGCCACCATGCAGGGACTAACACAAACACCCTCACAGCCAAAGACAAACATTTAAGTTGCTGGTTGCAACTTTTTGGATTCCAGATCTCTCGAGAAGCTGAAGATGCTCCCGTCCCTTTGGGATGCAGACTCTCTAAGCTCACGCCAGTTTGCAGCAATAAGGAGAAGGGATGGAAGCTCAGGTTCTGCAGGACTCACTCAGGCTCTCCCCATGGGGCAAGTTAGACTCCTACGGGAATTCTGGTGACTAAGAGTAGAAAGAGAGGCAAAAATTACAGTTTTGCTAAACATGGGAATAAAACCAAAACAGAGTTCTTATTCTGTACATTCTCAAAGTCAGTCATAAAAACATGCTGGCAAATGTCACCTTCTGCCTGGCAGTAAGCACAAACTTCCAAGGGCCTGGAGAGATTTATAAACCCGTGGTGAATTTTGCCATTCTTTTAACACAGTCTGATCTTTGCAAACTCCTGGAGGTCACGACTGAACCAAGAGCAAGGCAAGGATTTGGAATATTTTCCCCTTGTATCTGTTTGCCTAAAACTGACTCCACAAGCCTTGGCACAATCCTGCTAAGGTCACTCTGTTTCCAAAAGCATCTGTGCTTGCATAGGCATCCTTTGAAAAATAACAGTGTGCACCGCACTCAGATGGGAGAGGAAAAAGATTTTCTAAACCAGTACCCAGGGTACCACTCATCTTAACCAAGCATTTCTCCACCCTGGGAGAGTACAAAGGTGAGCTGCCTTGATTGCCAGGTTTTGTTTTCTGCCCCTTTCTTCTATCCCAAATGGACCATGCATTTGGCCAGTTGCCAGCTGAACTGGGGGACAGGAGGGTGGTGGAACACCTTTGAAAAGGTTCTTTTGTCGCAGTTGGTTCAGATACCAGTGCCCTGCACTTAACAGAGATATCTCCCTGCAAGATCATCAGGCTGGCACAAGTTGCATTAATAAAACAGCACAACTCAAACCTGTGGGAGGTGGCAAAGAACAGAAAAAGCCCAGGGACAGGCTTGAGAGTGGTGACTGGGGTAGGATAAGCAGGAAGACGAAGAGGTGCTGCCAGGGTGAGCTGGGGGGTCAGGGCACACCAGGGATCTGTCAGGAGACAGTGGATGCTCCTTGACCTCAGGTTCTGCTGATAAACAAGTCAGACTCGTAGGAGATGCAGCACAGGCAGCAATTCCAGCCAGGATGGTGCTTGCCTTTGTTGTTGCAACACTGAGGATGGAGAAGCAGCTCTGGCTTTGCTGCTCTGTCCTGTTTTAGTGAGCTCCAATTTCTCCCATGATTTCTAAGACTATTCAGAAATTCTGTATTATTAAACTTTCTTCAAGTGTTTCCTGTTAAATCCCTCATCCCAGCCCTAGGAGGCAAAAATGCAGGAGAGGTCTATCCTTAACCTCAGCTGGGGAGCTGAGCTCTTAATTAAACCCTGATTTCCCCTCACCCACCTAATGAACTCTTCTCCAACCCCCATATCTTTGTGCTCAGGAGCTGCCCCAAGGCAGAGCCCTGGGGTGGGAGCAGGACAAGGCTCCAGGACCAGCTCCAAGGGGCTGGATGGATGGATGTGAGTCCAACCTTTTGCACCCAAGCTGCCACGGGAGAGATCTCTGTTGCCTTTTCCTAACCTGCGGAGGGAGCAGGCAGAACTCCCAGAGACTGGGTAGAGCCTGAATCATCTCTCACATTTCCAGAGAAACCTCTCTCAGGGAGGGAGAGGGAAGCAAAAATAGTGGATTTCTTCCTTTCTGGCCTGTGAGATGGGAGAATAAAATTGCTCAGTGGTCTCAGTACAGAAAAAAAAAAAAATCCTCAGTGTTAAAAACTCCTGTCTTAACCCATCAGGCCAGATTCTCTGCAGAAAATCAAAGAACACCCAGGGAGAAAACAAGGACATGGCTGCAGACAGTGAGACAGGAGCAGAAGAAACCTTTCTGTTGGCTGGAGAGCTGAAAAACCCCAAGCTGTGACCTGGGGAATGAACCACTGTCAGGGCTGGGTCCTGATCAAGGGGCAGGTTGGGGATGGGGGCTATGGGAGAGCCCCCAGGAGGAGCTCCAGCCACGGGGAGCAGGCAGGGCAGGCTCTGGGGTGGCTTGGGGGGCTCTGACGGTGTCCCCAGGGCTGGACGGGCCATCAGCTGGGATGTTTGACATCACAGAAGGGATGTTCTGGCTGCTGCCCTGCCCAAAAACGAGGTATGGTCCACAGGCGGGTCAGCAGTGGCTCGCTGCCCTGAGAGGGGTCGGTGTCCCCCAGGACTGACTGGGGAGAACTCAGCGGGGAAAGCAGAAATGAAGCGCTGCCAAAGCAGATCCACCCAAGTGTACCTGGGTGTTTGAGGTGTTTGCAGCACGGCGATTCTCTTGCTTTAAGGGGTGTTTTACACTGCTGAGGGCCTTCCCTGGGCCCCTGGGAGCCCCACGGTGCCTGGGCAGCTCTGCGCGCTCCCAGCCTGACTCACCGCTCAAGCACACCTCGTTACATCACCGCGGCCAGGAATAAAAACCCCCACCTCACACATGCACACGTTCCCCACCACCACTCCCACCTTCGCAGGAGGAGATCCCTCCTCCCCTCCGCGCAGGATTTAGCCTCCGCCACCAAATTCCTCTGCAGCTTTCCAGTTGCTCAGTTTACACCGCCTGGGCTCCTCGCCAGCCAGGCATCGCTGTCCACGCCGCTCCCTGCCTGCTTCCCAACATCCCAGACTCCCCACGAGCCCAGGGCCTCCTCAAATCACCTGTTTTACCAAAATCCAGCCCTGTCTCTAATTAGAACAAAGCCAAACAGCTTCAAGATTTCCCTGAAGGTTGTTTTAAAGCTGGTTTCAGATACCATTCCCCAGTTACCGTACGAGAATTTCAGCATTGTTACAGTTGGTGCTATTTTTAGGCCTCTGAAAACAGACAGCAAAATGCTGGTGACATCAGCACTTGACAAGTGTCGACTTGTTTCACTACCAAATGGATGCTGCATGGGCTGGGAAAGGAAATAAAAATCTCAGACCAATGTATAGCTTGAATGTGTGATAATGTGGAGCTTATTGAATATTGGGGCAGGGCTCCAGACAGCGTCTGGAGGGCCAGAGAAAGCCTTGGTAATTCTGTTACTCAAACATCAATAGTGGTTGTAAAGCAGCTTGAAAGAGTGAGGGAAATATCGACATAAGTGAAACATCAACGTTCTCTGAAACGGTTTTTCTTAAATGAAAAAAATTTCTCCCTAATTTTTTGTTTAAAATTTGATGAAACCAATGCGATTTCTGACAAAAAAAAGAAGGCCATTAGGTAGAAAAATATATTCAATTCAGCCAGTGCTATCCAGCTTTTCCTCACTGTTTTATCCACCTCCTTCCACCACCCAGCAGCTGATTGCTTTGTCTTTGTGGGTAGCACCTTCCAGCCTCCCTTTCTGTTGCAGAATTTCCACATCATTTTAGCACTCCCGTGGGTGAACATCCCTCCTGTGCTTCACAGGCACTTTTCATCCCAGCAAGGTGTTCAGGGGCCAGGTGAGTGCCAGCTTACACCTCCTGCCTGCTCCCATCCCACTCGGTGTTTGCAGAGCTCAGAGTGCCCTCAGGGCTGGCTCAGGGCTCTTTTTGGCCTCCTGGGATTTGTGCCATCTGGTAACTGGTTGGGGAAGGAGGTAGGGAACACCAGTCCTGCATCCCAGCATCACTGCTGCTGTTTATTCATTCCTTTTGTTGGAGACCTGGCAACCAGCTTTTAATCTGAGCCGGTGGGAATTAATTTTGGAGTCAGCTTTTGTATCGAACGCTTCCCTGAGATGGAGCTGTGTTGCTCTCCCTTCATCCGTTAATTTGGTAATTCCACCAAAAACAAGAGGAATATGCTTTTCTGACACCCAGCTTTCACAATGGATTACAGGGCTTCATTTGCTCGTGCAAACAAGTTATCTGGAGCCTGATCTTGTTCTCACTCGAGTCAGGAACTACTCATGACTTGGGTGTGCCTTAAATTGGACCCTGCGGTCTGATCCGGGGATTGAGCCTGGTCCTGCTGGTTGCTGGAGCCCTTGCTGAAGGCAGAGGCCTGCCAGGATGTCATCCTTCCCTGCTCTCTGACATCAGAGCCTGCTGGAAAAAAAATGACTGTTGTGCCACAAATAGCATGATTGAGTCACTTTGCTACAGGATCAGCTCAGGGGAGGGGGAAGCGACTGGAGAGAAGGTGGCAGGAGAGGAACGGGGATGTGGGATAACCTGGCAGGAGAGGAGCAGGGGTGTGGGATAAGGTGGCAGGAGAGGAGCAGAGATTTGGGATAAGGTGGCAGAAGAGGAGCAGGGATGTGGGATAAGGCGGCAGGCGAGGAGCAGGGATGTGGGCTCTCACTCGGGGGAAAACAGGCAAACAAAGGAAAAGAAACAGGTATTGCCTCCTTTGGCCTTCTGCCACCAGGGTGACTCCATTTCATCAGTTCTTCCACAAAATGCAAGACAAGACAAGAAGAGGCTTCAAAACACAGAGTGGACCTGCACTTCCCTCCCTGTTTGCAGGGCAAGCCTGGCTGCACATTTACAGAGAGCAAGGGAACACAGGTGAATATTCAGGGACTATTTTCTCCCTTGCTCACACCTGCTGTGCACGTGGCTGTATATTTTTGAGTAGGATCACCATCATTTGCACCTGGAATACTGGACCTGGCACTCCTGTTTTCAGCAAAATTGCAGGTGCAGGAGTCTGTATAGAAAGCAGCCCTAAAGAAATCCTCTTCTATACCACAGTGAGCAAAGCTAGAGGGACTTCAAGCACTCAGGGCACCTGGCTTGTGCCCTCAGTGCCTTCAGCCCACCATCCTGACCTGAGGTACAGCTGGGGAACAGGAGCTGCTGTTCCTCAGAGCTTCACTTTTGCAATTGCCATTTTCTCCAGAGGCAAGGGAGCAGCTTCCAGGAAAATCAGCCAAAAGTTAAACCAACACAGGCAGCTCTTACTGAGGCCCTGGAAGTAGTGGGCAGACAGCTGTCATTTTCTTTCATTTGGCCTGGGTGCAATTTTCCTCCTCTCTCCCATTTGCACAGGTCATTCCAGGGAGCTGAGCTCCTTTCTCCGTGGGAGGGGAAGGGAAGGGACAGTGCATGAGGTGCTGGCACGGTGTCCCAGCCCCAGCCAGCTCGAGTGCAAGCCCTCCAAGGACCTCCTCTGCCTGTCACCAGTGCTGCTGGGTTCACACTGCTCATTCTTTGAGCTGACTAAATGGCAGCTGATAAAAATACAGCAGCACTTGTACTTCTGGTGTGCAGGTGTGTGCAGAGATTGCCCACCAGCCTGGGGGAGGCTGCTCCATGCTCAGGTGGGCTGGCTCAGCAGCCTGAGCTCAGCAGCACTCTTTGCCCCCTCCTTCCTGAATTCACACTCCTACCCACCCCAAGTCAAAACATCTTCTTGCCTGGCCTTCACTCCTGTTTTAATACAATGGGAAGATCTGGGGGAGTCAGCTGTGGGACTGCTGCAGCCTTTCTGGTGGGTCAGTAAAGCCAGCTCAGGGCTCTCTGACAGTTTCAGCCAAACAACATCCCTGGCCCAAGGCAGAGAGATGGATGTACTGGTCCTGGGAAGGGAGAGCCACAGCAGGGACACAGTCCCAAAGCTGGGCTTGTTGCACCTTTTGCTGTCTCTGGGCCTGGAGCAGGAGGCATTCATTAACTGAAAGGCAAAACCAGCACAGACACAACCCCAGCACTCCAGGCTGTCCCTCAGCACCAGCAGTGGCTGCTGCTCCTTTGGCTTCCCAGGGCTCTGCTACAGGGAGAGCACAGGGCACAACCACCTTGCTGCCCTGGCAGGCTCCTGCTTTGCCAGCCCTACCCTCCCCAAAACAGCCCTGCTTCTCAGAGAGGTTTAAAATAATCCCACAAGTCACAAAACACAGCACAGCACAAGAGCTGAGAATGGGAAGGGTGGGTGTACCCTCTCTGAAGGGGAAAGGCCTTTCCTCCCCCTTTGCTGCACGGGGACATCAGCCCAGAGATGCTATCACAAATATTTGTGGAGGCAGGTCAGAAGAGCCAGCTGTGAATTTGGTAATCGAAAAGGGGAAAAAACCCACAACGAAAATAAAAATACCCTCACTAAACAAACCCAACAACAACAAAAAACACAAACAAAAAAAAATACTTGGAATACAGCAAACAAATACAGGGTTGGAAAAATTGTTGCCTGGATTTCAGCTACAGCATCCTGCAGCTGTGAATTTGCCTTTTAGCCCTCTGCCTCTCCATTCAACTTTATTACCTACCTTGGGCCCTTAAATACCCTTAAATATTTTCAGATAACACTGAAAGACCAACTTGTTCTCCCTCCACTTCACACAAGCAGAGCAATTTCAAAGGCCTTGGACTTGCCTGTGTCAATTTGTTCCAGACACAACAGTGTCCTCAGTGAAGACCATTCTCATACTAGATATCAATTTTCAAGCCCCAATCTTCAGAATCGTTCTGGTAAACAGACATTTTTTTAACCGTACAAAACCATATCTTGAACGCAGAAAATGACTGAAGTGGTTTCACTCAAATGCTCCAGAAATTCATCCTTAGATACCAAAGTAACAAAGGCTCATCTCCATAGGCCAAACTTGCAGAAAATTATAAGCAACTGAAAATGAGTGTTTCAAATGGAAGTGTTATGCAACATGAATGACAGTGACCTGAAACGCCCAGAGCAGACTATTCCCCTCTCCAACATCCATCTATAGCAGCACAGGAAATGTTGGAGGCCTGAAAGAAACAGCCATTTCCAGCTTGGAGAAAGAACAGAGACACAAAACCCTCTAGCACTTGAGTATCTTTTGGGTCCTTGCCTCACCAGAATATTTTTGGAAGCGGGAGGAGTTGAAATGAGGTGTCATTTTCGGCAGCAGCCCATAAGAGCAAACCCTTGGACTCACCTCAGGCCGTACAGGACAGTCCCGTCAGGATGGAGCCGAATCATGCGGTTCTTCACCGTCACCCCGTGCAGGAAGGACTTCTTGTCGTTCAGGAAGTAGGTGTCAGGCAGCCACAGCTGGTCAGCCACCCGGTTGTCCAGGGTCAGGTTGAGAGGAAGGTCATTGTAGGCCAGGCGTTTGTCCCGCCAGCTCTGCTGGAAGTACATGGTGATGGTGTAATCCTGGGGGAGAAACAGCCACGTGTCAGCCTGGGGCCACTGCAGCTCCATCCCTTCACCACTGCCACTGCCAACACCTCTCCAATTCCTTGGCACCCGAATGTTTGTGTCCACACCTCCAACACCTGGTTTTTTGTTTTGTTGGGTTTTTTTTTTGAGGGGTGTGTGCTGTGATTTGTTCTGGGAGAATGGGAGCAAGCCCGAGCTTTACAGGGGACAAAAATGACATTACATGACCCCAATCAAGCAAAACTGCACCCCACTCCTGCTGTCCCAGCCTGCTGAGAGCTTCTCTGCACAACCAGGCTACGGCAGCACTAAAGGGTGTCAACCAACAGTGGCAAGGACTTCCAGGGTTGTTCTCCCACTTATGTCACATAAACGTGAAATAAACGCCATCCACTCATGTCCAGGCACTGCTCGTTACCACGCAGTTGGTAAAAGCCAATTCTGTTTTCAGCAGAAGCTGAGGCCATTCCAAAGGGCCCAGGGAGAATCTCACCTGGAGGCTGAGGTTTCAAGGTCGAGCCAGGCCAGCCGTGACAAGCTCTCAGCACTTGCCTCGTTGCAGGAGCTAAGTTGGGAGTTCATCGTGGTTCTCAGGAAGGGACATATGGGGAGGAAATCTGTCATCAGTGGAGCATGATCCACTGGTAAAGGGGCACTTCCCTGAAAAATTCCCCATAAATTTGGACATCAGGAGGGATTTGTTCATAGAAAGGGTTGTTAAACGTGGGAATGGAGTGCCTAGGGAGGTGGTGGGGCCGCCACACCTGGAGGTGTCCAAGGAACGACTGGACGTGGCACTCAGTGCCATGATCTGGCTGACAAAGCAGGGCTCAGCCACAGGTGGAACTCAGTCTTGGAGGTCTTCTCTAGCCTAAATAATTCTGTGATTCCCAAACCATCCCCAGCTAGCACAGTGCCATACACATCTCCTGCTCCTCTCCTGTCCAGCAGTGCAAAGATGACACTGAAAACTGTTGATAACACAAGAATTTTATAGAAGGGAGAGTGAGCTGCTTGATGGCTGTAGCTCTGCAGAAACCACACATCCAGGGGACATCCAGGGGCCTCGGATCAGCCTGTTCAGAGGCACAGGATGGTGCCACATAATGGAAGAACAATTTCTTCTTCTCAGGTAAACAAGCAGGACAGGAAGGAGTCTTGCACACACCAATGACAGGAAACATTCCCACAACAGGTCTTAAATAGCCTGGGAGACAAGATTTTTGGGGTAAACCAGATAGCATTAAAATAACAGGATGTTGATTAGGTAGTGGGCACAAGTCTTGTTGACAGTGACCTAACAGAAGTCAGAGATTTTCCCCAAGTCCTTAAATAAAAAGCAGTTTTGCAAATGATCTAGAACAGGTGGCATCACAGACACCTTGTCACTTCCCAAGCAGTACCTACAGTGCCACGGGAATCCTCATGACCACGTGGATTTGCAGGATGCTCTGCAAACCCCAGCTCTGTGCGAGGGGCTGGTGAGGAGCTTGCTCATGCCCCAACATCTGGGCTGAGCACTGAGGCAGCTGCCTGCCTGTCTTCTCCCACAGACCTCATTCAAAGCCAGGTTTGATTAACACCTCCGAGAACAAGCTCAAATAATCCCACATCGTGGATAATGCCAGCTTCTGGGTATCTATGATTCAGAAATCGGGACCCACACGCAGATCCGAAAGGTCGCGGAGTAAATCCGCGGTGTACGCCAGGTACACAGCTGTACCTGCCACTTTCTCTGCTGTCTTGGAAAGAACAAAAACACAGTGACAGCTTCCTGGCCAAGGAACTGTTCTGCTTTGCTTTTTAAAGGACTGTAAACTCCTGCCTCAGAAGCCTCAGAGTCCATCTCTCAGAGGCACAAACGTTCTTATTTTGGTCAGAACCCTGCAGAGGAAGATGCTGTCCCCAGAATCCCTCCCAGGGTGCTTGGGGCTGCACTGCAGTGAGAGCACAGAGGAACAGAGCACCCAAATTCCTGAAGACTCTTACCCCTGTTGGTAACAGACTCAACCCCTGCCCGTGGGACACTTGGCTACAGAGGCATAATTTCTGTTGCCCCCTCTGAGAACTCCACCCGCACATCTTGGCAAGCTGCTTCACTGACCTGCATTTTCCTAATGCTTGACAGAGCCCTGCAACACCTCGCCCCTAACCAGGCCACCCTGCTGTCACTGTGGGCTCCTGCCAGCCTTCAGGCAGCAGCAGGCAAGAGGTGTCACTGATCTCCAGCAGACAAAAAGGGCAAGCTGATCACAAAGTGAACAATGCACCTTCCAAACACATCCCCTGTATTCCCAGGACTGAAGGGAACAAACTCAGAGGGGTGCAGAAAGAAAAGCCTACGCCCCAGCCATCAGCTAGAAGATGTTCTTCAGGTGCAGAGACCTTCCCAGGGAAGAAAAGCCAGCCCAGCCCAGGGCTGAGCTCTGTTCTCCAACCTTCCTGGGTTTCTTGGCAC
This sequence comes from Orthonyx spaldingii, assembly GCA_013397795.1. NCBI lineage: Eukaryota > Metazoa > Chordata > Aves > Passeriformes > Orthonychidae > Orthonyx > Orthonyx spaldingii. The sequence continues at coordinate 730,367 of VZTJ01003506.1, forward strand.
AGCAGATTTCTTTGGGCAGCATCATGGAGGTGTTGGGCACTTGATAATCGTGGTTCATGCAGTGCCTCAGGTTTCCCTCAGCCTCTCTCTCTGCTGATTCCTGTGCTCCACTTCTTGTTCTCCTGCTCTCAGCACACTGTTGAACAGCAGGCAGGATTTTTGGGCAGAAGGAAAAAGCAGGGCAGGTGTCCACCCCACAGAGGTCAGCCCTCTCTGTGAGGAACAAGTGCCACTGCCATGGTGTTTCTGGGTTTACCCAGGAAAGGTCAGTTTTGGAGGTGACCTATGTTGCAGGAAGTAGTACAGCTTTTGTTTGAGACACAGAGTTAGTGACCAGCTAGTTTTAAGTATTGATAGGTATACAATCTAATTAAAAGTTGTTTTGCCTGTAGAAAAAACCTATATTTAAGAGAGAGACACTTGAGAAAGTCTAAAGACTTCTCAAAAGAAGAAAAGAAAGGAAGACTAATTTCGAGGTGGTAAACTGACTGGAAGTCGAAGTGTTGTTTTTTTGTATTGTCATCGGGAAAGAAATAGAGAGGTGGGAGGAGCAGAGGTGTTCTAAAGGTTTTGTTCTGGTTCTTAATTTTTCTTTCTTTCCTTTTAAGTCTGTTAATAAACTTTCTTTATATTCTTTAAAGTTTGATCCTACTTTACCTACTCCCAACCCTTATCTCACAGCAAAATTAAGTAAAATCTGGTAAGTGTGCTGGCATTTAGCCAAAAACTCAGATGAACGAACTCAAACCACTGCACATGGGATGGGCACAGAACCAAGCTGCGGGGAAGAGGCAGGCACAGAGCAGGGGCTGGAGGCAGCACTGACACAGCCCCTACAGCAAGTGAGAGGGGCCAGCACCCAGGAGAACCAGCTGTGAGCTTGCCTTCCCCTTCATACCCCATTTCCTGGTCAGGCAGTTATGAAGTACCCATGTGCCACCCTAACATCACATCCTGGCCAGGCTCCAGAGCTGCTGAGATCTTAATCACAGCCTTCCCTTCAGAGGCACATGCAGTAATGACCAAGGGTGACATCGTTCTGCAGAAGCCAGATGGAGCCAAGGCATGCAGTGGTTCATAGGTTCAGGAATCAGAAGTAATGAGCCTGATTTTCCTCCAAGTCTTGGATGACGATGCCATTGTTGTGGGGTTTTGTCTGTCATTGGGCTAATATGAGGCTTTCCCAAACCTCCCACTAAGCCATGACACTCACAAGCCTGCTGATGCCACAGATAGTACACAGGCTGGGTTTCCCAGAATCACCAGCTGACACAAAGCTGGCCAATTGACCGGGTTCAGTGAAGAACTTTGAAGCCAAACACACCTGGAGCCCACACAGCTCTTCCTTCCACCTTACCACTGAGGCACTGTAGTGGGAAAACACAGCTGGATTTCCCTGCTTGCCTGTGCAAGGGGTAAGTGAGGGGATTTCCCTCTGCACACACACCCAGTAGGCAGAGTTCTCCACGGGTGCTGCTGGAGGAGCAAATGAAAGGTGCAGGCAAATCTGCCTTTCCACTTGCCTCTAAACTGGCAGCCCAGACCCTCTCCACCTGCACCAGGGCAGCTCCAGCAGCAACAAAAATGCTTCCAAATGATGGATCCCACTGGGTCTTTGTGCAGGACCATAAAATGCTCAGGCAGGGTCAGAGTCTGGCCGTGGCCATCACTGCTGGGGCAAGGATGGGGGAGCTGTGTGGGGAGCTCTCAGCTCCCAAATTCACCTGCTGCACTGGGATAGAAGGCAGGACCCACACTGGAGGGATCACAGGTGTGCCAGGCCACCCTGGGCAACCTCCTGCATCCTCTGCTGCCTGCTGGGGGAGGAGACACGAGGCTGGAAGAAGGGAGATACCACTCCTCATCATAAACTCCGTGCCGGTCGCACTGCACTTTGGAAACCCTTCAGCATGAACCTGGGATTCAGTTTTTAAGAAAACAAAAGGCTGGGACAAGGCAAAGGGGGCATTTGAAGGGTGGATATGACCAGAAATCACATGGCTCCACTTGTTCTTCCTTTTTCCTTCCCAAGGAGAAGCAAGCTTTGCAAAGATATCTGCAAACTTTGTCCAGCTGGGCTTTGCTACCAGAGCTCAACGGGCCATGTCAGGCTGTCCTTGTCCTGCCCAGCATCCCAGTGTGGGAGGCTGAAATGCCAGAGTCAACAGCTCTGGCCAGGGGGAAGCTGTTTCAGCCCTGCTGAGGCTCTCTGACCTACAAATAACGACCTCTATGCTAAAAGGGCTCGTGTGTTTCCAAACAAGCCTCTTCTCCACCTCTGCCAGCCCGGCGGTGCCCAGAGTGCCGGGTTTGTTCCCGGAGTCTGGCACCCAGTGGCTCACAAACCGCACAGCTCCAGCACCGCTCCCAGCCCTGTAATTCCCCCCAGCAGCATCCCCGAGCTGCCCTCCCGTCCCAGCTGTGCGTGGGACGGCTCTGGGCAGCGGAGCTCGGGTGGCACCTGAGCCTGCCGGGAAGCCGGGAAGCTGCTGAGCCCGGCCGGCCCCGGGCGAGCCCTGCACTCTCCCGGCTCGGTGCGCTCCGCTGGGCAGCTCCGCGCAGGCTGCCAGCCCCCCGACGCCCCCGCTGCCAGCTTTGCCAAAGGCTTTGCTCTCTTCCCCTCTCCCCCTCCCTGCTGCGTGGGGCACACGAGGCAGAGGGCAGAGCTGGCAGACAGTCCTGGGGCGGAGGTGCTGCTGCCCTGGGAGCAGAGCTCGCCTGGAGGGACACAAAAATACTGCAAAGGGAAGAGGAGTTTACCTGCGGGGCCACACGTGTTGAAGTGATAGGGTGTCCTACCGGCTGCTGAGGACGGGGAGGCTAAAATCTATCTCCAGACGAGAGGATACTGATAGTTAAAGCCTGTCCTGACACTCAGCTGGAACCCCAAAAGCAGAGGTGGTGTACACTGCGAGCGGCTGGAGTGTTGACACGGCAGGGGCATGAATGGAGGAAGGTATTTCCTGCAGAACCCCAGAGGCAACAAACTCAGCCAAGCGTGCACAGGGAATCCCCAGACTCTCAGAGGACAGGGCAGATAAGTCTGAGGGAACAGCAGCTGAGGCACAGCAAGAAGGGAAATAAGCTGGCACTACTAATATGAATTCAAGAATGAATTTCCACTGGCTCATATTCCAAACACCTTTATTAACATCTGTCTATAAGCTGCTTCTCCTCCTCCACCTCACAGAGCCCCTTTTGGGAGTGCAATGCTCCTTGGGAAGCAAACCTGGGCTTGCCCTGCACCCCTCCCCACTTGTGCTGGCTCTGGGAGCAGAAATGAGCTCACTGTCCCCTGAGACCAAAGCTGCCTCTTGGAGAAGTGTCCCAGGTTAAGATGCCCGATCTGAGCATAGGAACAAACACACTTGTGGAGAGAAATATAAAGTCTGAGGGGCCGAGGCAGTGAGAGGACTTGTGAATCCAGGGGAGTGGACTAACACAGGGGAGGAGCCACTCCTGCTGTGGGAGGCACAGGTTGGGTGGTGCTGAAGCAGTACCAGGCTGGTGGGCAGGAGGAAGCTGAAGCTCGGAGGCAGCAGATGTTGCCTGAACCCACCACAACTCGGTGAGGACACAGCACAGTTGTTTGTGGGCCAGCCATGGCCACTGAATGGCGTGCAGGGATGTGCCCAGACCACCAAGGGACACGGCACTTCAGGGAGGGAACCTGAACTTCCTTATCTAAGGGATCAAAGAACAGCAAAGGGTGGAGCAGGAGCAGTGAAGGCACCACAGGGCGTCATGTGTCCCCTTCTGCTCACTGCAGTGAGAGGAGGGATACAAAATCAAGGAGCCCCTCTTCTCCTGCAGTCTCCTGTCAGCACGCAGAACACAAACACGGTCTGTGTCCCCAGAGGAGTTCTTACAAATGTGTTTGTGCTGGGTTTGGGGACACAGCACAGTGTACTGTGTCAGACCAAAAGGCTTTACACAGTCATAGCCTGTCTTCAGTAACAGGAAAGAGAATAAGTAAAAGTAACAGGAAGAGTATAAATAAAAAAGGGTCTTAGTTGTGATACGTAATTCTGCAGCTATTTGAGGGTTAATGATCTCCTCAGTCAGAGCTGGTACCTTCTTAATTGAAGATACTCAGTTTCTCTTATGAGAGCTTATCTTATTTCTCAGAAGATTCAACATTTGCTGTTTGCAGTCTTGTGGCCATGAGTTCCACAGCTGAGGTCTTCACGACTAAAGTGATGCACATCACTTTAAAACAGGTACAAATCAGGTTTGCTCTTTTCCAGTTCCCTGTAGTGCTTGTATTGTCAGTAAACAAGCACAGCCTTGTGCTCTCAGGGTCCCACCACCTTTTAGACACTTCAGGGTTACTAACCAGGGCACAAATAACTGCAGACACTCTCAGGAGTAGTTGAGAGGCTCTGCTAGAGGCAGGAGGCAGCAAGGCAAGGAGAATTGTTGCAGGGGTTAAACACAGAGCAGAGCTGTAGGATGGCAGTGCCTGACGTTCAGCAATGGGTTGTTGCACAAGAATAGACTGAAGGCAAGGTAATGGAAATAACTTTCCACAGATCCTGTGCAGTTTGAAGTTACAAAAGCACGAAGTCAGGAGCATAAGAGTATTTTGGAAGGTTTAAGCATTAATATGGAAAAGAAATTCAAGTGGTTACAGAAAGGAGCTCACAGGAAAGAATAGCTCGAGGATGCTGAGCCTGCTGCTGCAAGGCTCCATCTTCCAGCTGCTTCCATATTTGAGCAGAACTCCCAGGAAGCTGCTCCCTGAACCCCCAGCACAGCTCCTAAGAGACACAGGTCATGGGCAGGCTGGGGCAGATCATTTTCCTCCGTGCTGTGACCTAGAGAACCCTGAGCACTGAACTAGTCCAAAGGCAGAAGTGGTGCAGGCTCATTAGGGGCTCCACCAGGCTCAGACACCAGGCTCAGAAACTGAAAGAATAATACGTGTGGAAAGGTCAAATATTTGCTCAGAATGCAGCACCTCTGGCAACACTGACGTTGCCTGTGCCTGGTCCCTCTCCATGGATGACAAATGAGTTGGACACCTTTCAGTGGGGCTTTGAAAGTGACTATTCCAGGCTGCTGCGGGAGGCTGTTTCACCAAGCACTTGTCAGGTACTGGGAGCAATAACTTTTCTGCAGGGGAGAGAGTGCACTGCTCTGCTGCTGCTGCTGGACTCTGGGCACGAGGGATAAAGGAGGTTTTGCAGCTCACTTCTAGCTCTGGCTGTACCACTTGACTTTTTCCCCCCTGACTTTGATAAAGAACCTCCTTTTGGAGAAGCAACCAAATAAAAGTCCTTCCCTCTATAAGCAAATGACATATGGTCTCCTTGTCCAAGATCACAAAAGAACATTAGGAAAGCCAAGATGCTCCAGAAAGAGGGAGAAAAATGGAACATCTGACTTAGTAAAAACCAAGCTGCCACTGCCAGAGACTAATGAACAGTTTGCTGGCTTCAACTTCTTTGATGATTAAACACCAGCTCCTGTTCCCGTCATTCTTGGGAAAGAAATTAAAGGACAAAGTAGACCTCAAGTATCTTTCATTTGAAGGAGGGGACAGGAGAAATAAGAGGAATTGTTTTGAAGGGAAGAAGACAGGATCTGCCTGCAGTCAGTTGCAAGGAATTGGAACAGTGTAAAAGGTACAGGGATATACGGGAAGGACAGAGCACAATGGCCACAGTCCCTCCTCAGCAAGCTCATCAAAGAAAACCACTCAGCCCTCACAAGGGATTGTCCATCTCCCAACAGATAAATCAGTGCATCCCTGACCTCACCGTGCCCCAGTTCACTGCCACCACTAAATACCTGCCAGCAGCCTTTGCAGCCCTCAGACAGCGCAGAGTCTGGTCAGACTCTCACCTTTGCTTGGGGCAGGAGGCAGCAGCTTTTGTACTTACTGTACTTTCCACGGGGAGAGCATCCTGCCAAAATGCTGCTTTTAATTTCTGTTTTGGTGCAAGTGCCAGTGCCCAGCTTACAAGTCTGAAGTTCTGCATGACAGCTGTTATACATAAAGTGACAAATACTCCAGATCCTGCCCTTCTCCCTGCACTCCAGCTTAGCAGGTAGGAAAGACACAATCTCTTTCCTCTTCCCTTCTTTTTGAATAGCCAGATGTCAGCACTGACTTGGAAATGAGGAAGAGCACTTCCCACCTGCACTCCCTCTGCCAGCAGTGCAAGGAAGGGTTGGCTTCTAGGACATACTCTGTGCCCTTCTGTGCTGCAGGTCTGTGTGCTCTTGAACTCATTTTCTTCAGGACCTGAGAAGTACTTTGCATGGATACGTCCCCCTCACTAATCTGATCTACTTTTGTAGTAATTTGCATGTGTTTAATTGCTGAATGCATGACCAGAAACTGGGACAGGTGTCGGCAATATCCTCAACAACTCAGGGTGTGCGGGGAAAGTGGGGCTTTGTTGCCCTATTTCTCTCCTGCCTGGCCCTGGAATGGTGCTGGCCCTGCAGGTGTCAGGTAGAGGACACAGCTGGGTCCTGAGCCAAAGGGATCTGCCTGTGACAAGATCTTCAGAGTCCTGAGCCTGAGTGCCCTGTCTGAGCAGGAGGCAGCACCGTGTGTCCCCTGCTGAACAGCTCCAGAGGTCAAGAGGAAAGAGCCAGAACTGAAGGGCACAGGGACGAGCATCACCTGCTCTGTGAGCACAGGCAAAACCTTGCTCAGAGTTACAGGCAGCCATCCCAAAATCACCACCTGCAGCACAACATCTTCCTCAGGCAAGCGCTGTGAAAACAATGCCAGGCACTTTCTATCCTTGAGCCATGAAATCTGTGAGCTGATGCACACCGTCCCTGCTGGGCTGCTCTCCTCACTCTGCTCCCATGTGCCAGCAGCCAGGCCAAACCCACAGCCCGTTCTGTCCCCCAACTGTCCCATTTCTGCACACCAGCTAGCTTGCTCTCAAAACCCACCACAATTCGAGAAATTGTCCTTCCCAGAGAGTAGCCACTTAATCAGAACACATTTTTGTCTCCTTTAGCTGCCCATGGCAAACCAGCACCGAAGGGCACACTTTGGCCACACACCCACCCAAGGGCAGAGAAGCAAGGCCATACCTAAAATTTGGGAAAGGCACTACATGAATTTGACCATTTTTGGGGCAGAAAGGGATGCTATTACACTATCTTCTAGTCCTAGATGGGCTGGGAATTGATAGGGAACTCCCATTTATGTTTTTCTAGAGCATCAGATGTCTCCAAATGGCTGCTCCAAGCCTTCCCAAATCCCTTCTCTCCCTTACCATATTTACTTAAGGCAAAATCTTAACTTAGCCCCTTTTGTCAACTCTCTGAACCTCTCCCTAGGTGTGCACAAGGCCACCCATTCCCCCAGTGTGGGACACACAAGCATTAATGCCCCGTCTGTGTGGAGGCTCAGAGAAGAATTATGACCAAGCCCTGCAGAGCTGGGAAAGGGAGTCCAAGGACTTGCTTTTATTACAAGATGCTTTTTGGTGTGAAGTGCTTGGTGATTTAAAACACATCATGCTGACCCACCACAGAAAACCCTGGTGCTTTCCAAGGCCATCTTCACCTTGCACTGTTGGCCTGCACTAGCCCAGCCCTCCACCCCACTGCCTTCCACACTGCTGGTGCTGCATCCCGCCCCTGTCCTTCCCTCTCCCACTCAGCTTCTCCCAATTCCCTTTCCTCACCTTCCTGGCACTGCCCTTCCTGCCTCACAGCATTGCCGGTGTCCTCCTGCACACACATATTGGCATACCTAATACACAGCCATGAAAGCTCAAAAATGCTTTTAATAATCACTTTGTATTTAATTAAACATGCAACAACCAGCCTATTAGCGTAAATTAAATCTGAGTGAGACGTTTGAACGGTGACTGGTGAAGATATCAGTTTCTAAAGCTCTCAGAAGGACGGAGGAAGAAAACTGGATTATGTCAAGGGAAAGTTGATGCTGGAAGATGAGTGATGCTTCCTAAACCTTTCCCCCACATCTCTGGGCAAGTGCGAAGTGTGTAAACACAGAAATTATTTTTTCCTCCCTGAGGAAAAAAAATAGACAGAGCTTGTAATTCCCTGTGCTGTCAAGACCACCAGTGCAGTTTGGGGCCACAGAGGTAGGGATTCATGTTATAAATAAAGCAATATTATTATTTCACATGGCAAAATAAAATGCTGTATATCCAGCTCTGAGCATGGAAACCACGAGATTCTGCAACAATATCAAAGCACATGGGGCTTTCAAGACATTGTTTAAACCTAGGGAAGGGAGGTTTCCTATTTCAGGTTCTGAAAATTGCCAGAAAGCTGTCATTTCCCAGGAGTTAGCCAGAGGCAAACAAATGCTTTAAATCATTCAAGACAACTAGCACGTCCTGGGTGAAACAATCACTAGGCTGGCACAGATTGGCTTGACCAAAAACTTAGAATGGTGTTTGTTTCGTGCAGAAAGCAAAGTGATCACGTAGGAAGGATGACTGGGAGTAAGGAGATTGGATGGTGAAGAGCAAGACATATTTCTGGCAGGGGGGGTTCAATTAGGCCAGGAATGGTCTCCTCAGCACAGAGGATGGCAGCTCTGGGGTTGGAAAAACAAGGCCTGCTCTTCAACAGGCCCCAGCAAAGTGGATGCAAACCATTTCACCTGCCAGCCCTCAGACTCCTGCACCCACAGACCCAGTTCCATGCCTGGGGTGACTTTCTGCACGTGAATATTGTGCACAGCCAAATCTGTGGCCCCTCAGGTGGCCAGCTCAGGGAGAGGCAGCGCTGTTAGAGAAAAGGGCCAGCATTCAGCTTTATCAGCTGCAGGGTGGGCAGAGCACTGCCCAGTCATGCTGGGACAGCAAGAAAGTGCAGGGGTATCGACAGATCTGTTCTAGGAAAGAATTCCTACTGTCGAGGCTACTGAGAGTAGCAATCATGAGGGACTGATGATGGATCCTCCTCCTCCTCCACCCATGGGCTGGTCTGCCCGTGGTTATTCCAGGCTGGAGCCAAGGGAACCAGCCCAGGCTGAGGCCAGCAGCAGTGCCCACCACAGGGACCCCACTGCTCCTCTCCCACCTCACCCACCCCAGCCCTGCCTGCGGGATCACAGACCTGACGGGTGGGTGCTGACAGCACTGAGAACAGCATTCACACTGCAGCTGTGCCAAACACTCCTGATTCTGCTGAACAAGTCAAGCTTATTACAGGATGCATGAAGGGAGGGGAAAAAAAAAAAAAAAAAGGAGGTTTCAGCAGGCTGTGGAGGTCCACAGGCAGAGCAGACTTTGACTTCATAGCCAACTGGATGGGGAGAACAAGCTGCAGTCCCTGTCCACGCTGAGTGAGTGCTCGCTGCAGCACCAGGACCAACAGTCCTGGAGCCAAGGAGCTCTATTTGCAGAGCTGGCAGGGAGCCCACGTGAGCTCAGTAAATAAAGTATCCAGATAATAAAAATACCCAAAAGCACTGTTTAATTTTTTTCTGAGGGATCTGATACAGAGAGAAGCAGAGGGTAAACCCATCCCTCCAGAAGAGCAGAACACACAGAACCTGAAAGGTCTGATGGCTCACAGATGGTACAAATACCTGACACTTGTTTTTGGGGGTAACAGCTGGGACTCAGGACAACAAGGCTCAGACAGGAGCTTCTATATTGTAAAACCTCAAATTCCCTGCAATCCTAGCTTCAAACCCTTGATGGATGAAAGGGTCAATGTGCTGTGTATCGGTGACCTAGGAAAGCATCAAAGGAGGTGGTCAGGGACATACAAGCCACAGGCTGGCTTCCCCTGCAGCCACTCTGCAGTTACAGGAGACACGGTGGTAGCAGGGTGCTGCAGAGGGAAAAGGAGATGAGATCCAGCTGTAAGGAGTGAGTATGTTTTGGGTTTGCTTCCTTCTTCACCAGAGCCTCAGATGGGAGCTCAGCACACCCTGAAAAATGCAGGCAGGGATGTATGAGATGGCACAGTCAGCCTGGTGACCCAGCACACCCTGGCACAGGCAGCAGGAGCCCAGCTGTGCACACCTGGCAAGAAGTGACGTGGAAGGGGCCAGTGGATCTTGCCTTTTACTCCCTCCTCTGCCATTTTTTTTCTGGCTGGGGCTGGCCTGAGATTCTCCTTGTGCCAGAGCAGAAGGGACTACTCACAGCTCATCCCACATGCATGCATGCCCTCCTTCCCCAAAATGATCCCTTCGTCTGACTAGAGGACCTTTCTGGATCTCCAAACAGCTCAGCAGATCCTCTTCCTTCTACCATCCCTTTTCCTTGAATGTTCCTTTTTCTCTGTAGCCTAGCAACTCAGCACAGACTCAGAATATTAACAGCTCCTGTCCCCACACACGATCTTCTCCAGAGGCCTGAAAAATGTGATAGCAGAGAGGCTGAGAGGGGTAGGAGCAAACACAAGAGATGTGGGGAGCGTGCAGAGAGCCTCTCCCAGCATTCAGAAACAGCAGAGCCATTCAGCTGTCGGATCTGCCACCTTCACTTAACATGTACATAACATATAGAGCTATTTATAGCCCCATGTATTTACATATTCAAATAGCAGCACGACACGCAAGCACTTGTATTGGGATTTAGGTTCTATATTGAGGTACTGGCACTCTTGCACAAATACATTCCCTGTTGCTGGGTGCTTTAAATGTATATATGACAGGATGTCAGAAGGTCAGATTCTCAAGGTCTAACTTGGTTTTCAATCAAATCAGATGAAGCTTTCACTTGGGGGAAAGCTACTTTAGCATTCTGCAGTAATCCTCTCCAATGCTGCAACATTGCTATTGAAACAGGTGGCAGTTTGGAACATTGCTCTCAAATACAGCCAGCTTTTTAATACATATATATAAAAAATATATATAGGCTGTGGGAGTTTTGCCCATGTGAAAACATGAATAAAAATTTAAGCAGGGCGGGGGGAAGGGGAGAAATTATCCCGGGCACTTTTCTGCAGTAGGAATTCTAACTACTACAGGAATGCTGGGGTGCAAGCTGAAGTGCTTCATACCAGCACCATACAACACTGACATGTTCAGAGCTAAAGATAACTTGGCTGCTAGAGGAACAGATGGAGCACTGCAATGCTTAGCCCTGCTCAGCTGAAAGCACGCTGCAAACCATCCAGCCACAGACTCTCCTCCTCCCCACCACGACTCCTCTCCCGGCGTGGGGTGGAGTCCCCTCCCAAATTCACAGGGAACTCGGCCTTTTCTGGGAGTGCACCGAGATGTCCCCGTTTAGGAAACTGCCTGGTGAGCAAAGCATGTGAACTCCGGTTGTGAGCACCACGGCAGGGTTGACTCAGCCCTCCCGAGGCTTGAACTTGTGCTGGAGGACTCTCGGAGCTGCTCCTCGGGAAGAACAGCCCCGTGGAAGGATGCACGGCAGGGGATCACTTGGGACAAGCATTGCCACCGCATTTTGCTTGTGCTGCAAACGCTGAGGTCTGGGCTGGGAATCGGCCAGTTCACCCCACAGCTTTCCCATAACCCAGCATGCAGACAAAGAGCATTCCGCAAACTCTCCCATTAAGATATCAGGTGAATGCTGGAATATCCCCAGGAAGAGACAGCAGAGTAGAACAGGAAGCTTCAGGGGCAAGAGAGTCATTCCCTTGTCCAGCAGCTCAGTCTTGCCTCTACCAAGAGCTTGCTCCAGCAAGATTCCACATTTCACCTCCTCCTGATGGCAAAATCATGCCACTTGGCCAACAAAAATGTTCATTCAAGGTCATCATTAGTGTTGAAAAAGTCAGAGCTCATCTGCACAAGCACCTTTTTGGGGAAGCAATGGAGCTGTCCCCTGACACGCGGAGAGCCTCAGGCTGTTTGAGGGCAGGACTGCTGTTCCACCGACACCGAGTCCTTGAGACCTCTGTCTCCAAAGGAATTCCTGGGGCTTTGTGCAGATCCAGCTTCCAGCTGGCGTTTGGAGAGCCTGCATGGTGATCTTTGGCTTGTTACTTAGCAACTGGACTCTAAGTAGTAGTGAATTTACTGGGCTGTCACTGCAGTCGAAGCAATACCAGGACCAAGGGCACGGGGAGAGTTTTGTCATGGGAATGGGATAACTTGTGAAGTATTATGGAAGGCAGGCAAGATTTTTCCCTTCTACAAGTTGCCATAAATGCAGTAAATATTGACATATGAGTCACACTGACCTATTTTCCAGCTTTTAAGCCAGGACAATCTCTTTGCCACTGATTTCAGAAGCAATGAATGGGGAGCACTTCAGGCCCCTTCACGAGTTCACTTTATCCCTGACCATTTTATGCAACCCCTTGTGGAAGAACTGTCCCCGTCTTTCAGGCAGGCAGGGGACCACTCCTTGTTTAAACTTGAGCATCCAATCCCCCCTACCTCACCAGGGATACCTCCCACCCTGCAGGGCACCCCTGAGGCCAGCCAAGGTCCTTGTCCTCACACACACCTCAGTCCAAGGGATCTTTCAGCACAACCAGTGGCAACTCTGTTAAAGAAAGGCATCACGTGATGTGAGCAGGTATCCACCTCTGATCATTGACTTTTCAGGCAGTATCAGTGCTGGTGAAAGTCCCCCTAAGCCTCAGCAGTCACAGGATATCACTGCTGAAAGGTTAGCAATATGCTAACCACAAATCTGATGGTGGCAGGTGAGGTGGGTCCCTGACATCAGCTTGGCAAAGGTGTTTCCAGAGCTCAGGGGATTTCTCCTCTCGCCATCTCTCCAGATGAGCCACAGAGCAGCCAGTGGTGCCTCCTGCATGCAAACAGGAACATCCCAAAGCTGCCAAGCCCAGAGTGGTTTGGAGGTTGCTCTCCACCCTGCCACAGCGATCTTTTATCCCTCCAAACATCCCTCTAGCAGCAGGAAAAAGCACCAATATTCTGTTGCCTTCCCTCAGCCAGCCAAGTGGTCGTGTGTCTCCCATTTCCTACTGCTGGAGAAGCAAAGAGAGCGGGTCCCCAGGGTGGCTGTGTGACCGATGGCAGTGTGCACATGGACCTTTGCCTCCCTGATAACCCTCCCCTTCAGGAAAATGCTGTTTCACATGTCCAGAACCAGCACTATTTGGTTTCCCCATGCACTGCAGCCCCAACCCCAGAGCTGGAGTGCCAGGAGCTGTGTGGGCCCAGCTGTGCTGAGGCACCATCAGCAGAGGAGGGCACAGGCTCTTGCCAGCCCTGAAGAAACCTTTCCTCTCTGCTGCTTGTTGTGATACCCTGGTTTAGATCACACAGAAGCCCCTTGTGTGTAAAAGAAGCACATAACCCCCAGCTCAGCCCAAGACAGAGCTCTACACTATCCTTACCATGAGCAGATCAAGACTTGTAGGATCATCAGGGTTGGAAAAGACCTCCAAGGTCACCAAGTTCAACCTTTGACCAAACACCCCCACAGCCACCAAACCATGTCACAAAGTGCCACGTCTGCTCGGTTTTTGAGCACTTCCAGGGGTGGTGACTTGACCACTTCCCTGGGGAGCCCGTTCAAATTCTTACCCACTCATTCAGTGAAGAAATTTTTCCTCATATCCAACATGAATCTGCCCTGAATCCTTCTCCGCCCTCAAGGCCTCACAGCACCCTCTGCTACCTACAACACTTCCATCCCAGGAGCCTCCAGCAATCAACAGGACAATATCCCCTGCAGCACCATCACAGGGCACCATCTGCAGCTCAGCACCAAAGCTGCCTCCTAGTTTCCCCATTTTCTGGCAGTCCTAAATATTGAGCAGCTTTGAATACCCAGATGTAATGTACACACACACACAGAGTTTAGATACCACTGTGTCACAGGGCTGGGGATACCCCAGGCTACAGAGAAACCTTTGCAGCACTGGAACGTCCTGCCAAACTTGAATCTCACAGCACATAACTCCTGAAAACTCTGACTGTAGGATTTAATGCTTTAACCTTTGCTTCTTTAAAACATTTGGATACCCAAGGACATAGAGGCTGACTGAGAAATATCTGTATGTCATTTCTCCATTGAAAAGAGACAGCAACGAAACAGAACATTTTCAATTAAGAATAAGGAAAACATTGATACATTTGAAGAGAATGGATGGTGCTAAAAGGCACAGCATAATAGCAGAACTGTCTTCTTAAAAATCTTGTTTTTTAAAGCTCAAGACATCTATACCAATGGAAAATCCTTTTCAAGGGCACATTGCAGCAAAGCCAGGTTTGTCCAGTATTGCAGGTGTACATACAATCCAGTGAAAACAGAACTGCAATGCCTGCTCAGCACAGATTCCACTACAAAGTCAATTTCAAGCCTGCCCAGAAGATGGAAAATTTGATGTAGTGAGAAGAGTGATGCCCCAGTGATGATGGCATAACAGGTTGTAGGATGAACTGTCCTGGGCAAGAACACTCTTACACAAAACCTGGTCTGCTTCATTTTGGGTTAAAAGCCAATCTAAACCCTTGCAGCTCATCATTGCCTTGAGACACGCTTTACATCTCCCTTGAACAGGGAAATCTGCCAAACCAGACAGCTTGTTTTTCAAGCAAGCTTCGAGAAGTTGGGAAATAACAGACACAAAGCTTCCTGCCATAACCTCCAAGAGATCCAGTGCAGTGTGCCAGCACCAGAGCAGTCACTCCAACAAGGCACAGCCTGGCAGCAGGGGACACAGGGCTGGGGTGCAATGAGACATTGGAAGAGGCTGCCCAGAGAAGCTGTGGCTGCCCCAACCCTGGGAGTGTCCAAGACCAGGTTGGACATTGGGGCTTGGAGCACCCTGGGATAGTGGAAGGTGTCCCTGCCCATGGTAGGGGTTTGGAATGAGATGAGCTTTAAATCCCTTCCAACCCAGACCAATCTGTGATCCTCTGAAGCGAAACATCAAGGTCAGCTTTGCCAAGCATCCTGCCCCAACCCCTGACCCATCTCCACTGCAGACTGTCCCCCAGCAGAAGGAACTGGCAATCCCACAGGCACCCTCCCTTTCACATCCCTATTCCTGCAGACATTTCTATCTGGAAGCCTTGTTTCTCACACTAGCCCTCTGCAACAATCCTCTTGTAACTTTTCAACTTGTCACCGGGTTTATAAAACTTTAAAGCTGGTGCTATAACAAACTGAAATGATGTTATTGCAGATGTAGGAGAGCATCTTGGGATGAATAAATTATAGGAGCCACAAAGAAATCATGACTATAATGGCTGGATGCTCCGAGCTGTCTACAGTGTGCAGACACAGGAGGGAGCAGGTTTAGGACTGCACAGATCACAGGGCAGGAAAACTGAAGCGTTATGAAGGGTAACCTCCTCTTATTTCAAATGCATACAAAAACTTCTGGTAGTTTTCCTTATTGAAATAGTTCATTAATACTTCAAGGGAGCCTGAACTGTCTGGTGCTAGAAAAATATGTCCCCAGAGATTGCCTAGACAGGGAAAAGGCTGCGTTGGAAGGATTAGTCCTTCTCTAGTCGCACCATGCAGGAATATACAGCACGCCCTGAACAGGCCAGTGCTCAGCTGGCTGCTGAGAGGACATCCAGGAGTGGGGGAAGATTTGCAGCTCCTTCTGAAGCCTTTGGTACTGGACACCATCAGAATTGCAGCACCAGGGCAAGCTGGCTGAAGCAGACCCTTGGGGGGAGTGACTCAGGGCAGCATTCAGGCCACAGCACAAGGACAGCCAGCCACAGGCTGCCCCGGCTGAGCGTGACATGAGCTCCACAGCACCAGAGCTCTTCATTCCCCAGCTCAGAAACGCTGCTGGGCTCCTCAGTAACCCGGTACCACACCAGGAGATGTGAACATGTCACTGCCCCAGTGTCCATGAACACCTGCAGGCTGTTCCCTGCTCACTGCAACTCAACCACCTGGAACAAGAGGCATTTCCCAGGTCACCTCCAGAGAGATGGGCTGGGTGAGTTACCAGGAGATACCTGGATCCTTCTGTCCTTTATGGGTCACCTGAGCCACTCAACAGCAGCATGAAGACATTCCTCCTTGCAGCCTGCCTCCAAATCCCCAGCTTGCAAATTTGTACAGGAGATGAAAAGACTCCAGCCAGGCCTTTCATCTTCATGGATCAGCACTTCCCAGAGGGTCTGCCACTCAGATGTGCCCTCCCCAATACCTCTTTGGCCTGGGCCCTGGCATCCTTCCCCAGACATTTCAGTTGATGTCACTGATCTTGGCTCAGCAGATAATCCTTCTAATCACTGACAAGAACAGAGGCTGCAGCTCAGTGTTGCTCAGCCGTGCTCAGGGGAAAACACAGCAATAAAGCATCCCCTGGAAAGGGAGCTTGACAATATGGCTGGCCACACACAGGCAGCAGCTGCCATGAACCAGGAGGTGACACTTTTTTAAAATAAGGGCTGCAGTTTTGATCTCTCATCACTGGGAGATGGTCACCACTGTGCCTGTGAACACCCTGCAGCCTGGCATGAGTCTGCTGTGGCACGGGATGTGGGAATGGCCCTCAGGGAGGTGGAGGTGCATCAGCTTTGGGTGTCAGAACACCCATGGCACCCACAGGCAGCTGCAGAGCATTCTGTGTGTCAGAGTGTCTGGGAACATCCTGCATGAACCACATGGCTGTGCTGCCTTTTCAGAGAGCCCTGAGTCCTCCAGGACTGGAATGTCACCACATCTTCATTTTGGGAACACAGTTCCCGTGGGAGTGAGGGCAAGGAGTGCTCGTGGATGGAGCTGGATTGCCCCACAGCACCACAACCAGCTGGGCTCCGATGGAAAACAACTTTTGGAAGCGTGCAATGCCTGGTCACTGACAGCACTTGTTCCCCACCACCAGGCAGCCAGCAGGCGCCAGGAGTCCCAGGGAAAGGCCTGGGAGAGCCGGGGGCTCTCCTCAGCCTGCCCAGCCCCAGCACCAGGGCCATTGTTCCCAAAAGGATGTCTGAGGATTAATTAATTATCCTACAAGGGGCAGTAAGTAATAACACTCCTTGTGGAACAATAGAAGCTATTTGGTCGCCATGACAACCCAGCTTCACTTGTGTGCCTTTAATTTATTCATTGCACACAGTTCCTTTCCCAAGCACACATGATGCCAAAAAAATGCCTTGTTTTTCTTGCCAGTATCCGTGTCCAGAGCAGGGGTAAAACACAGCCCTTTCCCCGGGGCATCTGTCACACAGAAGAATGATGCACATAAAATCCCTTCAGCCTGGAAACTTACATCACATGAGAACTCTTCTGCTCCCGAAATGTTTGTCCTTTAAGATGATTCTGATTTTTAACCCCTTTTTGAAGCTGTCTCCCCGTGGTGCCCAGAGATCTGATCCTGAGTAAGTTCTCACCTACAGCCACCTCATCTCCCATCCCCAACCTTTCCACCCCTTCTCCCCCTACCCCAGTATCTGCAGGAAGGATGGGCAGGAGATTATTCTTGTCAAACAGAGAGCCGGGAGGGATAATCAAAAGCCCAGAAGTGCCATTCCCTCACACCCATAGGAGCATGGCATGGACAGTGGTGCCCAGCCTGACCCCAGCCCTGCCACCTCCATCAAAGCACTCAATGTCCATCCCTGGGCTGCTCAAATGCTGCAGGATCCAGAGCAGCACAGGGATGAAGGGCTGTTCCAGGAATCCTGTGCATCCCAGAGGGATTGCTGCTGCTGTTTCTCCTCTGTCCCACACTTCTGTGGCTGAGGGAAGCGGGGGCTGACCAGAGAGGGGAGAGCACCACGGTTCCATGGCAAGGGTTGGGAAGTGCTGCTGGGAGAGAGGCTCCTGGGCTGGGGCACAGCCTGCCTGGCCAGAGCTGCTCACACCTGCTGAACACAGCTCTTGGTCAGCCCCTTTGGACCATGGGCACATCTCCAGCGGGAGCTCATCCTGCAGCAGCCTCTGCAGGGCTCAGCTGCCCTCACAGAATGGTTTGGCTGGGAAAGGACCTTAAAGATCACATGGTTCCAGCCCCTGCCATGGGCAGGGACACCTTCCACTATCCCAGGTTGCTCAGAGCTCCATCCAGCCTGGCCTTGGACACCTCCAGGAATGGGGCAGCCACAGCTTCTGTAGGAAACCTGTTCCAGGGCCTCACCACCTTCAGAAGCAACTAAGATCCAATCTGCATCTGCTTTTTTAGTTTGAATCCATTCCCCCTTGTCCTGTCACTCCGTCCCTTGTAAAGAGTCTCTCATATTGTTTCTTGTAGGCTTCAGGTTCAGGAAAGACCCCCCCTAAGCTGGCTTTTCTTCAGGCTGAACAATCCCAGTTCTCTCAGCCTTTCCTCACAGCAGAGCTGCTCCGTCCCTCTGATCATCTTGGTGCCTCCTCTGGACTCTCTCCAACAGGTCCCTGTCCTTCCTGTGCTGGGGACAGACCTGCTCAGTTGGTCCAGGTAAGCTGAGAACCAGCCCCCCACAGTTATGTTTGTACAAGCTGGGGTCTTCAGCCACAAGTCCAGACCCCAAACTGCCCATGCTGGCTCCAGCAGGAGGGTGACATCTCAGCCAGCACCCCTCAACACCCAGGTCCAAGTTGAGCCCGGGGGAGGAGATGACTCCACGTTGAGTTGTGACCTGACAGGCAAGGTAGATGGAACTGGGTTAAGCCATCTGGCTTTGCTAAGTTGAGCCTAACCTCAAGCACAGCTCCCCAGTGCCATGGACACAGCTCTGTACCCAAATCCAGGGCCACACACGCTGCCCAGTGTCACTGGCACTGGGCTGAGGTGTCACAGGGCACGCAGAGAATTAGGGTGATGGTGGGATGGTAGCAGAGAGTCGACAAAACAAACTATTTTATTTCATAGTTGGCTCTTCCCTCTGGGCCATTCCAACACGCATCCAGGGTTTTCAGGTGTTTAGAAACAAAAAGAACTGGGCCGGTTGTGTCACCTCCCCTCCTGCCCTGCACACAGCAGCAGAAGAGCTGGGGGGCCAGGGAAACAGGGCAGGAGAGGCCAGAGACAGAGAAATGGGACAGGAGCATTGGGAGACCAAGGATTTAATCGACTTGAACTGCAAGAGCTCCAAACCAGCCCAGGATTCTCCTGCACGGCTCAGGAAGTGAGGAACGGGACAGGAACTGTCAGGAGGCTCCTACCAGCCTTCCACTGCACTCAGCCTTGGGGAAAGGAGGAGAGTCTGGAGGAAAAGCCTCTGGACAGGAGGAAGAAAGGCAAATTTAGGCAATTACAACAAAATCCACATCATCTGCTAGGTGCTGAGGGCTTCTGAGGGACAGTCCTGGATGTGAACTCAAACCATGACCAAAGTAATCAACAAATTTCACAGATTTCACCCCAAACCATTGCTATCTGAGCAGATAATTTTTTTTTGTTCACAGTGGTATGAAAAGCTCTAGTCTATCAATGCCACCCAAAACCAGATCTCCATTAGATGCCTCTCTTTCCAGCACAGATCTCCAAGGAAAGGTTGAATTACCACCAGCAAATGAAAACTCATTGTTTTTAACTTGGCAGGGACACGCTGACCATAAAGCCACCTCTGTATCAACCAAAAAACACAATTCACATCTACTCATTTAAGGCATGAGCATCACTGACTCAGGGAGATGTGCAACCAGCACAGAAATAGAAGGAATAAGAATCTACTCTGGATGAGAGGCCACAAGCTCCAGAGGTGCCAGCAGAGATCCAGATGCCTCCAAGGAGCCATTGCCTTGGAAGTAAATCTCAACCAGAAAATGGGAGAACAGTTTATCAGGCTTTTTTTTTTTTTCCTTTTTCTTTTCAAACTCACCATGTTGACTTCAGAGATCTGGTCAATGCTGGAGATGTGGATGCTCATTCCCACTGTGACAGGGTTACCTGAAACACAAATAGGCTGGGTTAGAACCATATTCAAGCCCTCCTCTCTTATCTGCAATATAAGAACTGCCTAGAGATGTGTGGATTTGATTTTAAGCAGCCCCACATTCCCTGAGTATCATGGAGTTGGATGTGCTCAAGTGATGAGATTTCTCTGACTCCCAGCCTTACAGACTCACCCCAAGGGGCAGTGCAGCCTAAGCCTGATTTTTTTTAATTCCTGGAAGTTAATTACCCCCTAGTAACACAATTATCTCTGGTTATTCCAAATAACACCTTTAGAGACCATCAGTAGGCTCCCAGTGGGCTTGCAAAGGTGGTCCTGACTGACCATACAAAGAACACAGCACCCAAGCCCATACAAACCACGGGCAGGAAAGATGCTGCAGCTCACTCCTCCATCACTCTGATGGCTCTGAGTACTCAGTCTGAAAATCCCAAGTGAGTTTTAATACCCGAGACACCGAGCAAGTACAGGGAACAGACCCATGAAGTGAAAAAGCAGCATTTGTATGGTGGCTTTTCAGAGCAGAGCTCGGATTAGAAAACAGGACAATCCTTGCTGTGGGGTTTAAGCCACCTAAAACAATTTACAGTGAGATGCACATCCACTACCAAACCCAGCAAAACCCTTCCTGTAGCTGGAGGTGGCGTTGTTGCATGTCACCCCTCCCCTGCTCAGGCCCACAGCCCCAAACCCAATCCCACCCCAAGAAAGCCCCTTTCCTCGCACGTTCAAGGTGGGAAATGATCCCTTGCAATGCATCACTAGAAAGGCAAAGGCAAGCAGTTGTGCCACTCAAGGTATTAACTCTTCCATGCACTCATTAGTAGATCTAAGTGCTGAAATATTTACAGATAATCATGAAATGGCTTAGAAAGTAATTAGGAGATTGGGGGAGAGGGGAGAACCACACAACTGGAAATGAAGTGATTTTTTAATTATGTGTTAGCAGAAGTAGGGAAGCGGTGTCATTAGGGGTGCCTCGTGATTGGGTGTGCTGTTCACCGAGACCCTCTGCTGCAAATTGAGCAGCATTATCCTTTAATGGAATATGAACAACACCGAAAACATCAGAATCAACAACTGTAATTAGGCCCTGCCATGCAAATCCCCTTAAAGAGGCAGCGCAGGCTCCAGCACCCCGGGCTGGCTGACAGGGCGCCCGAGGCAGGGGTGCTCAGGAGACCTCTGGAGCCTCTGAAGATCCCCTCCCAGACACATCTTTGCTGTGCTTGTGCCTTCATCCTTCACAAGGCAGCCAGGTGGGAAAATAACCAACGCTCACACCAGGGAGAGAGGATTCTCCTGCAGCCTCCTTTGCGCCAGAGGCTGACAGAGGCACAGCAAAGCTTTTAAGGAAGTCTCACTTTGATAGTTTGTCTTTTTTTCTTTTCCCCTGGAATCAAGGCCTTGTGATAGAAGCCATAGCAGGAGGAGGAAGTCAGCGCTGCCCTGAGGATCTTGCAGGCTAATTAGTTACAGGAGGAGAGTCAGGGCCAGGCATAGGCTCCAGCAGAGCCTGGGAGAAGCCGGATTCCCACTCCAGAGCCTTTCTGCCATGCAGTGCTGTTCCCTCCAAGAGTGCCCCACTGCCTGCGTGGCTTCCAGTCTGTCCCCACCAGTGCTTGTGTCACTGTGGCTCTGCATCCCCTCCTTCCCCAGCACAACCTGGGGTTCTTTCCCCCACTGAGAGCAGCAGGCTGGGTGGTTGGAGCAGGGGAGCACTGGCAGTGGGGATACACAAATATTTGTCAAACCCAGAGTCCATTCAATCTGTTCTATCCATGTGGACATTTGTGCTGTGTTCATCACCACGGCATCCCAGCGCCCCGGGTCACGCAGTGACTCAGTGTCAGAGCTGTGGACGAGCTCCAGACCTCCCCACTCTCAGCTCCAGGAGTGGAGGGATCAGCCCTGCTTCCCCCAGCTCCCTGCACGGTCAGCAGGGCTCCTCTTGGCACTGCCAACTCCTCCACACCCCATCCATCACGGAATTTGGGAGGCCCCACTGCCCACCTGCGAGCCCCATGGGTCCTACAGACAATGAGAGACGAAGGCAGGCAGGTCCTGCCTGTACTGCACCTTCTCTTCTCTTGGTGCCAGGGAAGCCATTTCACCTTCTCCAGCCCTGTTGGGAAGGCTGGCTCCCAGTCTGCTCCGAACAGGGATTCAGGAGTGTGCACACAGCCAACACAAAAATATGTCCTGACTCTTAGTGTAGCCCAATGGAAAACTGGGCCAGCTGGTGTCCAACATTCAGACTTTAAGTAGTACAGAAAAATAAACAAAGGACACCAATTCTGCCAATGTTAATAGCTTCAGGCAAGAGGGATACAAAAGTAGGGTATTTCAAATATGGGATAACGTCATATGTAAATTTGTCCAGAAGAGACAGAACTCTGCGTTTGTGGATCTGAGACAGGGCAAAAGAAGTAAACCTGATATTAAAGGCCCATGCTGTGCTTTGCCAAAGGGTACAAAGAACTAGACTTTCTCCCCTTAAAGAAAAAGCTTCTGCCTGGAAAGGATTTGTAGGCAAGATCACGAGTGAGGGAGTGTGAGAAGTTCTGCCACTTTTACCAGTGAATGGCACCCTCACACACCCCTGTTTGTCACCACCACTGGAGAGATCACCAACATTTTGTCCTGAAAGTAGTTTGATGCCTGTGAATAATGCACTCAGGAAGTTGGAAGGGAAGCAGACAAAGGAGTTATAATAAAACCTGTCCTTTTTCTGCAAGTGATACTTGTCAAATACAAACACAGTCAAGGTAGAGAACAAGTTGTGCTAATCCGTAATATTTTCCCAGCAACCAGTTATTACTTTCACATTTTATTTTATAATGCAGAAAACTCCAGCACCTGGAGTCACGTTGCTACAGAAATAACTTAGATGGCACAAGTGTCGAGGAGAGGTTGTGTTTCCAAGCCTGGGTGTGCCTGCACTCCAGCCAGAGGTGATGGCAGCCTGGACTGGGACACCTCTCCCACAACTCAGCCTGGTGCCTCTGCTGCAGAACTCACTGAAGACAACAGCACAAAATTCAGTGGAACAGGGGCATGATCACTCAGGCAACTGCCCTGAGCTAAGGTCCAAGCTGCCCTCTAGTCACTCTACCCAAGAAAGTTAACACCAGAGAGAGCTTGGGTTCCTCTGCCTTGAGATCTCCAACTGCAGCAGACTCAGCCAAAACGGCTCCAAACCAGTGGGCAGAGCTGGATTTATGATCCACTGAAGACACATCGTCTTTATGAACTACAGCCAGTGCTTCAAGGCTCCTGCTTCCTGCATTCCTGACCACGTGGACTTGGCATTGCTGGCACAGCCAAGGTTTGCAGTTGCTGAGGGACAGGGATCAGCCTTAAAATTACCCTTTAGTCTGAACTACAGCAACAAAGGCATTAACAGGGTGTCAGAAATTTCACAGCTTCCCTGAACAATGCCTTCCTGCATTTCACTGCACTGAAGGCTGTTCCTGGATACCCAAACCAAATCTCCTCTGCAGTTTAAATGTAGTTTAGTCTCATCATTGCCCCCCTCCACGATAGTGAAAGAATAAATCAATCATCCTTCCTTAACAACAGCTTTTATGTTCTGAGAAACCATGACGTCCCCCTCCCTCCCCCACCAATGCTGTCTTGTCTAGATTAAATGCACCTGATTTCTTCAAACTCTCCTCACCGGTCATGTTTTCTAAAGCTCTGACAATTAGTGCTGCTGTCCTCTGGCCTTTTGCCAATTTGTCTACATCTCTATTGTAAAGCCTGGTATCCACAAACCAGCCACTGAAGCAGTGACATGCTAGTACAGACAAAAGAAAAAGCAACCTCCCCTGTACAGAATCCTCCCAAAACCACAGAAACATCTCCAAGCCCATCCTGGGAGCTGCTCACTCTGTGTAGGAGGTTAGAGACAGCACAGGGGCAGCTGAGCTCCTGCCATTCGAGTGCATCACCCATGCAGGAGGAGGGAGCACAGCCCTGTCTCTTCTGGACAAGAGGAGAAATTATTCAAGACAGCTCTGTGCATGAGCCTCAGCACTCCCTGCTTGCACTCTGCCTGTGGCATCACCAGCCTCTGAGATCCCTGCAGCAGCAGGAAAGCTGCTTTTAGGTCTTCTGCTGAGTAAACAAAGCCAACCAGAGAAAATTAGAGGCTTCAGTTACTAAACCTACATACAGAACAGGTCTGTGCCTTACCCTGCAATGGTAAATACCCACAGGCAGGAGATTCCA
Organism: Orthonyx spaldingii; assembly: GCA_013397795.1. NCBI lineage: Eukaryota > Metazoa > Chordata > Aves > Passeriformes > Orthonychidae > Orthonyx > Orthonyx spaldingii. The sequence goes on from VZTJ01003506.1 coordinate 754,320, forward strand.
TTGCTGCAAAACCCTGCTCCTCAATCCCAACCCTCCAGAAGCTGAAGGGCAGCCCCAAAACAACCAGTCCCAGCCAAGGTAGCCCTGCACTGCCTGGTGGAAGTGTTCCTGCACTCGCAGGGTGATACAGGCAGGCAGGACCAGGGCCAGGTTTGCTGACAGAGGACCATGGCACTGCAGCGCATTTTCAGTGACCCCCACCCAACAGGATCAGCACTCGGGACACTCAGTCTCACCAAAGGCACGACCTGCACACAGGCTGTGACTCCACTGTCAGAACTTTCCCCTCAGCCTTCACGCTCCTGAACAAGGCAGAAGCGTTCGGCATCCGCTCGCTCTTTCCACAAAAAACGGCTCGGCCAAGCCGCTGCCTCTGCTTTGTTCCCAACCCTGCACCTCGGGGCAGCCTGGCTTTGTGTTTACAGCTCAGACCCAGGGCCCACGTCACGGCTACGTGCGGCCACGAGTTGGTTACACAAGGCCTGGCAGACGTGGTTAGGGGGGAGCCAAGAGCTCCCAGGTAATTGGAGGTGCAGAAGGCGGCACATCCAGCACCGGGCTCATCTCTGGCTGAGAAGCCGCTGCTGCCTGGATGGAAACATTCATCCTCTCCATAAATCTCCCTCTGGCCCTCCCAAAACAGATAGCCTTGAATCATTTTCGGCTGACGGACTAATTAGTCCTGTGCCATAGTTGTTTGAAACCACCCGAAAGATAACTCAGAGGCCAGCCTGTTGTCAGGACACTCAGATTTACTACACTCCAGTGCAGGCAGAATGGAAATGCTCCTGGCTTTTCAGCTCACAGAAAGATTGCAAGAGGAGCTCACAAATTGCTGTCTGCATAATAGCTGTGCTTACAGATCTCAGGACTGAGGCTCTGCCACAGCAGTGAGAGAACGTCTAAAAGCTGCCATCCCAGCAGGCTACACAAGCCAAGTCACAAAGAACTTTCCCAACACTGATTTTCCTGTTCCTTTCCTTTTATTTTAGCTTATGTACAGCATCAAGCACAAACTCAGTTTAGTGTTAACATTGCTTGAGGAACAAGAAAAGTTGACCGTGTATCATGACGGCAGAAATGTTCTGGGAACCACTTTCATCCAGCATCTCTGATTTGCAGTGACATCGAGAAGCACTGAGTTCACCAGGGTCCCTAAAGAACCTACTTAAATTTTTCCAATAAAATCTGGGCTTAAACATCCATTTAACACTTTCCAATCCTTCTCCCACTTGTGTTTTTAGTTTTTTTTTTTTGACTCTTACTTCCATGATCTCTCCCTCACCCACAGCCAATGCTGTGCATTTCTTTTGCCAGGCTCAGCACAACAGCCAGAAACATCAAACACACTCAGAGGCTGATACTGAGGCTCTCCCTCTACTCCCAGCAGGTCACCCCATGGAATCCCTTGGATTTAAAAGGGCAAAGCACACCATGGCTTTACACTTTTAGGCACTCTAATACATTACCAGAAGGAGAGATAGTCTCAAGGCAAGTCAGCAAATCTGACACTGCCTTTTTGTCTGGGGGAGGGAACAGGGTATACGAGGGACTTGCCACTGCTGAGGAATCTCCCAGTAGGATTTTGGAGCTAAAAGACAGGGCCCTGGCCTCCAGGGTATCTGGGGATGTCAATGCCTGCTCCTTCCCCACAGATTCATCGCTCTGCAGGGGTAGGAAGGATACCTACCACCACCAGTTCCCATGGAGATTGCAGCTACTCTCCAAGTAGGTCTGGCAGAAATCAGTTTCTTGGGTATGACAGGTTTCCTACATTTCCCCATGCTCCTTTAGGGAGTGCTTGGCAACATTTTACACCACTGAGCCACGCACAGAACGAGATTTTGCCTAACCCTGGTGTGGTTTCCACCCATCTACACCACACCAGGCACAGCACCACCCTGTGCAAGGAGGAGAGTGAGGATTCCCAGCCTGTGCCATTCTCCTCTCCTGGCACGTCACCTCATCCAGTCAGACGACTGAACTTGCAATATTTATTTAAGACAGGGGAATACTTGGGACTTCCCAAGGCAAATGCCAGCCTGGAGAAGCTCTCATCAGGGTGGTTGTATTAAGGACAGCACACAGGTAGAAAGGAGCATCTAACGGAGGGTACAACCACAGCACAGCTCTTGAGCAGACTTTTGAAATATCCAAACATGAACAAATCAAGGGTTTCAATAAGAGACAGGCTTTTCTGCAAGCCATGAGGCTTCTCTTCAGCGAGGAGCCAGGAGACACAGCACTGGCAGAGCAGGCAGAGCTGACCTCTGTTCCTGCCAGCGCTGCTCCCTGGGACACTGTTTGCAAACACACAGGTTCACCTGGATAACAGCAGCCACAGTCCCAGCCTGTTGTCACATGAAGCTCTCCCTATGGATCTGAACAGCCACAGAACATTTCCTCAAGCAAACTGTGCCTGCTCCTGAGGCAGTGCTGAGGGATCCTTCTGGAGGAGCAGTGCTTTCCCAGGGCAGGTGTAGCACCCGCTCTGTGACTCTTCCAGGGGAAGCAGAGAGTTAAGGAGCACAATCTGTGAGGCACAGTGGATTACCTAATCTATCTCATGGGTATTTTTAATGGATTAGGAGGTATTAGAGTGGGATATTGCAAACATCCCATGGAAATTTGGAAGTGAGGGAGAACAATCAGCTGGCTGCAAAAACAGTGTAAAGGTTGTCCCAGAGGGATTGAAGGATTACAGAGGAAGCTAAATCAGGGTTGATCTTAAAAGATGTTGGTAGACAGCTACCCAAGATGAATAAAAACAAGGTCTCAAATGTACAGGCTTAAAAATGGAATAAGAGAGTAGACACCAAGCCTTACAGCATCTGACTGCCAGTGAGCCCAATCCAGCAGAGCACCTGTACACACACACACAGGGCTTTCAGCATTAAAAACCAGTTACTGACTGCTCAGAACGTCATCTCTTCTTGGAAGAGGCCTAGGTCAATACTCAGGGGATAGACTTTTAAAGCTGTTTCATTCTCAGTGGTGAAGACAGTCTTCCAAGGGCTTCTGCTTGTGAATCTCTAGCCCAGGTGGTGCACACTTGATAGGGTTACAGCAGAGCAAGAGGAAAATGAGTTCCCAGGTTTTCCAAGCTCTCATTTATAGACACACAACTGCATCACCTCCCCAGAACTGATCATCATCATCAACCCAGCAGTGACCAGTGGGTCCAAACAAGCATTTTTACCAAGAGCACTGAGTGCCAGCTCCCACCCATCCCTTAAAGCTGGCAGTGCCCAGCTGAGACAAGGGCCAGCTTGCTTTGCAGGGATGTCACTGCCATTGGATTCTTTGCTGGAGCAGGGAGATTGCAGAAGGTGGATCCAGCCCTGACCCTCAGGAGATGAAGGCAGTGCTCCAAGCTGCTTGAGGATGGGTCACCTGCCCTCCCCTCCCAGGGCACCCACCCAGACCAGCTCCGAGGCTTTGCAGGGCACACACTTGGTGTTTCCCTGTTCCACCCCTCTCTGCAGAGCTGGCACTATGGAACACCACATTTCCCTGTGTTTACACTGAGCTAATCCCGGGAAAGCAGAGACACTGAGCACCCCAGCTCCCTCCAGCTCTTCTCCACCAGGAGTAGTAGCAGGAGGACAGCAGGGCTTGCCAAGCAATGCCTGTCGTGGAGTGACAGCAAAGCAACACGAGCCAGGCATCTTCTCCCCAGCAGCAGCAGCATGAAGCGTTGTGCCCACGCTGAGCAGCCACCCCCACACCTCTCCACCTGAGAAGACTTCCCTCCTACCTCTGTCAGGATCCTGGCAGCAACTGCACCTCCCCAGGGGCACTGCCAGGGCAGTCCTGTGCACAGCTCTGCCTGCCTGGGAAGCTGTGGTGGGCTCTCGAAGAGTCCAGCCCTTTTGCTTTTGCCCAGGCCCTCAGAGTTTGTGTTTGCCCCATCTCCTAGAGCCATCCAGGGCACTCCCAGAGCCTCTGCTCCTCCAGCTGGGGCAGGCTCAGAAGCCTTTAGCACCCTGCTGCTCCTCCTGTCCCAGCCCACTGCCTGCCACCCTGCAGATCTTCAGAAAGGATTGCACACAGACACAAAGCATTTTGAACCCCTGGGTGCCAAAGGAAGCAGGGTGTTTAACCATGTACCACAACACACCACAAGCCTCCACACAGGCAGCTTCCCCCAGCCCCATCTCCAGCTCCCCAGGTCAGTCTCCGAGCAGACCAACCCCCAGAACTCATCACAGCCTGGAAAACTCTCTTTACAATGCCAAATGTTCCATTTCTGTACCAGTTCTGGTGCTACAAGTCCCACGGATGCACACAGGTTTTTACGCAGGGTTAGGGCTGAATCCCAAGCGCTGGGATCCCTCCCCCAGCATCACGACACTCCTTGCAGAGCCAGGAGTGCAGCAAAACACCTGAAAAACCACAGCAAACTTCTCTTTGCAGGGTGGTGCTGCTTTGTGTGGGACTCCCATCCCATCCCACAGGATCCAGCCACTCACTCCCTCCACAGGACCCTCCACCCCCTCAGGTGGGGTTGCCAGAATGACCCACAGCTGAGGTCACTTTGCAGTTTTCCCTGCCTGGCAGCTGTGGAAGCTTCTCCCTAGCTGCCCTTTGGAATGGGCACTTCTCACTTCTCACCTGCCCACTCAGGGCACCAAGGTCCTGACCCAGCTTTTCAGTGCTGGGGTTTTCTGCCAGGTGACCAAGAAATATTTTCTCCATGGAGGAGCCTCTCTCTTGTGTGCACTGGAAATACCCTCCCCCAAAGCAACTGCAGACCTGGCCTGGGCTACAGGAAGTGACCTGTGTGGGACAACACTCTCACACCTTACCAAACCCTGGGCCACCTCATCCCCTTAGCTGCAAATGAGCTGAGCCAAATTAATTTGAATGGGTTAACACAAGCTTCTCTGTTCGCATCATTTCTCTGTCTTGGAAGTGTTTGTAACAACAACAAAATACCTGGATTTGTCATTTTTATCAAAGTGCCAGCAACAAGGTGTTTTCTCTGTTTTTCCTCCCTGTTTTCAATTTTTTTTATTAGTTAGTCACACCTCCTCGTCACTGTTTACAGACTCTTGTCTTTAAAGGATACCACAGCATGGAACTCCTGGACTGAATCCAGTTGGACATGCCCAGCATGTGGGGATAAAACAAAAGGACCAAGATGGCCAGGTTGGGACATGCTAAACAGGCACAATGCCCAAGGTTTATGCTCAGGGGCAGTCAGGACAATTTACAGGGCAACTATGGAAAAAAATGGAGTGAGTCAGGTCTGAAAATATCATTGCATTCACATTAAATTCACATCTGAGTTAGGAATCACGAGAAACAAAGCACACACACAAAAACAAGCCTCCCCCTTTCCAAATGGTATCCATGGGATGAGAAGTTTTTATCCCCTGGTTTCTGAGGCTCTTGGATGTGCTTTCTTCAGGTGGTCCTGCCCTTTCTCCACAGTTGATTCAGGGAAGATCTTACGAAATTGAGTGGTGACCAAGAATTGTAAGAGTTTAGTAGAAAAAAGGATTCTAAGATGTCCACTTCTGAGTGCTGGTGTTTCCATTATTTCAGTAAGACTGGATTTGCAATAATGTCCAGGACAAAAGTTGCCTTTTACCCCAGAACTTCTTTATTAAGACATAAAACTAAGTCCCATTTGCTCACCAAAATAATTACTTTCACTCAGGATGCATGGATGAGCAAATCTTGCAGAGCTTTTACATATATATTCATCTCCAGCAATTCATCAACACAATAAACACACATTATTAACTTGAGTACTCATCAATTTCTTTTTTCTGGAGCTTCAAATACTAGCAAGGAGCTAGTGTGCAATAGGGAGGAAAAACATGTAGGGGAACTTGTGATAAATGTTCTATTTTTGCTGTGAAAGGAGGATAAGAAGAAGAATTCAGCTCATAGCCTACCCTCTCCCTCACTTCCAAAAATTTCCTGCCAAGCTGAGATCCTTCTCCAGAGGCCAGGAGAGTGGGCTTTCCTGCAGACCTTCTCCAGGTGGCATCTGTGACCTGGGTGGCCTCCTCTCCTGGCCTGACAGCTTCTGATGTGACACGCAGAGCTTTGCCCCTGCCATGGGCAGCCCCTTTTCCATGCGTCACCCACTGAAGTGCCAGTGCAGCCCTTGGATGTGGCTTTTCCCACGGCACAAGGTTCCCCCTGCTGTGATCTCACCAACACCAAGCTCCCTAAAGAGAGGTGTGAGTCATCTCAGAGTGTAAGAGAAGAGTAAGAAGTACCCCAGGTAGCTGAGGGGATGTGTTTGGAAGGCTCTCCTGGCCAGAAAACCCATCCTGTCCTGCATCACAGAGCTGTGGAAGAGAAGGGGGCAGTTTGGTGCTCTCCCAGCTCAGCTGACTGTCCCAAATGTGACAAAGTGTCACAGGAACCCTGCAGTCACCCTGCTTCTTCCATTGCTCTTGGGCTGTGTCACAGATTAAAGCCCACCGTGGCTTTTAGTGGCTGAAATGGCTCTGCAGGCTCAGAGTGGAGCCTCACGTGGGGACAGGGAAGGCTCTGGTGTCCCTTTGTGCTGACAGCCCGTGGGGGATTCACTCAGAACACAAGAGTGAAAGCTGAAACCAGCGCCACAGCCAGGACACCCTTCCTGTTTTTCCTACTCCATGGCATGATCATACACAGTAAATATATTTTCTGCCACATAAAGGGTTTTTGAAGCATTCTGCCAATGGTTGAATTTACAAAATTTCAGTTTTTCTGGAAGGGGGTAATGAGGAAAGTCCTTCTGCTTCATCCATCAGAAGGGGAACTGTTTGTGAACAAGATTAATGCCCATTAATTCAGAGCCTTTCTCGTGGCTATACCATGACATTTCTCCACAGCAAGAAGTGGGCCCAGCTGCCTGTTCCCTGTGGGGATTCCACAGGACACCACAGCTGAAGGAAAGGTCCCAGTCTGGTGACCTAGCAAGGACCAGAGCTCTGGAGGTGCTTAGGTCTGTTCTCACAAATAGAGAACAGCAGGAAGCAGAGCTTCCCAGTGCCATTCCTGGTGCTGCTGTGGGTTTTCACCATCACCCCCCAAAAACTGCCCCCTTTTGGTGTCCCCAGGGTGTGAAATGGCCCCAGTGGTGGCCAATCCTCCCCCAGGTGGTGGGGAAGGTTTGTTGGTCAATATTGGTACAGCACAGGAGCCTTGCAGCTCTCTGTCACAGAGAGCCCCCAATGCCACCCGAGAACAAATTACGTTTGTGCATAATCAACATCACATCCAGCTCAGCCCTGATTTGAGAATCCTTTTTGGCGAGTGATGATGTCCAGGGCAGAGAGAGCACAGCTTGGTTTCCAGAGCCCAGGCTGAGCTGGCAGAGCTGGCAGGTAGAAATATCTTGTTTTGACTGGTAAACTGAGCAAGTTTGACATGGAAACCACTGAGGGAGAATAAATATGGAACAACAAGATATAATTTTACAGAGTCTCTCTTCCAAGTAGAATTACACTCGGAGCCATCCCGGAGCTGAACTCAGAGGTCCTGAGGTCTAGGGAGGGGAATTCTGGACACGGCAGGTTGGGCTGAGGCTCACCCCTGCCACAAGCACGGACATCTCTAAGAGCACAATTACTTAACAGTAGCGTTCCTGCAGGACTGCAAGGAACAGGAGAAACAGGAAGGGGAGGGGGGAAAGATCAGAGGAGAAAAAGAGTTTTTAGCTGTGACACAGAAGCAGGGATAAATGCCAGAGCCAGGAAAACAGCCTATAGGAACGGCGTGATCAGCGCTTCCCAAGCCAGCCTGAAATTCCCACTGTGCTCAAAGCAAACAGCAGCGCTCCCACATCCCAGGGGGAAGGGAGAAGAGCTCGGCTTCCTTCCATTTCATGGGAGCAGCATCAGTCCCTGCATCTCCAGCAAACCTGTTCAACTGACCATTCTGTCCATCCTACAGGGCTCCACCATCCACCATCGCCCTCTCTCACACATGTGATGTGAATTCCTCTGAATTCTCCCTTGTGCCTTCCTTAAACACATCATTTGTCTTGTCCATGTTTCTGGTCATGCTTTAACAAGTGCATGATATTTCACATGAAATATCAAGATATAAAAACCTCCAGCAAGGGCTCTCTGCAAGAATGGGTTTTACAGACCAAACGCTGTCAGCACCACTAAAGAACCCCCTTCCATCCAGCCAGCTTGACACTGTGGCAGCCTCCAACTTCTTTTTTTTGAACCAGACATAGGTGAGAAAAGACACACAGAGCCTCTCTCACACAGCAGTAAAACTACAGCATATTCCTTGGCTTTTATAGTTTGTGTTCTATGGATTAAAAATATTTCTCTGCCTAACTGGGATACTGGGAGTCTTAGGAAATGAACAATGCAGGTATGTAGAGCTGCTCTGATGAACCGCTCCAGGGCGGTGGGAATATGTTTTGAGTAATCAAAAGGACTTCTACTAATGGATTTTACACTCTTTTCACATTTTGCTTTCAGTGGCAGTCCCTCGAAGGCAAGTTTACTGGCAGGAATAATCTCAGCAAGGGTGAGTGTTACGTAGATGTTTGTCAAGGAGGAAGATGGGTCCAGGTGATGTGGCAAACATCCCCCAGACTGGCTATAAACAACAATCTGCCTTTAGTCAGTTAATTAATTAAGAAATATTGGAATTATTCTGCTAATCAGTAACTCGAGTGCATTGCATCTTGTTGTAAAAAATCTGTGACTAAGGGTAGAGGCAAAATTCCTGGAATAAAAGCTTAGTTGAAATGGTGATGACATTTTAGGTTTAAGAGAGATCTCTGAGGGGTCCTTGCTAGCCCAGGGCCCTGGCATGGGCTGGAAAGCAGCTGTGGCAGGGCCTGAGCAGAGCTGCAGGGAGAGACTGCACCAGCCAAGGGGGGAAAGGAAGGAGAAGGGCAACCAGATGCATTTATCCCACAGGCTTGGGCATAAGGATGGGAACCAACAACTCTGGTTTCAGTGGAAGTACCCTGGAATGGATGAGAGCAAAACCTCACGTTCCTCACTGGAGACCAAGTCCTGAAAAACAGGCACAGCCCTTGCTCAGAAACCCAAGGCCAGTTTGACTCTGGGCTGAGACTCAGGAACTCATCTCCATTGCTGCCTGCTCCCAAAACTCCCTCCACTGCTCTGTGCCAGACATTCCTGTCTCGGAAGGAGGATAATAAGTGTGGCCACACATGAATGCACAAAGGTGTCCAACGTGCAGCAAGAGGTTCACGAGCTCTGTCACACCGGAGGAAGGGACTGGTCCATTACTCTAAAATATTATTGCCCTCAAGAACAAAATCATGAGGAAGACAAAATGGATGAAATTTGGGTGGAAGGATGCCCACTGCTGAACGGATGTCACGGAGCCAGTTCCTAATTAAACTGTCCACAGCATCCTTGGTCCTTTCCCTGGATTGAGAGAGGATGGGTTTGCAGGAGGGCAGAGCTGACAGTGGGGTCCCAGCCCACCCTGCAGTGGGTTAGGGGGGAGCCCACAGGAAAGGGAAGATGTTTTTGTGTCTGTTCTTCAGGACTGGAGGTGTCCCAGGGTTCCTGCGTGCTCCATCCTGCCCGAGTCACCTGAAGCTCACGGATTTCAGTGAACTCTGTGTGTCTCTCTCTCGGGGCACCGGGGCTGAGCGCTCACAGCTGTGGCTGAAATCAATAGGGGCTGTGCTCCAAACAGGCAGTGCCTGGCTCCAGCGCTGCCGAGCATCCTGCAAAATCACGTTTTCACTGGGCACCCCTCAGCAGGGGACACCTTCCTCAGGGGAGAGGTGTGAACGTGCTCCTGCTCTACTGCTGTGCTTGACAACAGCTATAGAAACAGCTGATTCTGTGTGGAGAGCAGGTCTGAGCACAGAGCAGCCAGGAAAGCACAAGTCCAAGATGGACTTTGGCTGCTCAGTGCCAGGCTTTGCATCAGACGATCACCTCAACCTGCCCGAATCACCTGCTGTGGCCACCCCAGCTGTCCCCACTGCCCTGCCCCCAGCCTGCCCCCCTCTGCAGTGAAGGGAAGGAGAAAGACCAGCTCCACGTGTAAATGGCATCTCTGGGGTGCTTGTAGGGCTGTTCAGGAGGGAGCAACTGCTGGCCCTTGCCTCCTGATGCACCCTCACGAGGGGACCAAATATAGATCCCCGGAGAAACCCCAATTCTGGCTTTTCTGGAGCCTTGTGTGTCTGACTTTCCAGCCTCCAAGTCCTTTTCACAGCATGTATTTCGTATAAAAAGAGCAAAGTGAAAAAAATAGAAATTCCATCATGTGGCAATGTGTTAACATCCACATATGTCCCAAGAAGGACGGGATCCTTTCATTTCCTGCCACTTCAGTTAATGAAGTAAGACACAACAGCAGGAGGTTGTCATCTTCCTTCTGGATTAGCCCTAGAGAGGATGTGACCCATGGTCTGGAGCCAGAAGTCACATAAACTGGGGAGGGAGTGAGGGCTGCACAGCTGCAGCCAGTTTTACTGACCAAGAATGGCCTTTGCTTAATGCTCTTTATTCAGAAAGGAAAGTGGCACCACTGACAGCCCTAGGAGGTGTCCACCTCTCCTTTGGCCTTGAGTGACACTGGGGTTTGCAGACTTTCCAGACAGCTCCTGTCTCTCCTTCCTCAATTTACTCCTTTCCCCAGCCTGATCCATAATTACCGCTCTGTTTTCAAACCCAGAGCTGCTCTTCTGCCCAGCCACAGTGTGGGGATGGAAGGGTGGCATTTCCTGATGGAGTCAGGCTCTGGGAAATGCAGCATTCCATGTTCACCCCGTGTCCAACTCCGGGCAGGGAAGGAGCTGTCCCTGGTGGGACGAGAGCCTTCCTGCTAAATCTCAGTTCCCTGCCCCAAAAGAGCTGGCTCAAGGCATCTCAGAAGCAAAAGGAAAATTGAATCTGGCTGCTCTGAGATTTAAACATTTTTTTGCCACAGAAGAGGAGGGGAAGAGAGCTGGAAGGCTGAGAACTAAAGCCAAACAAGGCGGGTGAGCAGCTCCTGTGGCCGCCCAGACAGGACCAGCACCCACTGCCCTCTTCCAGCCCCACACCCCGGTGCTGCTGCAGCAGCATCACTGCTCTGGGGTGCTGCCTCGGCCCCAGAGGCAGTGAGGACACAGCCCTGGTGCCAGCCAGGTCGCTGGTGGCCCCCGGGACCCGCCTGCTCCCCATGCACAGGGGCCAGCCCTGCTGTAGGTGCCGCCAGTTTCATCCCCCAACATTTTAGGACAGGAAAAAAAAAACCCCAAAACCCAGCACGTACATGCCTTGGCTTGTTCTCAGAAATTTCTGAATCATTTTTCCTAAA
>VZTJ01003506.1:765616-775935 GCA_013397795.1 Orthonyx spaldingii
CCCCCCCCCCCCCCTTCAAAAATCCAAAGCAAGCAAGCTGCCTGGAAAAAACACCACCAGACACGCAGTGGAAAACGGGGACATTTTCGGGAAGACTTCAACAACACCACCATCCTTGACCACGGAAGAAACCGAATTCCCACTCCCTGCAGAACAGGAGCACTAAGAGCAGCTGTTTGCCAGGCACACAGGGCTGGGGGGCCAGGGCTGGGCCCCCCCATCCCCTGCTGCATCCCTGCCAGCCGGCGCAGCCGCTCAGCCCCGCCAGTTTTGGAGCCCTGAACCACTGACGATGCTTCACTGCAACACTTTGTGCATCAGCAATCATTTATTTTTACAGTTCTGGGTTTCAAGCAATGCTGTTACACGGGGAAAGGCTGAGGGTTTCACCCTCCAGCTCCGCTGGATTTGGAGTGGCCTTTGAAGGAGGAATACTGGGGAATAAACAGGACATGGGAGCAGGGCTGGCTCCCCAAGAGGGTGGAGGTGTGATGGAGCAGAGAGGAGATGAGAGTGGGAGGGGCAGGGGACAGGAAGGAGGAAGGCCAAGAGATTGCAGCTGAGGAGGGGTTTGGATGTCCCAAATGAGGGTGATCAGAGCTGGGAAGCCAGGTCCGTGGCACAGAGCAGATGAGGAGCAGGACACATTTCAACCCAAGACCCCTGAAGTGCTAACTTTCCTTAGGGAAGTTTGAACTAAAAATGGGGCAGGGAAAGCTGCTGGATCCACAGGCATGAAACCCCAGGGTTTACTGTGCAATCCCAAGGGCTTCACGGTCATTCTGCTTTCACCAGGCATTTCCAGACACTTGCAAACCCCCCCAGGAGAAACACCAGGAACTCTGCACTCCAGGAGGGCTGGCAGCAAGGAGCAGAGTGCCCTCACCTTGCTTTTGGCTACCCAGATCTGCAAATGGTGCTGGAAAACCATCAAGAGCCATCTGCTTGGAACTCTTGCAAAGTTTTGGGCTGGAAATGTTGCACCAACAGAGAGCAGCTGAGTCACTGAGCTCAAGTGGGATCTTCCTGCCATTCCTTTACTGCCTTCTCTGCCCTGGGGCAATATGATCTTAGTTTGCTTTCTTTTCCCTTTTTTTTTTTTCTCTTTTTTCCTCCTATGGAACTAATGCTTCTGAAAGTTAGTGCCTAAGAGCACTTAGAAGAGCCAGGGTGCTGCTCTGAAAGCTCCCTGCCTCCCCTGCCCGTGGCTCTGCAATGGTTCCCAGGCTTTATCTGCAGCATCCCCTGCTCTGCTCACCCAGTCCTAAACCATGAGCATCCCGCTTGCCTCGTGGTGTAATTATTGTGCTGCATAAATCACCCCCCAGCCTGCCCATCCCTCAGGGCCAGCTGGGTGGCACCCACCTGTGCTTTGATGTCCCTGTGAGAATGTTGTCCTGTCCCAAAGGCCAAAAGGCCTCTCTCAGTGCATTGTTGCTGGTTCTGCAGCACCAGGACAAAGATTTCCCTCTTGGAGCCCTGGCTGCATCTTGCTCCTCCCTGCAACTCTCTCCTGAAGCTGTTCCAGATCCCTGCCACAGCCCTGGCCAGACCCTTTAGACTTGTTTGCCGTGACCCCCTCCTGTCCCTTCAGTCCCAGGCCCTCTCCTGTATCAGCTCTGTGGTCCCTGCATGTCCCACCCTGGCACAGTCCCACATCTCTCCAGCGCCGTGTGACACTGCAGGGCTCGGGGACTGGAGCTGAAACATGAGAGGGGACTGTCCCTCGGGCTGCTCCCATCTGACCAGGGTGGCTTTCTGGTGGAGTTGCTCCCAGGTTTCTCCATCATCTCCACACAGCTCTAGCTTTCCCCTGTGGTGTCCCCCACTCAGCCCAGCTCCCCAGGTGAGCACAAGGCTCTCATTGCCACGGCACCACCCCTGAGAGCCGACCTGCTCCTCGGCCTGATGGGTTTCCAAGGGGGTGGGGGAGAGGGAGGAGAGCGAGTGGCTGACGCTTCTCATCCACTCAGCTCGGCCCAGAGCTAACGAGGCATCTCAAAATTAAAAAGTGAACTGCAATCCCCAGCAGGCCTGTCCTCCTTTTGGCATTAGGCGGAGTTGTCTTTCTCAAAAAAAAACCAAAAAAAAACCAACCAAAAACCAAAAAAACACACAAACAAAAAAGAGGACTGGGGAGCCATGAGTTGTATTTGGAGCTGTGGAAGCACCACATCCTGGGCAGGGTGGGGGTGCTGGGATGAGCCTTGGGGCTCTCTTAGAAACGCTCTGAGGGGCAAGAACTGCCTCATCATGGCACATGGGACATGGGAACCATCCAAAGGATCCCAGCTCCTCCTGCTCTACAGGCAGCAGCCAAGGGTGAATGCAGGAGGCACCCCAGGACAGGGAGGTGGGACACTGAGAGGGTGGGGACAGTGCAGGGTGATTGCCACTGGTGTGGGGACAGGATGGCCGGAGGGAAACAACACTGCTGCAAGAGGAAAATGTGGGGAAAGCAGTCAGGAAAGAGCAGGGAAGGGAGGAAGGGAAGGCAGACTGGTTTATGCCTTTGTGGGTTGCATTTCTCACGTGGGAACCTGTCTGGGAAGGACCTTGCTGCGCCCACACCTCCGGGGAGCCCAGCTCTGGCTGCTGTGCCCTTCCTGTCCCCAGTGCCTCATCCCTGAGCTGCAGAGGGCCCAAGGCTCTGCCTTTAGAGGTGCCCCCTGGCACAGCTCGCCCTGGCTCACGGGCAGCTGAGTGGCAGCTGCTCTGCTCCAGTCCTCTTCACTGGCCTGTCCAGCCAGACCCCCTGGTCACTGCTGCCCAGCCCTGAGACAGCTCCAGGACATTCCCCAGGGCTCAGGGCTCCCAGCAGGACCTGCCACCCCTCCGAGGCACTGCCTGGGCCATTCACAGCTCACCCTATCTGGGGTTCCCAGGATGGGAGCACAAGCGGGTGGTGGGATCGCCTTCCCCAGCAGAGAGGGCTCACACCCCTTTTGCCCAGCTGGAAGGGAGAGGAGGGGTGGCAGGACAGTCCAGGTGGAGCACAAAGCGGGCTACAGGGCAGTCCTGGAGATCCAGTCCTCAGGATACTGGAACTGGAGCTCAGTCCAGCCCCACACGTGCCTGGGAGACAGCAGGGCTGCAAACACACAGCTCCCAGAGCTTTGCCCAAACCGTGCCTCTTCCATGGAATCACAGAACATCCTCAGCTGCAAGGGACCCACAAGGATCATCCACTCCAACTCCTGTCCCTGCCCAGGGCACCCCAACAACCCCACCCTGTGCCTGGGAACGTTTTCCAAATGCTCCTGGAGCTCTGGCAGCCTTGGGGACGTGACCATTTCCTGGGGAGCCTGTTCCAGGTCCCAGTCACCCTCTGGGGAAAGAACCTTTTCCTAATATCCAACCTAAGCCTCCCCTGACACAACTTCAGGCTATTCCTGCGGGTCCTATTGCTGTGCCAGCTGCACACAAATTACTGGGGAGAACTTCACCCTCTCCACAGCGGGGCTGTGGATGAACTGGGAGCCACACAGGGTTAGACACCTCCTGGCATAATCCCACTGGATTTCTCCTAGAAACGGGCTTGATCCAAAATCCCAGAGAACTGGTGAGCTCTGGGTACAGCAATGGTACCAGGGAACTTCTGCCCCTTTCCCCTGGGCTTATAACACCACCAATCTCCAACTTCCAGACTCTTGTCTCAGCCCAGCTGTAAATGCTGCAGGAATTTTGACTGGAGAAGCTTGTCCTTGGGGAGAGGGAGCCAGGAATGCTGATGGTTTGGGCATCCCTGCACCATGAGCACCAGAGGTCCTTGCTCTCATGAGCAAAGGGAAGGACAAGAAAGGGTGAAGGGCAACAGTGAGGTGATTACAGGGAAGGGGGTTGTGGCCATAATTCTGTTTCTTTGCTCGAGTGAGGAGAAATGCAGTCTGCACTTTGGGAATGTGGAGTAAAATCCACTCAAATGCCACGGTTGCCCAGCCCCATCCATTCTGCAGCCCGGGAGGACGCAGTGCCTGCCGAGCCCAGCCCCAGCACTGCACAGACCTGGCAGGGGCAGCAGAGCCCCTGCGCCCAGCCCCGCACCGAGGGAAGGGCTGGGCCCAGTCCTGGATGCCCTGGGGACCTGGAATTGGGGAATGGAACCTGCTGGACCCCAGCCCGTGGCTCCTCTCTGCTCCGTGGCTCTGCAGAGCCAGCTCACCTCCTGCTTCCCTGTGTCAGAATCACCGGCGTGCCTTTACACCATGGTTCTCTTCCAGTTTTATGTCATCTCCGCAGTTCTCCCCCTCATAAAATGTGACTGCACCAATTTCTGCGATCAGGGCTGGCCAGGTAATAGGGACATTTCATGTTTCCCGGGCAGAGCCTTTAAATCCACGCCAGCCATATCCCACGTTCAAGGGAGAGAGGGAAGAGGGGAACCCTGTTTGCCTGCAGAGTGCTGCACCCAGAGTGTCTCCCCACGGCACTGGGGTGACCTCCTGGGTGCTCCTGAGCACTGTGGAGGGATGGGCATCATCTCCCCGACCCCAGAGCCCTCCCTCAGGCCAGAGTCCAGCAGTGCTTGGTGCTGCCACCTGAAAGCCCCTGTTTCATCCCAGGGTGGAACAGGAGATGAGGGCGGTGGGGACGGTGTTTGTGTGTATGGAAGGGAGTCTCTGCTGAAGGGTACAGGGTGGTCAGGGCATGGGGGAGGTCTGGGTGAGGTGCAGGGAATCCACAGGATTCAAGGATAGATGAGTTTGTTCGTGGGAAGCTGTAATACCCTGGGGTGCTGTCAAAACCTGATGAAATCAGCGAGGATATTCCTCCACTCCCAGCTTCAAGGAACTGTGGATCAGCCCTGTTGGGAGAAAACTCCTCCCCTGGACCACCAAATAACTGTCCCTGGCCTCTCTTGCCCTTGAGAGCACAGGCATGAGCCTGTCTCCCATCAGTCCTGTGGAGAGGGACACCTCGATGTGCAGCTCCTCCCGTGGGCTGAACAGCCCCAACCCCACACATCTCCTTGCGAGGGGGAAATAGCATCACCCAAAAACTTCTTAAAACAGCCAAGCTTGGCAGGCTGAGTTCAGGAGTCCTCAAATTCCCCTTGACTGCCTGCTCCTCTCCAAGAAATGGACCTCAGTTGGACCTGGGAATATGACAACACCCAAGGATTTTCCATATTTCATCTCCACCAGGCCCGTGTGGTTCTCCTGTTTGCTCACAGGAGGGGAATTGCAGACCCTTGCACCTCCTACCGAAGGGCAGTCGGGCCACCAGCTCCCCAGGGAATATTTTACCCCTCACTGTTGCTGAGGGGGCAACTTTGCAGGCCAACCAACAGCCCCACCAGCAATCACCTCGACCCTCTATGGGGAAAAGAGCCAAAATATCTGGCATTGGGAACAGAAATGGAGGAGGGATGACTTGTTGTCTGTGATGGAGGAAAGCTTGGAGTCAAGGAAAAGCCGAGGGTCTCTGTTGTGGCAAAATATCCCCAGAAATGTCACACCATGAACAACCCAGCTGAATGCAGAAATGGGTGATGGTGGAAGGAGAGGAGCTAGTGAGAGGAGAAGGGAAAGCAGGAGGGGTGAAAGAAATGGGAGGGAGAAGACAAGCAGGACGTGAGGGGGGGTTGGAGATGTGTGGTGGGAGCACTCCCCAAGGTCCGCGCGTGCTGTGAGCGGCCGAGGTCCAGCACAGACACCCAGAGCAGCCCCAGCCCACGGCCCCGGCCCTCACCCTACCTCCGAAGTCAGGCCTGAGGCGGACGTCATAGCCCTTCAGCAGTTTGTCCACAATCTCTTTCACCACAGAAATATTTCCAGTGGAGGGGCTGAAAGAGAAAAGAAGAGAGTTCTCGTCATCCTGTGTGGCACCAGGGGTGTTGGCCAGACACCTCAGCATCCTTCACACCCCAGGGCACCAAACACCCCAGCCATGGGCAGAGCCTCCCCGTTTTCTTTCTCACTCAGTTTTCTGGGCACAGCTCTCAGCTCCCCAGTCAGCCATGAGCCCCACGGGGCCCCTAAGCCATCCTGGGAGGTGCTCAGAAGTCTCAGCAGTATTTTGGCTCCTCCAGGGTACCCCAAGCTCTGTCCCTTGGGTATGAGCACCCCGGGGTCCTGCTGCTGCACCCCTCAGTGAGCACAGTCTCTCTGGCCACTGACCCACACGCCTGGGGGCTTCACTGAGCCCTGCCCACACAGGGGTGCACGGACACACACAGGCAGCAATTGTCCTTTCTGCCCCCCAGGCTGTGCGTGGGGCAGCTGCAGGCTCTCTCTTGCAGGTCTGACTCCCCTTCCTCGGCCACGCTGGGCTCTGGCTCCAGCTCTTACATCACCCAGCACAGACCTGGCATGTCCCAAGGTCCCCACTAGACAAGTGGCCCCCAGCAGGCACCCTGCACTGTCACCCACCCCAGTGCCACCTCTGCCTCTCACTGCACCCAGGGGGTTTCTTCAGATTACTGAAGCAAACGAGAAAGCAATGCTCCCTTTTTCCTTTGGCCTCAATATACGGCCGATCTTTGCCATGTAAAAATTCAGTTTCTGTCACTCAGCATCACCGTGACTTCTTAGCAACGCAGATCAAGAGGCAGAGACAAGGAAGGAGAGTCCATCTTCCCCTCTGTGTGCCAGAGCAGCAATCCTGTCCCTCCCAACCCTTTAACCTGCACACAGAGGGGGCAGATGTCCTCCTTAACACCAATACAGCCATTACAGCAAGAAGGGAGTTCCTTGTAAAATCAGCCCAAGAGCCAAACCAAAACTGAAGGTGGGGAAGCAGAAAGCAGGGGATGCTAAAAATATTGGACCTATTCAGTGCTGCGGGGAATATGGGGTTTTCTGCCTGAATACCCAGCCTCTGTGCCACCCTCGTCCCCTGCTTTGCATGAGAATAGAGACCCTGCCGCTGACAACTGCTGCTCTTTGCAGTCACCCACCACAACAGCATGTCTCCCTGTCAGCACCGCCTCCCACATCCATCCCAGTCAACCTGGAAAGCTGCACCACGGCACTGCCTCTGCCTGCCAGCCCCCCGCGCCTGGCTGGACACCGGGGCTGGCGCTGGCATGTCCGTGTGTCTGCACACACACACACAGACAGACAGACAGGCGTGCTCTCCTGGCTGTACAGAGGGTGTGGGGACTCCCTGCCTATGCACACAGACACAGGAGAGCACTGGGTGCAGCTCTAAAACATGCACAGATGTGTGTGACCACATCCCAGCCAGGGGCTGGAGGTCACTGGAGGTGACCTGAGGTGGCTGGAGGTGGCTGGAGGTGACAGTGGGTGCAGCCCTTGCTCTGCTGGGTTGTGATGAGACGCTGGGCTCTGGACACGATTTATGAGGGACAGAGAAGTGTTTGTGGGTTCCTGAGGCTGGGTTCCCTGGTGCCCAGACTCTCCCTGGAGGTGTGAGTGGAGGCATGTAGGACCACCTGGGAGCCTGGGCAGGTCTCAGGGCTCTGGATGTGCAGGCTGTGGATGTGCAGGGACTTCTCAGCAGGACAGGGATGTGCAAATGTGAGACTGCACCCAGGTCCTGCTCTGGGGCATGGACAACCAACGAGCCCTTGTGCTGGCAGGGGAAGGGGTCTGAGCTCCACTCCTGAGCCTGCTCCTGGGAGGGCTACATCTCTTCCCTGCACAGCTTTAGTCACTGTGAAAAGGCCAGAGAGGTGTGTGCAGGTGGGTATTGCCAGAGCACCGTGTCTCGGCTTGCAAGGTCCACTTGCACCTGTGGATTTCTATGCAGGTGTGTGAGGTTTTGCAGCATGCAGAGCACAGTCCTGGCACTGTGGATTGATAGTGGGCACCAGCATTTGTTCGTCTCTAGGCAGCCATTCCTAGGTACACAGGTTTCCATATTCATAATATGGACACTATGCATTTCTCAAGGGATTTAGACACCTCTGTTCAGCTTCCTACAGCACATAAACTCAGGAATTCATGTTATCTCCTTAATACAGGCAGGGAAACTGAGGTAGAGACTGTAAACAACGTGTCAGGGGCCCTGCAGAAAGGGGCAGAGTGGGAAGAGGGCTATGGGGACTCTTTCCTCCTCATCAGCTACAAGTTGGCCTAGTGAGGGAACAAACCGACATCATGATTAAGGACAAGGTCTTTTGCCTCCCAGTGCTCCCTTCGATCCAAAAAGGCACATCCCTCCCACCGAGGAGGCGAGTCGCGCGTTCGCCCAGCTGTGGGCGAGCAGCTGCATGGCAGTGCTATTCCTGGCAAATGTGGGTCTGCATCCGCTCGGGGAGCACGCACAGCCAGCCTGTGAACTGAATTCCGGAGTGCTGTGTCCCTGATTCTGTGTCAGTGGGCATGTGCTTTGCATATCCACGTACACTCGCAGCCAAACAGCTCCATACCAGCACCCCGTGCTGCTGGCTGGGCTGTGTGGGAGTAGCTGGAGGCTTGTGCACATGGAGAGTGTTTTGTCTCCGAGCCGTGCACGGATACACACGCAGAGCGTGGCTGGAAATCAGCCCTGGCCACACAACTGCACACGCAAGGACTCACTGAGCACAGGGGGTTGCCGTGGGCTTTACATTTCACACATTTGCTCGTCCAGTGCCTCCTGAGCCACCTGCTTGTGCGTCCCCACACAGCGGGACCACGCATGAATGGTGCGGGCAAGGTGGGCGCGCGCCTGCGCCTGGGCGTGTTTGTAACTGTGGGAACACAAATCTGGGCACCCACGGCCCTGCACGGCTGTGCAGGGACCCGCGTGTGTGCGTGTTTGTAACGGTGGGAACACAAATCTGGGCACTCACGGCCCTGCAAGGGACCCGCATGAGCGCGTCGGGAGCGCGCTGCTGCTCCCCGGGCACGGCTGAGGGGGAGATCAATGGCACAGCTCGGCCTCGGCCGGCGCGGGGGGACAGACGCACCTGCCCGCAGGTGTGCGGAGGGAGGGCGAGCAGCAGGCAGCGCTGCTGCCATGTGTGAAAGCGGCGGATGGGCGAGCAAACAGGTGTGTTCCGCACGCCTTGGCCGGGCTGCGTGGACTCCTGCACCTCCGGAGCGCTCCGGGTACAGCCCAGGAATAGCTGCAGCCCGAGCAGGCAGGGGATGGGCGCCTGCACCTCCGGAGCGCTCCGGGCGCACCCCAGGAATAGGCGGGGCACGCAGGGGATGGGTGCCAGCGCTGCCCCGGTGCCACGCAGGGCAGGTGAAGCCGCGCTGTAGGTGTGGAGTGCCGGCCGGGCGGGCGCGGATGGCTGCGCACACGCAGGGACGGATGCGGATGGATGGATGGATGGAGGGATGGGTGGATGGGTGGATGGCACCCACGGAGGAGGGTGTTGCGTGCCGTAAATCTGCGCGGAGGCACGGCCGTGGGCATCGCCCCGGGAGCTCCGCAGAGCCGGGGCTGTGGCACGGCACGGCGAGCGTGGCTGCGTGTGCAGGCACGGGCACGGCCAAGGCAGCCTGTGCCGGCTGCGTAGCGCAGCTCCGGGGCTCCGGCGGCTCCTGCGGGCACCATGTTCCCCAGCAAAACCCTTCGTTTGGCCATTTTGCCCCAGCTCGGGGAGGGGGACACGCACAGACGGGCTGCGAGGTGGGCTCGGTCCGCAGAGTCCGCTCCACATCGCAGTATGAGCATCCCTCCTCCCCCTGGAACCGCACGGGCTGGGGAATAACAATAGCGGACGGCAGGGGAAGCGATTTGGGGGAAGAACCCCCTCCCCTTTCCCACATCCTGATCGATGGAGAAAACCCCAAACAAGACAAACAAGCCCTGTGCCAGCCCCGCTGTCCCTGCAGCCTGGGATCGCAATCCTTACCTTTGCGCACAGCAGGCGAGACAAAGAGCTGCTAAAGCAGAGACAATTCCACTCAATCTGTCTGCCTGAAATGTCCACATTTCCACAAAGACGAAGGATGAAAAAAAAAATCTTTGGAGGGGAGGGGAAAGAAAGATGGATCTTCTGAAATCCCCCTCCAAAAAAAGGGGGGGAGGGAAAAAAGAAACCGACCCCCCCCCCAGTTAATGATTNAAAAAAACCGTCCCCCCCCCCAGTTAATGATTTACTAGAGAAAAAGAATAATGAAAAAAACCTAAAAACTGAGGGGGAAAAATACCCCCCCACTCCTTCAGTGCCAGTCAAAGAATTCGTTTCTTCTTCCTTTCAGCATCCTCTCAACAAGAGACATCCTCTGGCAATGGAGAAAATCCCAAGAGAAAGAAAAATAAAATGCCCCAAAATGGGCTCAGCAAAATGTTGAAATCGAATCTCACAGGTACGCAGCAGCAGCAGAAGAAGGAAAAAATTAAAAAAAAAAAAAAAAAAAAAGAAAAAAAAAAAAAAAAAAAAAAACACAATGCCCCCGCGCCACCCCCTTTGGTTT
>VZTJ01003506.1:776256-815286 GCA_013397795.1 Orthonyx spaldingii
CGTGTAAGTTTTCGAGCAATATGATTTTATTCTGGATTTTACCTATTTGCTCCCCCTTCCTCTTTATTTTCCAAGGGGGAAGGGGAAGCCACCCAGCCCCACTATGCAGTTATTTTATTTCAGGGAAATCTCAGGCTCGTCACTTGGGAGGTTTGGGGCTTTTGTGAAAGGGCTAAAAAAAAAAAAATAAAAAGAAGGCAAAACCAATGCAGCCCGGTAAATAAAAAAATACATATATGCATGTGTAGAAAATAAATAAATCCCTGTCTGCGGAAAGCGCTGCTCTCCCAGCGAGGGCTGGATGTCTCCCTAGCGCTGTTGCCGCAGCTCCTGTGGAGTTTTGCTGCTCATTGCAAAGTCACAAGAGGAGGGGAGGAGAGAGGGAGTTCGTGGTTGGGGAGGGGGACTCTCCGGACAAATTGGGATCCTGACGTCATGGCTGACAACGTTAACCCCTGCTGGCTTGCAGAGGGGATGATGAGCGTTTTTGCTGTGGTGGATTTTGGGGTTTTTTCCCCCCAGGGAGGTGGGCGCAGGGGTGGTGATGGGAAAGGTGATGGCATCTTGGCGAGCGGGGGGCTGTGCCTGGGCAGGAGCGGCTCAGCTGCGAGCGCTGGTGGGTGCTGTGGCTGCCTGAAACCGTGGCAGCAGCACAGGCTGAGCTTCCTCCTGCAGCCACAGAGACACAAAATAAGGTGATTTACTGAGAATGTCTCCATGCCACAGTGCTGAGTGGCCTGGTGGCCTCCTCCTGGGGCACTGGGGAAGATCTGGGGGCTCTGGTGGGGCTGGAGACATCCCCCGTTCAGGAGGGATGCTCAGCTCTCCCTGAAGGATGCTGTGCTATGCACACAATAGAGTTTGTGGCAAAAGGGAGCCTGAACTTCCAGAAATGCTGCTAGGGATCAGCTCCCGGTGCTAGGGCTTTGTCTGCTGGAATGGTAACAGCCATTGAAACTGTCACAGTCTCCTGTGCACCAGCCTCTGATCTTTGCCTTGAAAAAGTAATATAATTAAGGAACTCCACATCAGGCATGCAGTAATGTACTACCACGAAGGGTTTTTTTTCTCCCTAGGAAAAAGAAGAGATCCAGTAGCACTTTGAATGCAGAGCAGAAGCCATGGCTCAAGGAGGAAACATCCGAGCTCTCACCACCCTGGATGGGATCTCCTCTGCACCTGCCTGGCAGCTCAGAGCAGCCCCTCTGAGCAGGTAAGTCCTGGTTTACAGCTGGGTGTAGATGGCCTCCAAAGCCCTCTGGGACGAGGGGGCAGAGCAGATGTGTCACTGCAGCTGGGCAGGACCAAAATGCCTCTGAAGGGGCACGGGACAATGTCTCTGTCCCGCCCTTCCCTGCAGGGACATCTGCCCCAGCCCAGGCTGGGACAATCCTTGTCTCTGGGGTTCCTAATGCTCCTTTCCCTCATGCTTGGCTTGGCCATTCATGGTTTCCTCATCAGGGGCCCGCCACAGATCCCGTGCTCCCAACCTCCTTTTCCCAAAAAGCGCGGTGGGGAGTGACCTTTCTGAAGTGTTCCCCTGGCAGGCCAGACGGGGCTGTTGCAATGCAGAGACATTAAACCAAGGGAAAGCTGAGTGCTGTGCTGTGCTGTCCCGGCGTCGCTGCAGGGAGGCTCTGGGGGCAGTGAACGTGTGGGGCTTGTGGGGAAAAGGAAGGCTCAGGGAAGGTTTAACACCTACAGTGAGGCTGTGCTCTGGAACGGGAGAGGAAGAGATCTTCTCACCTGCTGCTGAGGCTGGTGGAAAAGATTCTCTGCTTGGTTTAGAGTCCAGACCACCCCTGCTAGTCCAGACTCATGCAAATTAAGCTCAGAGCAGTGATCTCCACTGTCTTTTCAAAGACCAAAGCAGGTAAGTGGCACTTGTGACATGCCAGTGAAGGTGTCTGCCCGTGTGGAGTCAGGGCCGTGCTACAGGGGGCTTTCACTGCAGGCCACTCGCTGTGGCCACTCCCAGGGAATCCCGGGTGCAGGGACCCCACCAGGACAGCCAGCTGTGGCTGGTGATATTTCACTGCATCGTAGCCCAGAGCAAGCCTGTCTGTCTGGGCTCCCAATGCTGGCCGACCACCGTGCCCTCAGGGTGCTCCTGGGCTCCCACATTCCCCATCTCACAAGCAATTCCTGCTTTGTCAACCCCCCCAGGAGCTCGTGGCTCCCTGGTTCCTGTGGCTGAGGGGTCCGTGGGAGATGGGCCACAGCAAGAGGGTTTCTCCACGATCCTGTTGAGGAGGAGGAAGCAGCCCAGCAGACCTGGTCCTGCTGCTGTCCCCACGCAGCACTGGGAGCCCTGAGCCCGGGGTGAGCAGCCTGCTGCCACCAGGTGCTGGCTGTGGCACAGGTACAGCTTTTACCTCCCCTGCTGCTGCCAGCACACACAGCTCCTGACAGCAGTGACTTTTTGAAGCATTTATTCTGAATTAAGCTGCTGGGCACCAGGGAGGAGCTCTTGGGGAGATGAGAAGCATTTGCCTCCGGCCACCAGAGGCCCAGTTTAGCCCTGCCTGGTCCCTTTCCCTTCTGGCCCCTTTGCTCTGCTCCCTCCCACCAGCTATGATTGCATGTTACTGGCAGGAAAGGTAAGTGGAAAGCAAATGTCAGAGGCATACATGAAGAGGAAAAATTATGCTCGCAAATGGTGACATTTGTGCTTGCAAGTTCTCCCGTGGTGGGGAGCAGAAACCGTGTCACAGGAATGATCTGACCGCACAACGGGAAACTTTGGGAAGCTGATGGCTCGGCAGGGAATGCATCCAAAGGAGGTGTTGTGTGCTCCTGGAGCCACAATAATCTACCTGGAGGCACGTTCTTGACTAAAGGACTGCTCTGGAGTCAGTCACCCACCTCTGCTGGGGCTCGCGAAGGCTGAGGCACAGTGACACATGACCGTGCTGACTGAGGGGTTTGTTTCTTCCCTCCAGAAGACAGGTATCCTCCAGCCCCTCCCAGACCCCAAACACTGTGCCTCCCTCTCCTGCTGGGGGCTGTCTGCTCTCCAGTGAGGGCCCAATGATGTTTTTGTCTGAAGTTCACATTCTGAGCCTGCAAATGTCTGTGAGAGGCTGCTGGAGATGCCATGCTGTGGCTGGAATCACCCTGCAGAGGCCATGGAGCATCGAGTTCGTGGCTGTTTGCTGTCCTACACTGTTAAATCACTCATCTTCTCTCTTCTCTTACTTGTTGCTCTGCTGCAAGCTCCACACCCCAGCCTTCCTTCTTCTCCTGGGGCCACTGCTGACTCCAAGCCCCAAGTGCTGCTTCTCCCAAGGACTTGCCATCAAGGCAAGTGAAAAATCTCCCTCATCTCTCCTCACCAGCTGGAGAGCTGGCTCTTCTGTCCAGCCAACAATGCCCAGCAGAAGATGGTTGTTCTTCTAAAGCAGAAAGAGGACAAGAGCGGAGAAAGCAAAAGGACTTTCATTAAACCAGACATTTAATGAAAGTCCTGCAGAAAAGGAGAAAATACACAGTCCTAGAGCTGGCATTTCTGTGTACAAGGCAGAAAACAGCTTGAAAGTAAATGAAGTGCAGCTCATGAGGTGGAAATAGAGATGAGCAGAGGCAAGCGGAGTTTTCCCGCCTGGTCTAGAACACAGCCTCTGTCTCCTGCTGCAGCTGCATCCAGGACTGAGCTCACCAAGCCAGAGAGTCTTTGCAATTCCAGTTCCAGGATCCTGCAGGAAAGGTCTCCCTCAAGGTGTCCTCCAGGACAAATGCTCCATCATCCACCCCAGAGCCATCCAAATGCCCTGAGGTGCTGGCAAGGAAAGACCACAAGTCACAGCCCCCATGGACTGGTGGGGCTGACAGCTACCAGCCACTGCTCGGGCAGCTGTGACTCCTGTTTTGACAACTGTGCTCCTCTAAGTCACAAATGCCTCCTCATGGATTAGCCCAGGAGCCTCTCTGCTTGGACACACCGTGTGCTAGGTGTTCTGTGTTCCTGAGGAAATGCCTCAGAGTGTATTCACAGGGTTCCCCACCTTCGCTGAGTTAAAGATTCTTCACCATTTTGCAAGGTAGTGCAGACTGGTCCAGAGCAAGTGGAATTGCTGACCAGTCCTAGGAACTGTGAATAGAGGAACTGGTGAGCAGAATTTGCCTGCAGTCCTCTATGTCCTCTGTGCTCAAATCTCTTTAAGTAGAGCATGGAAAGAGTGGTGGGAAGGGAGAAAGGATTGTCCTTGGAGGTGGGTTCATGCACCACCTCCCATTCCAGCCCGTCTTTAAGCTTAGAAGGCTGCAGGAAGTGTTCACTTTGGGCTTTCCTTCACTTGAGAAACGGTCTGGCCGAGCTGAGGTCCTTTGTTTATGAGAGTGCAGAAGTGCTGTGATGGCTGTGGCTGTTGATAGCTGTTGCTGTTGAGGTTTATCTCCCGTGTCTACAACGAAAGAACATCGCTCCCACCGCCACAGCCTCCTCCTGCCACACACAGACAGCCTGCAGGGTGACAGTGACACCGTGCTGAGCCTGGGCCACAAGGACAACCTGCTCCAGCCACACCCGAGGCGGGCACGGGGAAGGCAGGTGAGCCAGGCCTGCAGGGCAGCCTGAGGGCTGACACACACTCTGGTGCCATGGGAGGTGTGAATCCATCCCTGCACGCCTGCTGAGGGATGCAGAGCTCCCATCCTGTGAATCTGTGTCTGTCTGTAGGTCCCCTGGTTTATTTTCTCTTGGCGTTTCCACGATGGTGCTCAGGAGGAGCAGTGATGCCCCTTGGGACTGGCATTTCTGATCGTATTATGACTGGCAGTGTGAAGGGCACAAGGCAAGGAAAAGGCCCTTCAGCCCCTGCAGACAGTTAGGAAGTGCCAAAAAATGCCTCCCTGCTCATTATTGTTAGTGATGGGATCTGGTCTGACACAGAGGGCTGGGCCCATGTCTCCGTTAGGCCTTCCCCTCTCAGAGGGCGCAGCACCTCTCACTCCTAGGGATGCTCCTTCCCACCTATGCCAGCAGAAGAGTCCCCTTTGGAGTCAAAGCTCCTGGTCTGAGTCGTGGAGCTACAACAAAAACATCTGGAAGCGGCAGTGGAATGGATTACACGGATCTAGGTAAAAAATCCCACTCCTGACCACCACACGGGGGTGTGGGTGATTTCAGCTCCTCTTTCTCCCTCTGTCCCCGCAGCTCTCCTGTCCTGAGGGTGGCCAGGGCTCAGCACCAGCACCCAGGAGGCAGGAGGAGCTGAGAAACCCAGCTGCTGATCCCTGCTGGCTGCAGGGACAATGTGTTCCCACAGCAGGTGCCACCTGCCCCTCCAAAACCCTGCAGCATCCGCCACCTGCGCCAGGGGACACAGCAAAGGTGACACTGCTGAGAGAGTCCCTGGGGACACCTGCACTCCATTCCTCTCTCAGCCTCAGGGGTCAAGCCCAGATCTCCTACAGTCCTCCTGTGTTTATCCCGTGACAAAGCTCGTGGTGTGTCCTCCACAGGCAATGTCCCTTCCTCCGGGCCCTGGAGGAATGAAGGTGAGCAGGGCTGGGGCCAGCAGTGACCCCTGGGGAGCAGCACCAGGGACAGGCCTCCAGCAGGACTCTGTGCCACCATCAGAGCCCTCTGAGCTCTGCCTCTCAGCCAGTTCTCAGTCCACTGTCCAAGCTCAGCCTCTCAATCTCCCCACCCTCACTACGAGGATGTTATGGGAGAGTGTCAAAAACTCTGCTGAAGTCAGGGCAGACAGGAACCACTGCTGTCCCCTCATCTGCCCAGCCAGTCATTCCCTCCCCAAAGGCCATCAGATTGGTCAAGCATGACTTCCCCTTGCTGAACCCATGTTGACTACTCCTGATAACCTCCTTTTCCTCCACATGTGTGGAGATGACATTCAGCATGAGCTGTTCCATAACCTTTCCAGGGATGGAGCTGAGGCTGACTGGCCTGTAGCTCCCTGGGTCCTCCTTTGTGCCCTTTCTGAGTCTGGAGTGACTTGGCTTTTCTCCAGGCCTCGGGTACCTCTCCTGTTCCCCATGACTTGTAACTGTGATGAGATTATGGCTCTGTGACCACGCAGAGATCTCTAAATCTTCTGGTTTATCCCCCATGCTGTGTGCATTGCTGCACAGGCATTTCAGAGAGCTAACGGAGCCTGAAAGTTTCCAATAAAGGGTGCAAGAGGATCCCCTAAGCTGGCAGTCTGTCCCTTTCCAGTGTCACACCGTGCCGGGGAGCTGCTCTGGAACAGATCAGGACCCCCTTCACCATGTTCTGGATCAAGAGGTCCCCACTGGTAGCGCCCCATTCCCAGCTGGGAGGTTTCTGACTTCCCAAATTTGGTCTCTCTCAGTTTTCACTAGACACCTAACCCAGCTAACAGGTTTATTCCTGTGATGGAGACGCTCCTGAGTCCAGTTTTTAGTGTGGAAATGCAGGAGGACACATGCGAAATGTGCTGTCTGAAGGCTTGTCCTGCTTTGGGAGAGGAGCGCTCCCTTCCTCCAGCATTCCCCCTGCCTGGGACAGGGCATTTGCACTTTCTTCCCCCTGGGAGCACCATGTGTGCTCCTCCTTGGCTCAGCATCTCACATGGGATCATTCGTGTGTGCTTTTCCATGGTGCTTAACCACTGCAGTGGTTGCAAGAGGCTTTGGCTGACAGCTCTAAACAGGTGGGTGAGCGCTGAGTGACTTTTATGACCTGAAAAGGGTGATAATTGTGCCAAAATTTGCTCTCAGGAGTGTTATATGGCTGTCATGAGAGGCGATTTGTACATGATAGGCTGGGAGACAGTGAGCCGTGTGTCCTGCCCCTGAGATAGATCTGACAGTCCATCAGCCCGCTGACAGCGAGCAATCCCAGCTCGTGCCTCAACTTCTGGAGCCGTGTCAGCGTTTGTAGTTGTGAAAACAAAACTCCTGTGTGATCCCACGGCCCTGGGCAGTCTGAGGGTGGGACAGCTGTTAAACAGTTCCCTGTGGGAGACAAGGGTCAGACCAGGGGTTCCCACCACTCCATGTGGGGCTGTGCACGGAGGGAGCCGCTGCCTTCCAACAAAACTCAGTGTGGGACTTCCCAGGTGCCAAAGTGGCAGATGGGGAGGAGAAGCGAGGAGCTGCAGCAAAGGCAGCAGCCAGCAGTGACTGCTGGAGACCCCTCAGAACCGCCAGCCAGGCAGGTGAGGGCCCTGTGTGGAAGAACAGGAGAAAAATCCCCTGGATCTGCAGTTTGTTTGGGAGCTGGGGAGTGAAATCCATGTGATACTGCGTTGCCTGGCAACAGGCCCAGAGTGATGGAGCACAGGGCAGGTCTTCTCCAGGCTGGGGAGCAGCAGCTCCAGCCACGGCGGCTGCCTCTGTGTGTGCAGGGAGCAGAGGGAAGGGGGAGAGGTACTCGGAGTGAAGGCACGGTCACAAAAACGTGAGGAGAACCAAAAGGGATGTAAAAGTCTGACTGAGGATAGGGAGAAAGAGAGCAGTCAGGGAGGGGAAGGGGAAAAGAGAGCCCAGAGAAGACATCTGGCCACTCAAGGAGCTGCAAAGGCTCCTGGCTGTCACCTCCCAGGGACAGCTGCTGTGTCTCCTCAGGTGTGTCCCAGCTCTGACAAAAGAACTGCAGGAAAATGCAGATTTCCTCTGAGCACCTGCAGTGATCCTTCACCTGTGAGGGATTCATTCCCTCGGTCCTGCTGCCCTCACAACCTCAGACAAGTTTTGGAGCTGATTGGGCTGATTTGGGCTGAGGGAACTGTTCTGAGCAGTGAAGATCCCCACAAGGCTACCTTGGGAACAGCGGCACCTCCCAGAGAAATCCCCAGGAGGGTTCCACTCCCAGTTAAACTGCTTGGAGGGGGCACTCGGGCTAAGGGGTCAGGCACGGTCAGCACAGAGGTTGTGAGGCTAATCTTAATTTCCTTTCCCTTTAGCTGGAAATGAAAATATTTGTTTGGAAATAATAATTTACAAAAGGAAAGAAATGAGAGGGAAGGAAGGAGGGAGGGAAGGAGGGAAGGAAGGAAGGAAGGAAGGAAGGAAGGAAGGAAGGAAGGAAGGAAGGAAGGAAGGAAGGAAGGAAGGAAGGAAGGAAGGAAGGAAGGAAGGAAGGAAGGAAGGAAGGAAGGAAGGAAGGAAGGAAGGAAGGAAGGAAGGAAGGAAGGAAGGAAGGAAGGAAGGAAGGAAGGAAGGAAGGAAGGAAGGAAGGAAGGAAGGAAGGAAGGAAGGAAGGAAGGAAGGAAGGAAGGAAGGAAGGAAGGAAGGAAGGAAGGAAGGAAGGAAGGAAGGAAGGAAGGAAGGAAGGAAGGAAGGAAGGAAGGAAGGAAGGAAGGAAGGAAGGAAGGAAGGAAGGAAGGCAATATAGGAACAGGACAAATGACAAGGAAAGCAAGTGGTTTCCATCCATACCAAATGCTTTTGGTCTTTAAAACCCCTCTCGAAGCCACAGATCTCCCTGTACATCTGTCCTTGCATTTGCATCCAGAGCAGAGGGGACCCCCTGCCAGGCACCCCCACTACATTTACTGCAGTGCTGTTTTGCCCCACACACGAGGTTTCCCCAGCTCTCTCTGCTCGCATTTCAGCCCATTTCCATTGCTGAGTCAGGATGGAGGCTGAGCTCAGCCCTCCACACCCCTCCCCTGCCACCGAGACTGCCCCTGCACAGAGCACATTGCAAACAATGACATCCCCATCCCTCTGGCCACCCTCTGGCTTCCCCTTTTGCTGTTTTAGCCTCCCCACACCATGCCACAGTGTCCTCAGGAAGAGGAATTCATCCATGTTTCCTCTGGGACGCATAAAACAAGGTACGTGGTTCACACTGTGAGGGAGCAGTAGGGTTGTGATGGACTGTGATTTCCCTGTGCTCAGCTTTAGACTCTTAATAATTAAAATTTTTACCTCGGTACTAATTTTGGTGGTGTTTCACCCAGTCTGACAATAAACAGTGCTCTAACAGGACTTTGACCTGGCAGGAAATTCCAAATCCAGCAGTTAATTTATCCCAATTAGAAAAGACGAGCAAAAATACTTTATCTAAGTACAGCTGCTCCTGAAATGTCAGGATAAAGTTTTGTTTTAGCTGTACCTTCCTTGTCATTTATAATAGGAGGCAATACTAAATTTACCCTGATAAGTACCACAACACTCATCAGAACAAAGCCTATTACAATTTTCTATCATGAGTGTGGAGGGGGAAAAAAACCCATTCTCTCTCTGCAGAACATCTCCACGTTGTACCATGTTTTCCGAGAAAATTAATTCTCTTGCTCTCTCTTTCAAAATTAAGGCTCAGCACAGCACCTGGGAGCAGCAGAGGAGGCAGAATTCCTGGGAGCTGCTGCTCCTGGCAGGGTGAGGCAGCTGGAGCCCAGGACGTGCGGCGCTGGTCACTCTGTGCCAGCTGCTCTGCTGACCACGGCTGTCCTCGTCTCAGCTTCCGAAGCAAAATCACTTTTTTTTGTTTTAAGAGTAATACTCCAAAATCTGGACAGAGTAGGGTTACAGCGTATTCCCTGTGCAGGGTGGGGATGAGCTGGGAATCCTCTCCCAGCCATCCCCGTAGCAGGCCCCTGCCCCTCTCACTCCACTGCCTTTTCTCAGCAGAGAAGCCTTTTCCCAGGCAGAGCTATCTATAATTGAAGCAATAGCTGAAACATCTGATTTTCTGTCACCCAACACCTCCTGCTGCAGCTAGCACCAGCCTAAAGCGAGTGCACAAAGAGACATAACACTTTGGTAACATGTTACATTTGCTTTTTGCTGGTGCCAGCTGCTGCAGAAGGTAGTAGGGAGGGTGTTGAAGCTGGAACAGGAGATTTTGGGAAGCTGTGGCCATAAATCCAGGCCACATCTCACACAGAGGGTGACTCCAGGCATGGATATAGGGGTGCAAGATTTCTCAGTGCATGGCCATTTCTTCTTCACCAAAAGGTGCTTCTAATTATTTCCATTCAGGCTCAAAACTGATGTTTTCAGTGCTCACCAAATCCATTGAGGGGGAATGTTTCCATCTAAAGCAAGTCCACAGGGGAAATGAACTTTTCCAAGAGAACAGCAGGGAGGAAAGAGAACAAAGCAACTGGGAGGAGAAGTGTAAAGCATCCTGCAAAGCTGCCTGGCACAAACTTGCTCCAGGAGGGAAAGGCAGCTTCCTTCACGAATGGAAAACAGGGACGGCCCCAGTGCTCAGCTCTGCTGCGGGATGTGCAGGCAGGGCCTTGCAGGGAGGAGCAGGGACCTGTGCAGGACCCAGCAAACCCTAAACTCCCGCTTCCTGGAAACACCACCTTTGTCTTGGCTTGCTTTGGTGTTTCTGGCCCTCACCTGCAATCCAAAAGGCTGCAGGAGATGACCAGGGCTGGGCTGAAACACAGGCATGGTGTGGCCACACAGAATCCCCGGAGTCTGATTTCCTCACTTGGCTGGTCAGGATTTTCCACAGCCAGCAGCCACTCGGAGTGGGCTTGCAGATATCAGTGATGCATTCCTGCTCGTTTCTTTCACTGAATAAAAGCAAATCCCCTTCTGCTGCCTTCTCTGGAGTCCCAAGGGAAGCAAACTGCCAGGCCTGAAAACCCCACAGCTCAAGCTCAATTCCGGCCTTCGCATCTTCCTGGGTCCTCTTTAAAGGAGGGCACAGCACAGCCACTGCCCCTGGAGTGAGCTCAGCTGTATTCCTGCTATTCCCTTGCTCCAGTCACTGTTCCCCAGAGCAGGGGAGGCTTTTCTGCCATTGCTGGAGAGGACAAAGCTCTTTGTAGACAAACCCACATGGGACAGGCTCCTGAGGCAAGGCCAGGGGCAAAGCCAGAGCTGGATCCTGCGTCCCCAGGGAACCTGCACCTAAGGAGCCGTAGCCAGCACCCACCCAGCAGAAGGAAGAGGCTCCCAGGCTGCTTCCCAGTCCACCATTCCAGCTCCTGGCTGCAAAGTTGTTTCCCAGACCGCCAACATGATTCTTCCAGCAACGGCTGCCCAGCTCAGCAGAGAAAACTGAACCAACAAATCGGTGATGCCCAGACATTAATCACAGAAACACTGGTGGCAAGAGAGCTCTGGAGATCCAGTCCAACCTCCCCTCACACTGTGAGCCACCCACGCAGCAAGGGACAGTCCTGATCCGAGGGGATTCCTGTTTTCCCAGACTCAGATGGGTGCTGGTGACACACTCCTGCTTTCTCTCCCTGTGCCACGTCCCCACATGGCCACACTGACACCTTTTTACCCCAGGCACAGCAGGGAGGACAGCCTGGTGTGACCTCAGGACCGGGCAGCAGATCCACTGTTCCCCTGTCCTCGGAGGCAGCCAACACCCTGAGGGGGTCTGTTGGCTCCTGGTGGTGCCACTCACATTTACACCCATCACCCCTGAGGCTTTAAAGGGGCTGGAAAGGCTCTTTGCTTTAATAAATTTAATTCACAGCGGAAGTGCAGGGGTCAGGAGGAGGCTGCTTTTCATGCCAAGATGTCCTGATTAAGTCAAGCACTGATGATGGCATCTTAAAAGGGCTGAAGAGGGGTAAATCATCTCCCAGCACCAGGAGTTCTGGGGGGAAATTACCAAGGAATGCACTCGTTAGGAGTCAGAATCGGCCAGGCACACGCACATCCCTCTGCCAGGAGCCCGTGGCCCCCAGGAAAGCGCAGTGGCCCCTCACGACACGGGCTCTGTTGACATGGCAACGCGGGATGCTGGAGCAGGGACCGCCGGGCGGGAGTTTGCGATCGGCAACACGGAGAAATGTTTTTAAAAATGCCAACCTCACACACGCTCCCTCCTCCCTCCCTCCCTCACTCACTCACTCCACCTTGCGCTGCCAAGTTGAATAACGACGTTATTGTGGTGGGAGAAAAACGGCGTAATCTGTACCCCAGCTGTCAGGGAGAGGGGCAGAGAGGGTTTAACCACTTTTTTTCTGATAGTCCCCCATTTTCTGCCACTATCTCTCCCTGGGGAGGCAAAGGCAGGCAATAGGGACCTGGGGTTCCAGCAGGAGACTCGGGCTCTGCTTGTGCCCTGATATCCCGTATTTCTCATCAATACTCTGGACTAATTTACCCTCCCCAGTGCAGGATGGAGAGGGAAACTGTGAATTACCTTTTCTATTTTTAAAATGGTTTAGGATCCAGGGCTTTTCAAGCATTTAGTGATTCTTGTTCACCATTAGAATTCATGCAGCGTACTCCTTAGGGAGCAAAGAGGAGTGAAGAGGCAGAGGAGTTAAAAAACCAGATTTGTCTGCATGGCCAAAACCTTCACTGCTTCCACAGGGGATCTCTGGGAGGCTGGAGAAGAGACCAGGACTCCCTGCACCAGTCCCTGTTCCCACTCCAGGGGTGACCTCCCAACCCAAAGGAGTTTGTCCCCCAGCGCAGCAGGCAGGCACGTGTTACCCTCATGCACACAATTTGGGACAGGGTGACAACCACAGAGTGTCACACGGGTCTGGCTGAGGCCAGGATAAACATCTTCTGTTTATCTGCTTTTGGTCTGGGCACGGTGTCAAGGGGAGGTTTCACTGTGGTTCTGGTTTCTCCCTGGTCCAGGCTGCATTTGAGGTCTCCTGCAGGGGCTCACCAAGGGTCCCCTCCAGCAGCACCCAGCCCTGCCATGGTTCTGGGAGCCTCGTGCTTCACACCAGGGCTTTGTGTGCTGCTGCTCCCCACACCACAGGCACCAGCCTAAAGCGAGAGGTGATTCTGGGAGAGTCACCTGTGACACCTGGAAAGGCTCACCCAGCAGGACACCCACCCTGAAGAGTTTTTCCTTCTGATGTTCCAGCTGTGTGACAGCCCTGAGTGCATCACCAGCCCCACCTGTCCCAAGCAGCCCCGCCAGGGGATGGGATGTTCACCAGTATTTTCCCCAGCACTGATGGGAGCTGGCTCCGTGTGGCTCCTTCTGCAGCTCATACCCAAGGAGGAAGGCAGACAGCAGAAGTACTTCTGGACAGAAGGTACCAGTTGAGTCCCCTACACTGTAACTTCTACTGTAATAGTTCCCAGCTGAGCCAGTTCCTGCTCCTAATCCCTCCTCAAGGCAAGGGTGAAGGTGCCCTTTCCCTTGGCAAGAGGGACAAGAAAAGAGCAATGTTCTCAGGTCACCACAGAGGTCTCTGTCAGAGATCAGTGTTGTGTCTCTAAAACACACCTTGAACTCCAGACAGGGCTTTAGGCTCTGATATTTGCACTCAGACGTGGTTGAGCCTGATATAAATAGGTGGGGACACACTTGTGTCCCTTTCTCATGAGGGTGAGCAGGCAGAAGGGGTTGGTGGGTGGGAAGAGCCCAGGTCCCACCTCTCCTGGGCTGCCTCGCTGGCACCTCCTGCACACACAGAGCACCACTGCTCTGCACACTGGCTGCTGGCCGGGTGTCCCCATCCCTGGGGACAGACAGGACCCTCCTGTGGCCGAGGGGGGTTCTCAGGGACAGCAGCTGAGGTGTTGGCTTTCACCAGGGACTGAGTTTTCAAATCCCTTCCTCAGTGCTCTGCTGGTACAGCCCCCTTCCCCCTGAACCTTGCAGCCAGGCTGAGCAGAAACCCACAAACCCCGCTGATTCCTTTGAAGAGAGGTTGTGTGGTTTTGTGTGAGCGCTCAGCCCTGCTGCTGCTGATGGCAGAGGGAGGAATCCCACATCTCCGGAGGGGGATGGGGCTGCTGTTTTCCTATAGCTCCCGTTGATGTGCAGGGAAGAGGAATCCGCTCCAGCAGCTCGTCACTGCGCCAGCACCAATCGCGGCTGGCACAGGGAATCCCTTTGCAGGGAGCAGCTCTGCTGAGCCCAGCCAGGGCTGACAGGGATCCTCACACAGCCCCACCGAGCAGCAGCCCACCTCCATCCCCCCCAGAGGACTCCTCTGAGCTTCCTCTCTCCTCTGTTCTTTTGTCTCCCCCAGCACAATCACCTCTCTGTCTCCTGAATTTCTTCTGCCTTGCTCCACGCTGCTCTGCAGCTTTCTGTGCTCAAAATAATTTCTGCTCAGGGAATTCCTCTCCCTCCCTCTCTGTTCTCCTGCAGTATTTCTCCATGGCCTTTGCCCTAAGAGATGTAGTTGAGCATTAGCCCAGACATCATCTCCCACTGGTGATCTGTAGCAGACTGGATGACTTTAAAACCCTCCTGCAAAAACATCTCGCTTCAAAACCAGAGCATGAGAGAGGAAGGCTTTGCTCTCCAGGCGGGGTGTTTGCTGAGGAATTATTCTAAGCACTGAATATCTTGGCGAAGTGCTGTGTTCACCTAGGGTACTCCCAGCCTGAGAAGGGACAAAATCTGGGCCTGGGAGCAGCACCCTTGGCAGTGCTGCCAGCATCCCTCTCCTCCCCAGCCTCCAGCAGCCACCTGTGATACTGGAGGGAGCCTCTGTATCCACCCCACAGACTGCAGTAAAATCATCTGCAACTCGTCACCTGCAGATCACAATCAGCATGTTTACTGATTGATAGGTGCTGTGCTTCTGTGCGAGGTCTCACAGGCTGCGCTGGGTTAATCCTGGCAGTAGAATCGTGGGGCAGAGTTCTCTGGGCTGTGGTGAGGGACTCACTGTCAGAGGTGCAAGCAGATGCCCTCAGAGATGGGTCTAAGGCACGGCAGAGCCTGGCTTTTTTCATTCTTTGCTGTAATTAGGTATTGTTTCTTGCTTCTGCCTCTTACTTTAGCCTTCTTCCTTCTGCAGTCAGCTGTTGAGTTTTGTGATTCCTCTGCACAGTGTTGAGGGGACTTGAGCAATCACTGCCCCAAATGTGTTGGGTTTTGCCTCTTGAGCTGGACCTGAAGTCTGATGAGCCTGAGAGCAGCCCGGTTGCCAGGGTGCTGTGCGTGCTGTAATGTGTGTGTGCATGTGCTGCAGCTGCTGATCAGAGATTCAGTGAGGTAAGAGGAGGAAGCTGGATGTATAACCTCCCTTTTAAAATACTACAGCAGCCTAATGTGAGCTTGTGACGGGGGCAGAGCAGCTATTTTTAGCAAAACGCTTCAGGTGAGTTGAAACTTTCCCCTTTGTTGCCTGCATCTTCAAAGCTCTGCTTTCAGCCTGAAGAAACAAGGCTAATAAGGCTCTGCTGCTCCCCAGTTCTCCCAGCAGCGAGGCTGCAGGCTCTGGGATGCTGCTGCCAGCACGGGCACGGTGTTGCAGCCTGCCCTGCTCTGGGCCTCAGTGCTGGGAGATGAAATGAGGGGATGTGGAAACACCATGGACAGAAGGAAGCTGGCAAACGCCCTGTGTGGCCTTGCCTTCCAAATGGGCTGGGATGTGTTGGAAGCTGCTCTTCAGGGTTTCTCCAGGGTTAGCTGGAGGGCAGGTGATGCTGAAGCTGTAGTGCCATGGAGATGTGGGCTGTGGCAGGGGGTGAGGAGAGTGGCAGTCACCCAGAGACCCTGGAGAAGCCAGAGAAGACCCCAGACCAAACATCCCCAGAGGAACATAAGGGGCATGAAGGGTGTGTGAGGAAAGGGTGCACAGACTGCAAGGGCAGACAAACCCAGGGGTTGCTTTGGTGGAGTCCCTCCCTGGCTTGAGCTGTTGTTAGGTTGCTGTGCCACAATTGAAATAAAGGAACCAGATGTTTGAGACTCTGCTGTGGGAAACCTGGAGTGGAGCCAGGAAGAAAATATTGTCTGGCAGTGAGAGTGTGAGGTACAGGGAGTCAAACAGGGAACCTGTGAAGGGACTTTGCTCCCGAAGCAGTGCCAGTGGTGGTGCAGATGTGACCCCAGGGGTGGCATCTGAAGGGTCAGATGGGAAAGCTTCCTGCACAGCAGCCCTTTGCTGTGGAATGTCCTCACCCAGCTGTGATAATGGACAGAGGGGGCTGAGGATGTCACCCACCCACCCTGAGCTCCCTGCTGAGGAGGAAAACTGGGCTGGTAAATGGCCACGATCTTAAATTCATTGGGTAGTATAGAGGACGGTTTGGCTTTTCTCTAAAAAATCCTTCTCCCCAGGTGACTGGCAGAGCCAGCCCCAGGGGGAGAGCAGTCCTGTCTAACCCACTTTTATACCATGCACTTAATGCAATGAATCTCCTCGCTTTTCTCGAAGATCTTCACTTACAACAAGATCCCTTGGCACTCTCTTTAAAAAAAGAAGCCTTGCTGACATGCCTTTATTGGGCTGCTCTTAAAGCTGGCACAATTAAACAGCACAGATAAGAGCTGTTATGCAGCCTGCATTCAGTTAGTAAATATTAATGCTGACTTTTTTAAGGTGAGTGGTGTGTTCCTATGTTGCTGGCAGTTAGCTTGGCTGGTGCAAGAAATGGCTTCACTTTTGATAAGGGTTCAAAGAAGGTTTGAGCTCTTGGAGTTTGAGGCCAGAAGGGATAATTTGAATAAGTTTTTTTCTATCTAGGGTATCCTGAAGTTTCAGCTGGTTGACACTTCTCAGTTGATGAGCCAAACAACTCCAGCTGGATGAAGGAAGAGGAGGTGTTTGGCACGGCCAGCTTATTAGAAAGGTTGTGTTTTGATTTACAGTTCTCTTGTAAACTGAAGATCCCATGCAAACAGATATGGAATGCAGTAGCAATGCAGTACTTAACTACCCCTGCCATTAAAAATGTGTGGTTTGTGACTTTTTTCCCCTGGCTAACTTCAAACTCTGAAGGTCACTTCAGGCAGAGAAGTGTTTCTCCATCCTCCAAGCAAGTCTTGTTTCTCACCTTCTTCCCCTCTCCTCCCCCACGGTCAGACTAACCCAGCTTCACGCTGAATTTAAAGGGTTTTGCCTTTGCAGCTTCATTTTTAATGGTGTGAGCACCTGCAGTCTCCTACCACGGGCACAGGGTGCGGGAGTTGCTTAGCTGGGAGAGCAGCTCTGCAGCTCCTGGGAGTGTTCATTTGGCATTTAAGCTCTCACTGGGGGCTGGTGAGGATGTCCGGGGTTGGACTCCTGTCCAGGGGATTACAAAAGATCCTGTAGAAGTCCTGGGGTGAATGCCAAGCAGTCCATGCTGTCAGGGGGATGGTGCATCACCAATGCAGCTTATCATCACTCCACGACTCTGTCTGGGACCCAACAGGTCACAAAAATGAGAGGAAATCTGGCGAAAAGTCTAACTGGAAGGCAGATGTTAATTCTCAAGGCTGCCACAGGTCCTAACCAGTGACCATCCGGTGTCTTGTTTGCTTTGTGCTGTCCTGAGACTGCCAGGGAGGTGTCGAAGGTTTCTTGGCCCCTCTGCATTTCCTTCATTCAGTTCTGCATCTGCACAAACCAGTGTGACTTTTGCTCATTCAAAAATCTAACTGGACACACAACAAAAGCCATGCTTGGCTGGTGAGACGCTGAGTTGTAACAATTTACAAGGAAATATATATAAAGAAGGCAATTTATGCACCTCAGTCATACCTGGTAATGTAAATCCACATTTAGCACAGGGGGAATTGCTGGCTCCGTGGGGATCGAGGGCTGTTTGGCAAAGCAAGCACTCTGCCATCAAATGAAGAGATCAGCCACGCTTTCTGCAGCCAGCAAGCCTGGGTTATATTTAACCCAGCAGTTTTCACACTGGGAGAGTAAGTACATACTTTATATCTCATTTCTGTCCTGGGTGCCATGGTGCATCGCAATTGTGGCAGGGGTGATCCATTCCCCATTAACACCTTTACAGGCTGCTTAGCGCATCTGAGGCTCCTGGAGGGTGGGGGAGAGAGGAGAGGGAGGCAAAAGCAATGCAGAGCCTGAAGCCTCTGGTCCTGGCTCTCCTCCCTTCCCTGGCTGGCTTTGACATCCTCCCAGACCTGCAGAGAGCTGAATTCACTCGGGAGTGTTAGGAGTGGATGAAGTGATAAAGCAAATGGAGGAAGAGGAGCAACCTCCCCACCTGAGGAGTCTGGGACAGCTCTGGAGGCTGAGGAGGTGCTCTCCTGCCCCTTGCAGGGCTTGGCTGGGACCAGGGTGGTCACCACTTTCTCTTGAGCTACCTAGTTCAGACTGGGAGTGACCTTGAAGGCTGAACCAGAGCAAGATGAGCAGGAAGGATGAAGATCTGTGATTGCTCTCCTGTCCCTCCTCTCCCCACCCTGTAAATGCCGTTCCACGGCTCCGGTGCCCCCAGCTTGGCAGCCTTGGGGATGGCTCTGCTCAGGGCCTGCTCTCCCAGGAACACAAAGACATGAGAGATGTGATGTCTCAGCCTGGCAAAGGGGGTCTCTAGGCCTGGAGCTGAGTGTTGGAGCGGGGAAGGAGAGCAGATAATGCCTGGGAATGCTGAATCCCCGCCTCACCCCAGAGGTGAGCCGTCCCCTCAGGCAGTGCTGTAACAGCAGAGGCAAAGGGGCCCTCAAATGTCACACTGCTCCTTATTTCCCTGCACCCTGGGGGAAGGTGTAGCATCCAAAGTCTTCAATTAACACCAGTCAACACCCTTTCTCCTCACGGAGAGCCAGGAGTGGAAGCTGCTGGGGGAGCTGGAGGGTGCAGAGCTGCCCCCAGGGCACTGAGCTGTGTGACCTTCTAGCATGAGGAGAGTCGAGGGTTTCCTGCCCCTCCCGTCTGTCCCATGGAATATCTGGCACCAACAGCTGTTTACAAGTGTACATGGAGAGCTAAAAATGCTTTACAGGAGCAGGCTTACAGACCAGGTCATCTTAAAAAATAGGGGGAAATGGGGCATGTTGTTATAGCAAAGTGCTCAATGTGGCAGCAAGTCTGAGAGTCAAGAGTACAGACCCTGCAGGACCTGAGGAATCCATCCCGAGCAGGTTTGGGAGAGTATGAGGGAGCTAAACCCATTTCCTGCATAGCAAAGGCAGTATGGGTGCCCGCTGAGGCCTCGGGAGGGGTGGAGATGTGGAAAAGAGGCAAGAGGACAGGGTCTGGAAATCGCTGGGCAGATGTGTGTCGCGAAGGACAGAGTGTGTCCTGCCTGGGAGGGAACAGCCCTCTGAGAAATGGGACTTGGGGCACGGGGTGAAAAGGGGGGCAATGCTGGCAGCTTCATTTCAGGTTAATGAAAATATGATTAACAGTTGTAATTAACTGATGAAATGGTGACTAGTTCTCTGCCACCTCCCGATGACTGATGAGGTGCAGAGCCTGCCTGTGTCCATGGTTTCTGCTTATGGCAGCACTCTGCACTAGCTCAAACTTTCTGCCTCTGGAAAGGGTTTCTGTGGCTCTCGCTGCTGAGATGGGAGCGTGGAGCTGCCCTGCAGCCCAGGCTTGCTGAGCCTGACCCCAGCCCTGCCTGCCTGGGAGGTTTCACAGCAGGGCAGGGAGTGCTGAGGCAGGAACTGGGTGAGGATGTTGGTCTGTGGTGGAGCAGCTGCTCCACAGCCAAGCTGGGGAATGAAACCTCTCCCAGTGCTCACAGAGGGCTGGGACTGAGCTGCTCAGGCACCTGCAGGAGGGGACATTTCCTGATGTCAGGGGCTCTCTGTGGCCTTTGCTGTGTGCCCTGGAACTGTGAGACGTGCCCAGCCTCGGTCCAGAGGGACTGGGGGTGTGCTCACAGCTGGGAGCCGATGTCCCAGGTCCACACTGGGCTGGGCTGGCTGAGCTTGTGTCAGCAGCAGCCTGAAGGCTGGGGAGACCCAGCCACAAAATGCTGACCTGCTGCTGCATCATCTGCTGAGGGAGTGCCCCTCTCCTCTCAGCAGCACGTTCGGCAAGGTCACAGCTGCAGAGCACCAACCACGAGCGATGCTCTCTGCCTCTGCCTGGTCCAGGCAATGATTGTTTAACTGTATAAAACAGGAGTGAAACTGCCCATGGAGCTGAGCTTGCCACCTTAAAAACCTGCATTAAACCTGTACAAATATGTGAGGGCAACACTGGAGGAAGGCACTGTATGCATGATAGGAGTAGGGCAACTGCAGGGGTGACGGGAACAACTTCCTCTCGTTTATTCCAGTGTGAGGATAGCATTTGTCCCTACAATGAAGACAGATGGCACTTCTGGTGCCTGTGCCCAAGGCAGATCAGAAATTGGTGCTCTGTCCCATCTGAATAGCTGTTGCTTTCTCTGGAACAATGGCTGAGGATGTGCTTTTTGCTGTAGAGGGGAAGAACAGGGCAGGTGAGCTATATTTTGTTTGTCTGATTACATATGCATGATCTAAAAAAAGGGACTCTCCATTTTCTCTAAGGATACCTGATGAGCATTAAAAATACAATTGCAAGAATAATCAGGTCAGACTTCAAACAAATGCAGGGAAACAGATCTGTTCAAGAAATAGATACCCTGTTATGTCACACTTTGTCTGAACAGTTCTTAAAAAATGATCTTCCTTTTGGAGATGAAACCAAGGCTGTTCAACCCAAAAGCTGTGAGTGGCCAAGGGGTTCTAGTGGGGAAGAAAAGCAAACCCCATTGCTTTATGGGGTCTCTCCAGAGCTCACAGAAGGGTATGGCTGGTGCAGGGTCTGTGCCTCTGTGGCTTAAAATGGGTGCAAAGCAAGGGATAGGACCAGAGAGGGTGGGGGATGTCCCTGAGGGCAGGCGACTGACCCCAGTTCCATGAGCCCTGCTGCCTGTGGGGCAGAGTGGGTGTGAGGAGAGCAAGGAGCCTCTTGCACTGAGCCCATGGTGTGTCTGTGGTGGCCTGAGCTTGGTGCAGAGCTGCTGCCTGGGTCTGGTTTAGAGGGATGAAGCTTTTTTGTGAGGGAGCCTTTGCTTCAGCAGTGCCAGGGTTAGAGGTGCTGCCAACTTTCTGCACAAGTGCAGGGAAATGGAACTTCCCCATCCCTCCAAAACAAAGCCAAAGACTTCTGAGATGTCCAGCTGGGACAGCTGTGTAGGCAGAGAACTTGTGCAGATCTGCAGGGAGGGTTTAGCCCCCTGCCTTTGCTCCTCACCTTGCTGGGGAGGTAGACAGGCTGGAGCAGCAAAGCTTGTAGCTCTAAATCTACTGAAAAGCAACAACTTGA
The DNA here is from genome assembly GCA_013397795.1 of Orthonyx spaldingii. NCBI lineage: Eukaryota > Metazoa > Chordata > Aves > Passeriformes > Orthonychidae > Orthonyx > Orthonyx spaldingii. Next base: position 797,094 of record VZTJ01003506.1, read on the forward strand.
AGAAGGAAGCTATCCATAGCTCATTTTGAAAAAAAAAAATCCCAGCTACACAAAAAAGCCATCTTACAGTCACTTTACCTGCAGAGGGACACTTTCATGCATCACTGGGATGCAAATGCTTGAATAAGCTTCAGTTTAAATGGAAGTTCATCTGGGAAGGGAAGGCAGAGTCTCCTGTGGACATGCCCACTCACCAGGAACGCGCTGGGTGACCTGAGCAGCTGTGGCACGTGTCTGCAGGTGACACTGCTATTGTTTTACAGCTTTTCACATGAGAAAGTGAGCCTTGCAAAGACACTCTGGGAGCTCCTGGGCTGCCAGAAGTCCTGTGTAAAAGGAGGAGAGTGAGGGAAGGAAACAGAGCTGGGTCCTCTGACTGGAGAGCTTTGGCTCTGCTGGAGTTTAGAGAGTGGCTCTGAGATCAGCTCCTTCCTCAGGCACCAGGGAGCTCCCTGACTGCTGTTCCATCACTTCTCTGCAGGTATAAAAATATGTGTAAATAAACCAGCTGTGGTTTTGCACACCTAGGTCACTGCTGCTGCCCAGCAACATTTGTCACTGTCTGGGGCTGTGAGGGGTCTGTCCCAAAACCGAAAACCTCGTGCAGTGCTAACAGGCTGGTGCAGAGTGGTTGGGAAGTGGCCCAGCAGAAAAGAGCCTGGGGATGCTGGTTGGCAGGGGCTGAAGAAGAAGAAGAAGACCAGTGGCCCTGGCTGGTATCACAAATAGCGTGGCCAGCAGGAGCGGGGCAGTGATTGTCCCCCTGTGCCGGGCACTGCTGAGGCCGCACCTCGAGCCCTGTGCTCAGTTCTGGGCCCCTCAGCTCAGCAAGGACACGGAGCTGCTGGAGCGATAGAGCTGGGGAGGGGTCTGGAGCACAAGTGCCATGAGGAGAGGCTGGGGGGATTCAGCCTGGAGAAAAGGAGGCTCAGGGGTGTCCTTAGCACCCTCTACAACTCCCTGACAGGAGGGTGCAGCCAGCTGGGGTCAGGCTCTGCTCCCTGGGAACAAGTGACAGGATCGGGGACATCATCTCAAGCTGTACCAGGGGAGGCTTAGGTTGCATATCAGGAGTAATTTCATCACAGAAAGGCTGATCGGATATTGGAATGGGGAGGTGCTGGAGTCACCATCCCTGGAGGAGTTTAAGCAAAGCCTGGACGTGGCACTCGGTGCCGTGGTCTGGTTGACAAGGTGTCGCTCCATCAGAGGGAGGCCTGGGTGATCTCAGAGGTTTTTTCTGACCCGATTGATGAATTTTGTGAAATCTGCGGCGGGGCCGGGACCGCTGCCGCTCCCCCCGCGGCGGGCAGGGGGCGCCAGACCCCGCGGAACGCACGGGGGACAGCGGGGGGACACGAAGGACACGGGGGACACAAAGGACACGGGGGACAGCGGGGACACGGGGAACAGCGGGGGGAGGGGACAGGCGACAGCGACACGGCACAGCGCGGTTCTGGGGGTCAGCCCGGTCCTGGGGGAGAGGGACACGGCACGGACAGCCCGGTCCTGGGGACAGCCGAGTCCTGGGGACAGCGAGCCTCGGCACGGACAGCCCGGTCCTGGGGACAGCCCTGGCCTGGGGAACCGCCCGGTCCTGGAGGACACCGAGCACAGCAGCGCCGGCCGGGACAGGGACGCGATTGTCCCGCTCCGCTCTCACCTCGAGTGCTGGGGCAGTTTTGGGTGCCACGATATAAGACGGAGCTAAAGTGGTTAGAGAACGTCCAAAGGAGGTTACAGGGATGGTGAAGGGCCTGGAGCTGCTGAAGTCACTTGGTCTGTCCAGCCTAGAGAAGGACAGGGCTCAGAAGGCTACAGGTTCCCCCCAGGGGACAGCACCACGCTCTGCTGTCTGATGTCAGTGACAGGACCCGAGGGAATGGCCTGAAGCTGTGTCAGGGGAGGTCTGGGTTGGATAATAGGGACAGGTTCTTCACCCAGAGGGTGGTGAAGCACTGGAACAGCCTCCCCAGAGCAGTGGGCATGGCCTGGAGTTCAAGAAGTATTTGGAAAATGTTCTTAGGCACATGGTGTGACCTGTGCACGGCCAGGAGTCAGACTTTGATGCTTGCAGGTCCCTTCCAGCTCGGGATACTCTGTGAGACACTCGTTTCCCGTGGGGTGGCGGGGCCGCTCAGAGCCATGTGGTGGCAGTGCCAGCCCAGCCTGGACGTGGCTCCTCCGCTGGACCCCTCTGGGGCAGCACCCGGGCTCGGGGCTGGCCCGGGCTGGGCGCTGCACGCAGCTTTTCTCCCCGGAGCAGTTGACTCCAGGCTCGCATTGATTTCCATTTGAGTCAGGAGCTGCCTAAAAGGCCCAGAGGGAGCTTGCACAGCATCTGTACTGCTGCAGCTTCCAGAGTGAGCCTTGCCAAGGCTCTTGGCGTGTGAATAGCTGAGGGAATCCCTCTGCAAGCTCCCTCTCAGGGATGCCTTTCCAGGTCTCCTGACACAGGGTGTTCTGCCAGAGCAAAGAGGTGCTGACCAGCACAGCCCAACACCTTCCCAGATGTGGTTTCCCTTCCCTTGGCAGTGCAGGAAAATGTGTGGCTGTTGTCATCACAGTGCCATGGAACGGCCTGGTTTGGCAGGGACCTTAAAGCTCATCCCATTCTAACCCCTGCCATGAGCAGGGACACCTTCCACTATCCCAGGGTGCTCCAAGCCCTCTCCAACTTGGCCTTGGATACTTTCAGGGCTAGGGCAGCCACAGCTTCTCTGGGCAACCTGTTCTGTTGTCTCACCACCCTCACAATAAAGAATTTTTTCCTAATAGCCAATCTAAACCTGCTCTCTGTCAGTGTGAAGCCATTCCCCCTTGTCCTGTCACTCCACCCCTTGGAAAGTCTCTCTCCATCATTCTTGTTGGCTCCTTCAGGTACTGGAAGGTCACAATGAGGTCACCCTGAAGCTTCTCTTCCCCAGGTTGAACAATCCCAATTCTCCCAGCAGAGCTGCTCCATCCCTCTGATCATCCTGGGGCCTCCTCTGGACTCACTCCAGCAGCTCCAGGTCCTTCCTGTGCTGGGCCGCAGGGCTGGGAGCAGCCCTGCAGGTGGGGTCTCACCAAAAAATGTCACAGCAGCAAGGACTGGGGCAGGCTGTCCTCTCCCAGCACCTGAGAACCTTCCCAGGTGTGCAATCCCACTGTGAAACACCTCTCATGGATTTAGGCTGTTCCTCAGGGCCATCTTCCCGGCCAGGGCTGGGTCTGTTCCCGGCTCTGCATCAATTAGTGCTCAGCACTAATGCCTGGCTCCCGAGGCTCTGGGGTTTGCCAGTGAAAGAAAAGCAGCTTTGCAGTTTCTTTACTTTGCAAACTGCTTGCTATTATCAGCCCAGGTTCAAAAAAGTATCTTTAGCAGCAAGTACTAAACTCTTCTTTTTTTTTTTTTCCTTTTTCTTTTTTTTTTATAAGAGTAATGTCTCAGCACAAGAGTTGAACCTGGTTCAAATGGGTGGTTTCTCATCCATTTTCACCTGACAAAGCTTTTTTTTGTTCTGGTTTATTTTTTTACCCTCTAATGGGAAGACTTACCAGGCCTTTCCACCTCCCTCAAAGTGATGAAAACCCCTCATTTGCTTTTCAGGCTGGTAAAATGGGAGTGAAGAAAGGGACTAAGGCAGTAACTACTTGCTCAAATATTCTGACTTCTTTGTCACTCAGGTGAAAATAGAAGGATAAAAAGGAGAAAAGCACTGAAAGAGATTGTTCTGTTTCCTCTGCAAAATTCATCTTTCTTACTGCTGGCCTGGCTTGCAGAGAGCTTAAAGTGGAAATGTAAGACTCTACAGAAAAAATGTAAAATGAAACTTTTGGGAAAACTGCATTTTAAAAGTAAAATTTGTTGGGGAATTTTAGAGGAAAGGTAAAATATTCAGTGGAAAATTACTTTAAAAAGCTGTCAGGATCCCATCCTGGTAACTCTGGTTCTTCCTAGCGGGGCAGTGCTGGGCCCTGGTGCAGCTGATGTGCAGCGAGGTCTGTTTGGTTCTTGGCAATGAAGCTCCATCACATTAGTTCATTCTCTTCCTCCTAATTCTCCTTTATCTCCCTCAAAGGGATGTGGAGCCCCCTGACCTGCTGCCTGTGTGTGCCCCAAAAGCAGCAGGAGATCTCCCACCTCCCTCAGTGCCACGTCCCCTGCAAGTGCTTTGGAGAGAGAACCAAGACAAAACAAAAACTGTCCCCTAAACGTCACCCAAGAGCTGGTGTCAGTTGTACCTCCCCTCGTGCCAGGCAGGGAAGAGGCCTCAGCTAATCCTATTTCTGAATGTCACACAGCATCCTGAGTGCAAACCTGAGATCCCCCTGCTGAAGGTGACTCTGAGGCAAAGAGCTTTCCCCGGGCACAGCTGCAGGTTGTGCTATAAATGTATAACAAGACTGTTATAAAGTTTATCCCTTGGGATAAAAAACTTGGGATATAAAGTTTATCCCTTGGGAACTCTCACAGGAGACAAAATCTTGGAAAACAAAGGTGTTGTGGCCAAGGTACTCTGAAGATGTGAAATAAAGAATCAAAGCAAGCTACCTGAGGGTGGCTGGGATGGAAAACAAGCTGCCTGCAGGAGCTCCAGGTGGGAAGGACTAAATTCCCTGAGGAAGCCAAGAGCTGCAGGTGGCCCAGGGAGCCTTTTCAGTGGTTCTTGGGCTGCCAGGCCCAAAGTGCCCTGTCCAGAGCAGAGCCCACCCAGGTGTCCACCCAGGTGACCACAAGAGTGGCTGTTCCACACTCCCCATCACAAACATCACGTGGAAGGAAGGCAGAATATTAAATCCACATGATGGATCCTCTCCTGGCCAACAGCAGTTGGCCATCCCCAGCTGTTCCAGATGTGTTTGCTGTGGGCTGGAGGCCAAGGACAGCTGGCTGCTGCTCTGGGAGCCTCAAGCCGCAGCTGCGAAATCCAAGCCAGGCAAAGGCATCAGATGGCTGAAAATTCCTCCCCAGAGCCTGTGGTGAGACCTCATTGGCGTGGCAGTCATAGCAGGGGTTAGCAGAGCTTGCTGGGTGTGCTTTTAATGGTTTTTAGGATCTCTGGGGTCTGCTTTCACAGAGCTTTTAGGATGTCAGCTCGGCTTTCGTATGTCTCTTTCCACCTTTCTATTTGCCCACTTTTCCTCTCCCCTGGCCTCTACACTCCGGATCTCTTTTCTTTTGCAGCCAAGGGTTTTAGGGTAAATGAAGTACTGGCTCTAAGATTAGCCTTCTCAAGAAGTTGTGCTTCCTTGTCAACAGCTGAGCCTTTTTGCAAACCTAGTATTCTCTATCTTGATTTCATTAGTCTTTTTGGCCTGAAAGTTTTCTTTTGAGGTGCTTGGACTTTTGTTTGGGTTTTTTTGTTGTTCTTTTTCTGTGGGTTTTTTGTTGTTGTTTGTGCTTTTTTGGTTTGGGTTTTTTTCCTACCTTAATTTTTAACCTTTTGCTCTTTACCAAGCTTTTCTCTGCTGATGTTGCTGAGATGTTTTAGCAGTGAAGCCTGAAGTTCAAGGAGATGGAAATTGAATCTGCCTCTCTCACCTTACCCCACCCCTTGCTGTGCATACGCATCAATACAGCCCAGTTATGTGACCCCCACTGATCTTCTCCCCAGCACCTCTGCCTCACTGAGCACTTGCATTCAATGTGGCTTTTAGGGTTTTTCTCCTTTGCCTATTGTGCAACCTGCTCCTCTGCTTGGTAGTACTCATCACTATTGTATTAGAGTGCCTCACACATGGTAATGAATTTAATTTCACACCACCACTACTGGAAGACAGGTTATTTTTAGCCTCTCTTTAAATTTCTGAGAATTGACACGCAGAGCTTCAAGCAGCAGAGCAGTGGATGCTTTGGGCTGTCGAGCTGGAGATCTCTGAGGTCACAATTTTGGAATGTTCAGCCCCAGGGGGTTCTCTGCATGGCAGCTGCCCCTGAGTAGAGGTAAGAGGTGCCTGGCACACCTGTAAGTCAGACCCAGGACATCTCTCACATCTCTGGGAACAAAATCAAGTGGCTCCCTAAGGAAACTTGGGCTCGAGCCGTTCTGTCAGAGCCAGAGGCAGCACCTGTGTGCCCTCACAAGAGGAGCATCCTCTGCCTTCCTGCAGCTCCATGGCTGTCTGCTGTTTGTCCCTCATGAGCAGCTACAAATAGCAGCTCCCTGTAAACAGGAACTGCTGCTCCTTCATTGTGCTAATTCCGTCTGGGATAGACACATCTGGCTGGCTGGCAGAGCTGGAGGTGAGGTAACAGCATTCTGTAATTAAACACCATCGTAATTTGCTGCTCTTCTGTCTGCACATGAGGGCACCAGGGCTGCTCTGAACTCTGGCACTCCTGACTGGAGTGCTTGACCCTCTCACCTCGTGGATATTGCTTCTGGAGAGGCTTCACAGGCTGCTGGCAGCAGACACTTGTGGCCAGAGCAGCGTTTATGGGCTCTGGTTCCCTCCTCACATGCTCTGGCTGCTCTTTATGACCCAAAGCCCTGTGTCCAGCCCAGCATTTGAGAACTGTGGCCTTATCTCAGCTGTTCCTACCTCCCTCACCAATCCCAAAATCCCCATGCTCACAGGTAGAGCTGTCAGCCACTGAACTCCTTCTTGTCCTTTTTAATTATTCCAAGTCTTCCCACCCTTCCAAATACCTTCCTCAGCTTTCTTTGTCAACTCAAAGGAGACCGTGGTCTTATCACAGCTGAAGAAGCTGAGCTCAGTTTACAGCTGCCACAAAACAACAGCACAAAGGTGCTGCTGGGCTTTGGGGACAACAAATCCCAAGGAAACTGTGAACTCTGCCCTCAGGACCTACCACATTTGGACACTGAGTGTGCTTCCACCCAAACCAGCTTTATTCCCACTGGGGGTGCTCAGTGTGTGTTTATGCCCTTGCTTTTTGAAGGGCACTCAGGTTGGTTTGGGGCTGAGTGGAGTCCAGCTCCCTGCAGCAGCATGGGAAATATGTGTTCCTTAATCCCTGCCATTTGTCCTCCTGCTAATAGTGATGCTGGCCAACACCCTGTCAGGGTAATGGCATGGACTTCAAGCAATGCCATGTGATCATTTTCCTGTGGATCGATGCTCGGGTTGGCTCGGCAACACAGCTCCAGAGCTCGGATGTCAGCGAGACATGGGAGAGCAGCACAAGTGAGAAGGAAGGTGGCAATTCCTGCTGGAATATGTGACTAATTGCCGTGCTTTGAATCCAGGGGATTTGAGAAATGTCTGTACAGAGGCTGATTAATTAGTGGTGATGTCATTCTCCTGGCAATTCCAGGGCAGGCCAGCTGAAACCTCACCTTTGGATGTAGATATAATCCTCAACAAAGTGTTCTGCATCCCAGTGCATAATGTGGAGCTGCTTTAAGACAGCCATAGGGAAGCTGAAAACGCTGCCACTGTCAGGGCAGGGAGAGGGAGTTTGCCCTTTTGTTTTGCAGTTTGATTGAGGAGCGTGAGTCCGTGCCTGTCTCAGGGTGACCACTTGGACCTTCTGAGTCCTGGAGAAGTTGTAGCTTCATCCACTTATCCTGCTGCTCAGCAAAAGCTTTCCTTCAGCATGGCCCTCCCTGGCTTCTTTGGCATCTGAAGAATGCTTTGCTAAACCCCCCTACTGAAAAAAAAAATAGGAAGGGGTGAAATTTTGCAGGTATGTTGTGTTGGGCTGCCTTGCTGAACCTTGCTGCCATGCCCTGCAGGAAAAAGCTTGAATTTGGATGAATCTTTGCAGGTTGACAAAATGGCCCTTTGGTAAAAGGTTTCTCATCTGGGGACAAAGCTTCCACCACCACTCCTTCCTAATAGTGTTGAAGTAAAAAACAAACGTGGGAGGGTTTTTCTTCCTCCAATGGTCTGGCAAAGCCTTTTCTGCCTGGGGGCTCCTTTGGCTTTGTGGGAAAAGGTAGAAATAAGAAAAGGACTTCTGGGGCTATTGGGGTGAAGTAGAACCAAACCTCCTCCTTCCCCCACAGCTTCTCTTCAGTGTCTTTTCTTCTGATAGGTTCTGCTTTCTTCCCACTTGATTTTTTTCCCCTCCTCTTTATATAATTTTTTTCAATTTTGTTGTTGGCAGCTCCTCTGTTTCAGATCCTCTTCAAACTTAATTAATGTGCTGCTTATTCCCTCTTCCAGATCAGTAATTATTATATTTAATAAGACCAGATCTAGTCCTGATCTGTGCATTACCTCCTGCTTTCTCAAGCCTTCCCAGTTTGCCAGGACGTTACAGCTCACAGCAATGCAGCAGCACATCAGTCCATGCAAAAAGGTCAGAGGGGCTTTCTTGGCAAATAAAGAGCAAAAATATATCAGACCTAGGGCAAGTCAGCTTGTGTTGTTACACAGAAGGTGGAAAGAGGAGCTGCTGGAGTGGTTCTTTTCCTGCCACAGCTCCTGATGGATCCAGATCTGCAAATCCACAGAGCGAGGTCCCCTCTGCTGCTCCTGGCAAAACACGTGAGCCTGCTCCCTCTGTGGAACGGGACTGTGGGCCCCTGGAATTCAGCAGAGCTCTTTCTTTTCTCTCTGCCTTCCTAATTATCATCTCTGCATCTGCTAATTGTCAGGTTTTCATCAAAATCTTGGTGGTTTGCATGAGGAGAAATTTTCACTGATGGAAGGGGAAAAACCCCGTCCTATTGACGAGCTCTGCCTGGGGCCCTTCGAGGACCTTTGAGATGTGTTCCACAACCCCAAACACCCCCTCCACCGCCTCCCCCCGGACCAGGGAAGCTTTCTGGGGATTGCACAGCTAATGCCTAATGCTTCCCACCGATCTTTTGTATAAGAAAAGTAACAAAGTAGCCTGATTAACTGGGATTGAAAGAATTAAGCCCGTGTTTGTGGAGATAGTGATCTATGAGGTCTCTTAACACACTTGTTACTCTGGGCTTCCTTTGATTGGCATCTCAGGAGCTACACACCATAAATTACCTTGATGGATTCCTGTGCGCATCTGAATTTAAAAGAGATGAGGCAGAGGGTTATTTTAGTTAATATTCCAGTGTGTGACTTGCCAGGTGCTGTGCAGCCTCTACCTTGACTCTGTTCCACTTCTCAAGCCCTGTCCAGCTTGGGAACAGCACTGCAGCTGTCCTTGAGCCTGCCTCTGGGCTTTCTGTGGCTCCCATATTCCCTGACCCAAGAGTCCTTTCTGCCCGGACCATTCCTTAAGCAGTTGATGCCTTGAGGAGGGAGCAAGTGCTGTGAGGCTGAGGCAGATTAATTACTGACACATACTCTTGGCAGGGCCTAGCAGCCACTCCCAGGTGACCAGCTGGGGCTGCTGGCATGGATCCTGTGGAGAACTCGCTACAGAAGTGTTCTTGGGTGCATGTGGGTCCACAGGAGAAATTTTGGTGCTCCCCACTGCAGCCCATTAGCTCAGTGAAGTGAGAGGCTGCCTTCCTCGGATTAGAAAGCACTTGAGGATGGCATTTACTCAGGCAGATTTCCCAGCTGACTGAGCATTCTTATTCCACTAATTACAAATCAAGAGGGTGGTGAGTGCATTGGCTCCCATACAGGAGGAGCTCTCCTCCCTAATGGTGGGGCTGGCTGGACTGGGGGAAGCAGAACAGAACTGATCATTATTACCCTCTCCCCTCCTCTCAGCTGGAACAAAGTAAAGCTCGCTCTGGTAAATCCTGCAAAGTTTGGTGCTCAGATGCTGCAGCCTGGTGCTCTCTACATTGCTGGGCCCAAGTGCAGCCCTGCAGGTGAATTCTGTCAGCACTGGGGCTCACTCAGAGCCAGGACCCCAACTCACCCTGGCTGCTGCCCTGGAGTCACCAGAATAGCCCAGGACCTCACATGAAGGAAGTAACAAACCTGAATCTTTGGTAGGTTTTGACCAACCTTGTCCTGCTCTAACTGTTTTCAGCTGGCATGGGAGGGGGAAGACAGGAAAAGTTGCTGGTTTAAATTTCCCAGTACTGAATGCTGGTGGGCTTTGGGGTATGGAGTGGAAACCACACAGCCCAACCAGCTTCAGGGCTTCCTGCTGTGTAGGGCTGTTCTGGATCACACAGTTTGGCCTGTTGTGAGCATTGCTGGTTTGGGGGAACTTACAGCATCTCTTTTCTCATTTTGAGTGTCCCTGGGTCTGTGTTTTCCTACTTGGCTGAGGCAGGCTGCATTTGCAGAGGCTCCATGTCCCAGTGCCAGGCACTGATAGCACAGAACATCTGCCTGTCTCCGTGCCCTGTGGCACTTCCCCCTGTGCAGAGCTGCTCTGCTCCGCCCTGCCCTGAGCCTTCCTGCCATCAAATGCACACCTCCCCTGGCTGTTTGTCTGACCTGTTTACACCAAACACTCCCTCCTGGAGCAGCCAGGCCCTGGGAGAGCGCTGACTATCAGCTGTACATCTGCAGTCACAGCTCCAGCTGGATCCTCCGAAGCGCTGTGCCAGGGAGGAGTTCCAGCTGCCGGCCCTGGGACCCACAGCCTCGTGCCTGCCTCGGTGCTGGCCCAGTTCTGGCAGCAAACTGGTGCTGGGGCTTCCAGTGCGTGTGACTGCGTGTGTTCCAGAGAGTGGGGGTCACCATCGGGCTTGGGGGGAAGTTAGGGAAGGCCAGGACGTGACTGATGGCCAAGCCAGTCCCCCAGCCCTGGCAGCAGCCGTGCAGCATGAGGAGCTGTGGGAGCGACAGGAGAGCCCTGGGGCTCTGAAGTGCTCCTTTCTTTGTGCCTGACTGCCAGCACAAGGCTAACACACATTTCTGAGTTCCTCCTCTCACTAACCCCACTGCGCTGCTGCCTCAGCTTCCATGAGGGTGGCTCCAGCAGCCAGGCCTCGGAGTGGCCTGGCCCTTGCAGCCACCCCAATATCATGAAGAGCTCTCATTACCTGGGTCTCTGCTGTTTTGTTTCAGCTCATTAGAGCTGATAAAACCCACTCACTGTTAGGCATTGCCTCAGCTCCCTGTAAACTTCACCAAACGTGACAACACCTGAGTCCTTCCAGGGAGCACAGCACAGGCAGTGTGGTGATGTTTAGAGCTCTTGTTAAAGGACCAGGCTCAACTGAGGTCTTTGGGAATCTTCCCCTCTCCTGCTGACAGGCTCTGTCTACAACCACACTGCATGGGTGACTCTCCTGCTTGATGGAGAGGATCCTGAGCTGCTGTTTTGAGGGAAGCACACTCAGAGTCCAGGTGTGGTAGGTCCTGAGTGCTCCAGAGTTCACCCTTCCCTGGGATTTATTCCCCTAATGGCCTTTGCACCCAAAGCTCAGCAAAAGCTGTGAACTGAGCTCAGTTGATAAAGCTGTGATGAGACCAGGGTGTCCTTTGAGGTGACAAAGAAAGCTGAGGAGGATATTTGCAAGAGAGGGAAGACCTGGTATCACATATTGCATGAAATATGAACAGAGGGCATTTTCCAAACGCTTCAGCTCGCGTTGTCAACTCCAGCAATTTTTAGTGTGAACCTCCTCATATTTGGCCCCGTTTCAAGCTCTAGGTTTTGGCTCCATGCCACTCCATTCCTTCTGAATTAAAATTGAGTTCACAGCTTTGTGGGTGCAGAGAAAAACTCAGAAGGATCCTGGATCAGAAAAAAGCCAAGCACAAACGGGGACTCTCAAAGCCAGCCTTCGTAAGCGCTTGATTTAGGTGTTAGGTATCTAAATTGTTTAAGAATATTTGGACTTGACAAGCATGTGCAATGTTAGAAATAGAAATGCTGAGGCATCGAAAACCTTATGACTCCACAGGGGGATTTTTGAACTGATGCTGCTGTTGTAACTGCAGAACAGAAAAGGGGGAGTATGTGAACAGGTCTTTCTCTCCAGTTTTATTTTTGCTCTTGCCAAGGGACTGCAGGACAAATAGAGTCTCTTTCAGGCCCATTAGCTTTTATGAATTTGTTCCACTGCCAGCATATAGCTTTTGAATTTCGAGACAGCTCCCCCTGCAAAAAGAGCTCTGGTACTTCTCCATGTAGTTGGACCTGGCTTCTGGAGATTTAGATGGCATGTTTTGTCATAGAAACGAGACTCCAGCTCTCTGCTTTACCAGGATCTGCCTAGACACAGCCCTTGAGCTCTGCAGTGCCTTGCAGGAAGGGATTTTTAGCTCTGTGAGGTGTTGTGTGGGTATGCACATTGCGCACCTATGTGAAATGAAGATATACAGCCATCCTAGTGGTCACTGCTGGGTTTCCTTGGGCATGTCTGAGCTATTGGTAAAATCTCAGATAAACTGGAACCCTCATCTAAGGCAACAAAGATCGTGGTCTTGTGTAGAAACACTGCAAGCATCCCTTGGGATTATATATCAGTAGATACAGAGATCAGTTCCTCTCAGGGAGTGTGGAAAGGTGAGGAAAAAATATATTTTCCCCTAGCGCATGTTTGGTTGTGGATTGCGAGCGACCTGGATGGCTGTGCCTTAGCCCATCACCTTCCCACCAGCACAGCCCTGCAGTGCCCCAACAGCTTCTGAAAATGAGAATTTTTCTCACTTACTTTGCCAGGCTGCTTCTTCAGTCACCTGAACTTCTGGTGGCAGCAGCCACCTTTGTGTTTGTCTTGCCAGGATTTAGTCCTGGCACTATCAGGTGCTTGGAATTTATGGATGAGGTGACAAACTGCGTAACAACGTGGGATGCTAAGCAAAAGCTCTCTCCATTTTCTGAGGTTTCGAGGGGGAGAGTTCCAGCAGCAAGAACAGGTTTTGCTGTGTGTTTGAGAGGGTGAAAGGAGCAAACCCTGTAGCCCCTTTCCATGAGGAAAAAATGTGTGGGGAAAGTCTGTTCTTGTGGGGAGCAGCGGATTGTACTCACCTCACCTGTTTTAATTGTGCTGGGCTAAAGGTTGCACTTGAGCTGTTTTGGGACACCAGGGAGAGCAAAGCATTTTGAGGTGGCTTTTGTCCCCTCAGGGCAGGCTTTGAGGGCTTCACTACAGGCATGGAGGGGAAGCAGCTGCGTTCCCAAGGGGAAGGAGATAGTGCTTTTCTGCCTCAGCCCAGTGCCATTGCTGGGGGTTGTCCCTGGACTCTGCTCCGTGCTGGTTTGTATGGGTGGCTCCAAACCACCAGCTTTTGGATGCTGTCTCTCTGGATGGATATTAGAGTTCGCCTGAGGGGTGAGAATGTGGTGCCACAGATGGCAAACAGCAGCCCCAGCTGGGAGGCTGGGACAGTGGCACTCAGGGAGAGCCGCGACCCTGTGGCCGAGCAAGGATGAAGGCGGGTGGCTGATTTATGGCAGAGAGGAGCTGGGGGTCTCTCCGAGTGGAGCTGGAGGCGAGTTGCCATGGAGATGGGCTAATAAAGCACGGCAGCAGCCGGCTCTGACGCTGCTCCGGTTGCAAAGAGCGGGCGGGTGCGGAGAAGGGGCAGCTGCCACGTGGGGATGGAGAGAGAAAAGGTGACACAGGAGAGTGGGACAAGAGTTTGGTCTGTAAGGCTGTTGAGCCATCCCTGGGTGCTCTAAGAGTAGAAGGGGATGGGAGAAAAGAGCCCTCTCCTCCCAGTTCTCTGGGATGCGGGACACCATCATGGTGCTCCTCGGCCGTGAGTGACCAGCAGCTTTCAGGCAAAGGCAGAGTATCTTTGTTCTGGCCTCCTGACTGCTCCAGCCACCTGTCTGCAGGCTGGCTGCGTGCCCTGGCAGCAGAAGAGGGCTCCAAAGTGGATGTCAGCTTGCAGGGACCACCTCACACAGGACTGGAACAAAGGGTTCTGCTGTGCCCAGCACTGGGTCCTGTTTTCTCCACACGCCAGCTGCTCCACGCCAAGGCCAGTGCCTGCACACCAGCAGGCAGGGCCTTTGTAACTGCAGTGCCCTCCCTGTGCTGATGATTTTTCCTCCTTGGAGCTGGTCTGTGCCTCCCAGTGCCCCTGTGGGAGGTGTGACTGGGACATGTTCCCCCAGCACAATGCCCTTGTGCCTTTCAGCGCTGCGGAAGGTGCCCTGGCTCAGTCCTTCACTGCAACACAACTGCAGGCAGCTTCCCTGGATGCTGACTTTGGGTGTGGGGTGGCAAGAACGGGGATGGCCTGGACTTGCCCCAAGAGCTACATGCCCTGGAGGTTTGCTGCACATCCCTAAGCTCCTGCTCCAACCTGCACCTGCAGGATGGACCCTCCTGCCTTGCTGTTGTAGGGCTGAAATCTGCAATTCCATTCTGTTCAAGGGCATTGCAGCATGGACCTAAAACCAAGCAGACTTTTATTCTGGCTTGTTGAGCAGGTTGATGGGAGGGAAAGACTTTGCTAATCATTAGCAAGATATTCCCAGGCTGCTGTGCTTCCATTTTGAGAGATGACTCTTCAATAATGTGGTGACAGCCATATTTTAACCTTGATCACCAGAAGAAGGTTTTGCCTCAAAGCCATGAGCCACTGGAGTGTGCCAGAGTTCAGGGAGGTGTTCCAGCAGGTAAAGGCAGAGGTTATATAGTTTAAAAAAGAAATTAAAAGCCTTATGATGGAGGGATGCATTAAAAGATAATTGCTTACAGGTTTCACAAGATGTTTTTATGTCTCTTAAATTGATGAATGTATCCACAGAGACTGATATTCTTAATGGAGGGTTACCTTTACTTCTGAATAGAGCAGAGATCAAGGCAATTACAACTAGATATTGATAACACCACCCATACCCCCCAGAGAAAAGGTTGTCTAAAACTGGACTTTTAAAGCTACCTAATGCCTGCTTCCCTGGCCAAAGCCTCCTCCTTCCATGCTCACAGCATCCCCTGTTGTCCAAACCCCTCCTGTGGTACTGCTGGATAGCCCTTATATCTTTAATTCCATCATCATGCACTATCCAGATGGTGGGAGCGCTCACTCCCCTTATGGGTCACTTGGTTTTCAGCACTGGCTGGGATAAAGGAAGATTTCCACAGCTTCTCTTGATGTCTCTGCAGGGCTAACAGGTGGGAAGAGCAAATCGTGAGGGGCATGGAGAGTTTTGGGGCCTCTGGCACAGCCTCTCTGCTCCAGGAGGGTTTTGGCTGGTGGATTTTTTGATGAATGGTTCGGCAGCTGGAGGCCAGCCTTGCTGTGGGGCACAGGTGCCTGCTCTGCCAAGGATCTGCATGAGCTGCTGATGGTGCGGATCAGCTCATCTGGAGAGGTAGAAAAGGCTACAAAGTGCATACCCACACACCTCCTAATTTGGGAGGTGGACCTTTCTTGGGTGCTGCCCCTCTTGCTCTGCTCTTAGCAGCTCACTGTTCATGTGGTCCTTTCCTTTCTGCCTGACTCCAGTTCGTCTCTTCCCCACCTTTGCAGGAACTTGGTGTGTGCTGTGGCTACAAAGGGAGTGATTCGACTTGATTTTTAGATTCTTGGAAAAGCTCTTCCAGTAAAGGGCCTTACACCCAGGACTAATTCAGGCTGCTGGGAGTGTCAGAGACCTCTGAGCAGGGGAGGCGGTGTTTGATGAAGGCATCTCAGGGCAGAGTGAGAGATGTTGCTCTTGGGGAAGTGTGGATGACTGTTGCTCATGGAAGAACAGGCCTCAAGAGAAGGTTTTCATTGCCTCTGACTGTTGGTAGCACTACTTAAATGTGTAAATCTTGGAACGTTCTTCAATGTGAGCCATTTAAAATCCTGAGTCACTTCTGTCTCCGGATATGTCTGTCTCGCTGATTCTGTTTCTTGCCTCTTCTCATATCCAAGGCAGCTCATGCCAGCAGCTGAATCAGTCTGGAAAGGAGGAAGAACAAGCATGAGGACCATTTCTGCTCTCAGCCTCAAGGCCATCAGTGTTCTTCAGGAGGCCAGGTCCCGTGTCTGGTCCCATCCCTGGGCATGGTCATCCTGGTGTATTCTCCTCCCAGTGGGAAGATGGAGGGCCAGGCCCTTGGGGCTTTCAGCCAAAGGAATGGCTGGGCCTTGGGACTCCCTCAGGGCTCTTCCCTGTTCCCTCACCAACACTCTTTTGTTCACAAGCAGATAAATGAGGAACAGAAGATGTGTCTTGGAGGAAGCGTGGATGTAAGCAGGAATCCCGTGTGAATAAATATGGACAAATTGTGTTGCTTGCAGGGCTCTTCCTTAGCTGACCATGACCTGAGTAGGAGGTTGGACTAGCTGCCAATGTCCTGGAATCTCTTCCAATATGAGTTTTCCTATGATCCTATGATTTGTCCTAGTTTTGGAGACCAGCAAAAAGCTCCTCTGCTGGCGTGCACACACAGCTGTCTTCTTGAGTGATGCTTTATATTATGGCAGGAGGAGTTCAATGCAGAAACAGACTTTTTTTAAATGACAACAGCCCTATACCATGTACTGGATGCTGTCACTCATGTATGAGCAGTCTAAGGACAACTAAAATGTTGGCTCTCCACACGAGATCTCTAAAGTAAGGTCTCTGCTGCTCAGGCAAAATATTTTTCAGGGAACAGAAAATAACAACTTGAAGGTCTTGCTGCTGCTGCTGCAAAATTGTCCTGTGAGTATTTAATCTCAATTGTCTGGGGTTGGATGTGATGTTGAGGGCTGGAGAAACTTATCTTGATTACGTACGGCTTGTGGTGGTTCAGAGCTCCTGTAAGAGAGCCAAGTGTTGCAGTAACCCCGAGGACGTTTCCTGCTCTGGTCTAAAACACGGCAGATTTGATTGTGGGGGCAGTGACCAGTTTTTGTTCAAGATGTTGATCTTCAGATCTCATCAGCTCCTCAGGTCCTGCCTGTGGACCCTGCCCAGCAGAGCAAAGCAGGACTCTACTGGCATTTAACCTGCTGCTTACAGACATAGCTGGATACAGGGATTAGTCAAGACCATCCTCAGGTCAGAGGGAGCTGGAATTTGGCTTTGAAAGAGAGATGATGTTCTCTTCCTACTGTCCAGGAATATGTCATGATAAATGCTCCTATCTCACCACAGTCAGGATGGCTGTGGTCTGCAGGGATGAGGCAGAACCGTGATTGCCCTGAACTTTCTCCTGGAAGCAAGAACTGGGTCATTTTCTAAATACCTCAATGCAGAGAACTGGCAGTTAAATTGGATTTAATCACTCATGCCTTGAGGGCCCTTGTCTTGAACTATGTTTCCGTGTTATTTTAAGTATTCAAAACCACGAGTATTTTATAGAGGAGGTCTGGGGTGGTCAGCAATGCCTGCAGTGATGCTCCTTTCTCTCACCCCTCAGTGATGGAGGGCTGGTTCTGTACCTCCGAGTCAGCTGCGGCTGAGCCTTGCGGTGCGTGTTTAACAAGGAGAGCTCTGCAGGGACAATATATTTTGAGTGCGCCTTACTGTCAGCTCTCGCCTTCCCAGCTCCGCTGGCGTGTGGCTCTGCAAAACCTCCCCGAGCCCGGCCAGCCCCGGCCAGCCCTTCCTCCGGGATCCCTGCATTTCCACACCGCTCCTGCCCTCGCTTTCGCTGCCTACTCCTTGCTGCGTTTTAACCTCTCCTCCTCCTCCTCCTCTCCCCTTCCCCGCGTTTGTTTCCCTCTCCTATCGTTTTATTGCGATAGAAGCCTCGGCAAGCCCAAGTTGCGGGCCAAACTTCCCTGCCCCGGAGGGAGAGCCGGGATTCGGCCGGGCCTGGCAGCGTGGAGGCGGCCGGGCAGGAGCAGGGGCGCAGCTCGGGGTGCTGCCCACCTCCCTGCAGGAGCATCGGCGCCTCCGGGAGCTCCCCCCTTCAACAGGTAGGGAGCAGCCAGCCCTGCCCTGCTCATCCTCCCGCGCCCAAAGGATGGCGCAGCTCTGAGGCCGGCGCTGGGCGGGGGGCCCCGGGGCACCATCCGCCGCTCGGGGAGGTGGCCCCAAAGCGGGGCAGCGACAGCGACCCGGCCCCGCTGCCTACGCCGCGGGGCGGGCGGCTCGGCACAAAGCGGGTGGGTAAACCCTCCTCCGGGGCGCGGGGAGGAGGAGGAGGAGGAGGAAGGCGGGGGGATGCTGCTCCCCTCCCTCCCTCGCTCGCTCGCTGTGTGCCTGGCTCGGCGCGGCCGGAGCAGCGCGCAGGCGGCACTGGCAGCCCCGGGCGGGCGGCACGGCGCGCTGGGGCGCGGAGCCCTGCGCAGCGCTGCGGAGCTCCGGCCGCCCCCCGAGCCCCCCGCCGGGGCAGCCGGTGAGTGCGGGCGGCGGGCGCGGCCCCGCTCCGCCGGGGCTCCCGGCACGGAACCGGGCGCGGGGGCAGCGCGGGGTCGGGCCGGGGATGGGGCCGCCGGGGGTGCGCCGGCCCCCGGTGTTGTCTGGGGGGTCGGCGGGCAATGGGCGGAGCGGCGGGGGGAGGGGGGGTCC
>VZTJ01003506.1:815299-852816 GCA_013397795.1 Orthonyx spaldingii
GGGCTCGGCCGGGCGGCCGCGGGCTCGGAGCATCCCCGCTCTCGGAGCATCCCCACTCCCGGAGCATCCCCGCTCCCGGAGCATCCCCGCTCCCGCAGCAAGTCCCGCGCGTGTCGGTCCGGAGCGGAGCGGGACCCAGCCTTGCCCCGGTGCTCCCCGCCGGGCATCGCCCGCCTGGCACTGCCGGCTGGAGGACGGGGAGAGCGGCCGAGGGGAGAAACGGCGGGAGGAAGGCGATCCTGAGTCCCCCTGGCTGGAGCCGGACGGGGAAAGCAGGGAAGGGCTGAGCGGGGAGAAGGGTGTAGTAAAGCAAAGTCGAATTTTCCCCTGCATCCCGCAGCCGGGCCTAATGGGCACAGCTGCTGTGTTGAGCTGGGGAGGGAAAGGAGTTTTGGGGGCTGCAGTTTCTGGGGCTGGTATGAGCGGAGAGGGGAAAAGAGCTCCGGGTCTTTTCTCCTTCTCTCAGAGTTATTAGGACTGAGATATGGATCGTTAAAAAGGAATAGCCTAATGCAATTAAGTGGCAGCCAGTCCCCACTGCAACGCTTATCCATTGTTCCTCGCTCTGCCTTCTGCCAGAATGGTTCTCGCCTGGACAAGAGAAGTACAATTGAACAAATAGTTCATTTCCCTGGCCAATTGCATCTGTAGTGTCTCCCTCGAATCTGCTGCTGACTGGCTGCAAATGCAGCAGCGTCCCCAGACAGAAACAGAGAACCAGGACCCTCTGGTGAGATTCCCGCTGCCGGGGGCTGGCAAGAGCAGCTCCCAGTGGCTGCTCACCCGAGTTGTTCTGATGGCAACAGCAGAGCGGGTTTGCTCCCTCACCTCTCCATCCCCTTAGTGCCCTTCTGGGGAGTGCAGAGAAGAAAAACAGCAGGTGCTGAGGCAGGACCACCCACAACTAGAAGATGCTACTTGTGGTTCAGGCAAGTCTTCTCCTTCCTCTAGTCTGTCTCGTAACTTTTCCCTTGCCCTGGAGGATGCGGGATTTTGGGGTGTTTTGAGGTGATGCTGTTTCGGTGGAGTTTTTGCCAGCCTGCCCTTCAGCCTGTGCCCGTGGTGCCCCGCAGTGAGCAGAGGCAGGAATGCTGGAGCCTGACCCTGCTGCTCCTTTCCGAGAGAGCTGCGAGCAGCTGGAGGGGCTGCGGCTGCACCTGGGCCCTCGGCACACGCTGGCCTGGAGGCTGCTGTGTCCTTTCCCCTGGAATCTCCTCTGGTTCTCGGGCTGCGGCCGAGCCCCGCGCGTGGGGAGGCACAGATGCATTGTCTGCACTGCTGCGAGACACCCTCGGCACTGGGTGGCTGCTGCTTTTCCTCGCTTTGGAGCTTCTTATCACAAGTCTGCATCATGGAGTTTTTCTCCTTCTGTTCTTTCTCCTTTCCTCTCCCTTTGTCTGTAGACTGCCACCTGTCCCACTTCGCTCTCAGCTTCTCCTCCGCCTTTTCCTGCGTGATGTGTTCTTTCACCTCAGTTTCTTTTTGTCTAAGTAGACCATGTCCTCTTCAGCCTGCTTCTCTCAACGCTGGAGACAGAGCCCAGCCCCTCATCTCAGTCAGAGTATTCCTGCCAACTGTTTACAAAAAGTAGCACAATACCCAGGCTGAACACTGACATAATTACATACCCAGCCAGAGAGTGTAGTAAATAATCCAGCTTTTCAGGCTTTTGCCCAGTGGTGAGTCTTTTGCCATCTCCTTTGCCCATGGGCTAAATGTATTATACTTGGCTTGCATTTACTCGTGTTTTGGAAGCACGGAGTCAGCGCAGCCGGTGCAGCCGTGTGTGGCTGATCTCAGAGTGGATGTACAGGGATGTCTTGCACCACACTCACTCCCTGTGCCTGTGTGTGCGTCGTGTGTCTCAATCTGCTCCTGGGGCCAGGCTCTGGCAGCCGTGCCGGGCGGCTGCGGGGGCTGCCGGGGCAGGGACAGCTGCTGAGGTGTGGGGATTGTTCCATCAGCCAAGGAAAGATGGCTCTGGGGTGAAGGTCAGAAGCGCCAGCACAAAAACGCAGGGCTGGGTGCGCAGTGTTTGCACTGCTGGCCAGTTTTCCAGAGGTTGGTGTGTACATGGAACTGCAGACCGTGGGTATTGTCAGTACGGTTGTATTTCCAGTTGTGATTCTGAGCCTGAGTCTGTCTGCAGTTGCTTTGATTGTGAGTCAGTCTGTCTGCAGTTGCAGTAGCTGTGAATCAGTGTCTGCCTGTAATTATGTGGGTGAATCAGTGTTGGCTTGTTACACTATGAGTGCAAACGGTTTCCCATAGCAGTTGTGGGTGTGAATCACTCTACAGTCCCTCTGGATGTGTTTTTGAGTAGAGAGATGCAATACTTGGATTAATTTTGTTTTGATGAGGAAAAACTGTCAAGCGCCTTCTCATTTTGGAAAATTAAAGCTGGGTTGGGAGTTGGGCACAGACCTTATTTCTTCGTTACCAGCAGAAGAACTTACAGAAGAAGCCCACTTTAAGGCTCGCTCCCAAGATTTACGTGTTGATCTAAACCTTTAATTTCTTCGCTTGGTGCCTCTGCTTCCCAGTGTCTTCTTCTGCTGGCATCCCTTGCAGAGCCGCAGACAACACATTTGGTAACCATCACGTGTGCCTCGTACCTTCTGTGTGTGGCAGCTTCACAGGAAGGTTGTTTGTGGCTTGTGCAGCGTGTGTGTGTTTGCAGGGACGAGCCAGCGTGTGCCTCTTGGGCAGGGGAGCGCAAACATTTCCCTGCTGCTGAGTCCAGGACCGTGTGGCTCCTCAGCCACGCGCCCCTCGCTGCTGTTTCTCCAAGCAGGTGGTAAACAGCAAGTTTGACTCAGGTGGACGGAGGTACTGCTGCCTGTTTCTTGGGCTCTGATTTCTGTGAAACGCTGTAGTGGCTCCTGGCCTTCAGCAGCATCTGTGCAGCACCAGACAGCACTGAGCTAGAGGCCAGCTGGAGAAACTCGGGCGATCTCAGGTGATGGAAGCAGAGCACTGGGCTGGGTCCGGGCTCCCAAACCCAGCCTGGCCCTGTGCTGGCTGGTGCAGGCAGAGCCCGGAGCTGGCAGGGCTGGGCTGCCTCGGTGTGTGCTGAACTGGGTGCCTGCACACTCGGGCGTCCCAGCCCGCTCATTTCAGAACAAAGGGATGCAAACAACCTGGGAAGCACAGGGATGCGAGACAGGGGTCTCGCGAAACACCACGGTGTCTTGTTCTGCCGTTTCCAGGCTCCCAGATGAACTGTGGCTGCTCGTTGCTGCCCCTGCCCTCAAATGAAAAGATGTTTTTATTGCGAGGGACCCTCCTTTTTAGCTGGAGTGATTGAGAACTGAAGAAAACCCTCTCCAGCAGGGGCACAGGGCAGCGCATGCTTTGCCTGTGTTTATTGCTGCTGCACTGAACACTTGCTGGCTGCTGTCTCTGCGGAGAGAGCTTGGAGATTTGCTCAAAAAAGCACTAAAGAGGCACAGCAGTGGTCACCAGAAGCCTGGAGTGCTCACAGAGGGTCAGGGACAGCTGGACAGAGCACAGCCCCTGCAGGCTGGATGATTCTGCAATCCTTGAGGGTTGTTGAAGGACCTCTCCTGCTGCCGGGGACCTGTTTTGGAGAGGCTCCAGTGCAATGAGGAAGGGCTTTAATGAGCTTCTTGTGCTGTGCAAGTGCTCCTGAATTTGGGGGTAAATATGCAGGTGTTGTGAGGTCACCCACAGTGCTGTGCTTGGCTGTGCTGCTGTGCAGGTGGGCAGATGGTGCTTGACACCACCAGGGTCTGGATCACCCTCTTCTCCTTCCTGCACGGAAGTGCTTTGATCTGGGCTTTTGGGCTGAGGCTGCCTCTTCTTCCCAGTTTGTTTTCCAGCTGCCTCCCAGCATCGGCTCCTCACTGCACAGCCCTCCCTGAGATACCTGACTGGACAAAAGATGTGGAGCTGCTGCAGGTCCTGGGGGCTGAGTGGGGGCTGGCAGTGCTCAGCTCCCCTCCCGCTGATGCCGCTGGTGTCCGTGCATGGCACGAGGGGACGCTGATGCAATGGCACCACGGGTGGACAGCATTTCTGGGTGCAGTGCTGGGGCAGATCTGCCCTTGGGGCTGGTTTCTGAGTGCTGCCTGCGTGGTGAGGCTATTGCTGAGTGAATCAGGTGCTTCCCCAGGCTGTGCGCGTTCTCAGGAGGCAGTAATTGGGGTGAGATACTCATGTGACTCACAAACGTGCCCAGGTGGGTTTATGGGCCTCTTCTGCCTTTATTTCTTCTCTGGTGCTTGCAGTACCCCCCTCTCTGGCCATTCTCTCAGGGTTTTTTGCAAGCTTTACCTTTCAGCCTCCACCTCCAGAGTTCCATGTCTTTCCCTTGTCAGCAGTAAGCCTGTGCTAATCACTCTTTCCTAGGGAAGGCACTTCAGAATATTTAATGGTTTCTAGAATGAGGATTTCTGGGAAGATCAGGCTCAGTGTGCCAAGTCAGGAGACACCCAATGTTGGCATAGTTACCAGGGTACCTTGCTGATTTGGAAGGTTCCAGCACTTTTTTTGGTTCCCAAACCCGCTTCGGTGGGAGCAGGGTCTGGAGCCTGTCGCTGTCGTGAGGAGAAGGAAGCTTTTCCAATCCCTTGTTCACAGCACATCCAACAGGAAGACTGCATTTCCCTGGAGTGTTGCTGTGCTACGATGTGTCTTGGAGAGGAGTGGGAATGCTTGGGAAGCCCTTAGGTGTGTGGTTAGAAAGGCACCTGCCAAATTCCGTGTGTTGTAAACTTCCAGTGTCGCTGGATTCCAGCTGCAGAGGGTTAGCAGGGCTCCTCAGAAAATCTGCATTGGATTCAGCTGGGGAGGTTACCAGCCACTGCACAATTAGTGCTGAATGCATCTGCTAACTGTGCCATTAAGGAATGAGCAATGGACAGATGGAGGAAGGAAGAAGTGCAGGGCTGCTCTGAACACATCCCATCCCTCTGGACTCCATCTTGGCACAGACATGGATGAGAGCCAGAAGCTCTTGGGAGATGTTCTTTAACTTATATGGAAGAGGGGGCAGTTTATGGAGTTGTACCACTCTTTCCTGAGCTTAGAAATTTTGGCATTCTGCACTTTTTTCTTCATGGACGCTGTGCAGTTTTCCCTTCAGCAAATCCTAGTAAGAGATTTGGGGTTTTTTTTTCTTCTTTGAGTCTGTTAACAGCCAATTAACATTCTTAAACCCTCGCTTGGTTACACGCAGTTAAATGCAGGTTGCCTACATCCTCCCTCCCCTTTCCAGAGGATCAGGGATCCCTGCAGGTATTCAGATCAAGGCGTTGGCTGATTCAGAGCTTTCCTGAGTGGGAAGTGACAGCTGAATAGCCTTCCACGAGGACAGCCCCAGCACGGGCTGGAGGAGCTCCAGTGCTGCTTTTCCCGTGGGTGTTCCCACCCCTTCCCTTGGCTCCAGCTGCTGCTGAGCACCGAGGGACCCCTTTGCCTGCTCTGCCATCAGCATCCTCTCCAAGAGCTACTCTTGAGTGCTGAAACCTGAGGCTTCAGTTACTGGGCTGTTGAAACCTCAAGAGTGATTTTACAAACTGATTTTCTTAGGGAGGCTCTGTGGCCAGTAGCTGTTGGGCTTCTAAAGCACTGGCACCAGCTGGGTTCTGGTGTGTGCCTGTGGCTGGGCTGGCAAGAGCCCCAGGAAAGGGGAGAAGTGATGCTGAGAGCTGCTGTGCCATGGGAATCACGGTAGGATCTGGCTGTGGGGAGCTTTGGAAGATCCCCTAAACTGCCTGAAGGGTGAAACTTCCTCCTCCTCTGCAAAAGCCTCCTTGTGTTTTCCAGCACATTTCCTGCTCGGCAGCAGGGTGATGAGCAGGGCTGGGTCTGCTTCTCAATCCACCTCCAAGTGTAAAGTAGCCAAAGAAGGAGGAAGACGCCCTGCAGCCTCTTGTATCCAGCTTCCCAGGAAAAATCCAATGCATGAACCAAAGGAAGGTGGTAGGAAGCAGTGCCAGGCTGTTTTCCATGCTGTGTTGTCTTTCCTGAATCAATGGCAAACTCCCATTTTGGGGACGTTCTCAGTGTGAACAAACTGAGATGTGACTGGCAAAATATTCACTTGGGCAAGAAGTGGAAACAGATTTTCCTCCCAGTGCAGGTGTGTAGAACCGGTTCTGATACTTAAAATGAGACTTAAGCACAAATTTGACTTAATTCAAGCTGCCCTGTTATCCTTGCCTAGCATCTTTCTCATCAGAACTATCCCATGTAAAAAGTTAACCTTCATCACTGGATAACATTGAAGGAAAACTCTATGAACAAGGTTTGGTGGAAATGAAATTGTTTAGAGCTTCTTGGCACAACAGGACAAACCCACATGGAAGGTGGTCTGGATTTTGCCACTGTTCCTGACCCTCTGAATTACTTTGTTCCTGCATTTTCTGGCACTCTTTTCTTTAAATTCTCTTTTGCACTGTTGGTGCATCATCTGCCCCACCTATGGTCTCACCAAATTTCATAAAGATGGTCCCAAATGTTCTGGAGGAGCCACAACAGTTCCTGCAGGGCCAGAAGGCACCTGCTGCAAATCCAAAGTGTCCTCGTTCCTGTGGGTATCCCTGGTAAAATCTGCTGGCTGTGCAAATTCTGCCCAAACAAAGCATTTCTTGAAATCAGCAGTTGAATGGGAAAATGTTGATTTCAGTGAAAATTTTCAGCGCTGTTTTGGGGAGTGGAGAGGGAAGACAGCAATGGTTCTTTTAATTTTTTTATATTTATTTTTTTTTTGCTTTTGGCTAGTGTTTGAAACTGCCTTAGGGGAAAAAAATCAATTAAATACTATTGTATAATATACAAGTTGAGGTGAAATGAAAGGGAAAAGTTGAAAGGAAATCTGTTGAGAAGCTGCTTATTGAAGAAGTTCTGAATCTGCCTTGTGAGAAACATCAACATTTTATCTGTCCTTGGCGTGATTTGGAACGACTCTCCCCAAAATGCTGGAATTTCCCACAGAACAGATGTTTAGCCAGTTAATTTGTGCTTCATCAGCAAATACTTGAATTTCCAAGGCTGTGTGTCCCTTCTCAGCTGGAAGGTGGCGAGAGCCAGAGGAGCCATCCCAAATCAGGGCTTTTCTCACCAGAGCTGTGGCTGTGTCCATGCCAGAGGCTCCTGCAGCCTCCTTTGGTGTGAGGATGAGCTTCCCTGGGTGGAATTCAGGTAGAATCCTGATTAAATAAAGCCTGAGCATGCTGTGCCTAAATTAATCCATGCATTAATTTTTGCAAGGATTTTAAGTGAGTGATGGGGAGGAAGATAAAGGTAACCAGGGCCAAATGCTGGGGGTTTTTTCCCCCTGTGCCTGCTGTTAGTGAATCTCCTGCCAGAACAAAAGCTGAGGTGGGTGGTAGGGACTGGTGGTGTCTGGCTCTTACCTCCTGCCTGCCTGGCAGCTTCTGTGCTCCTAGAGCTAAAAAACAAGGATCAGGCACAGCCTGCAGGAAGAGTGTAGGGCCAGAATGCTGTGGGGAGAGCAGCTAAATGTCACAGAAATGTGACAAAACACGTCACCCAGCCTGGCCTTGTGCCTCTTCTCTTCCGG
The DNA here is from genome assembly GCA_013397795.1 of Orthonyx spaldingii. Lineage (NCBI taxonomy): Eukaryota > Metazoa > Chordata > Aves > Passeriformes > Orthonychidae > Orthonyx > Orthonyx spaldingii. Next base: position 822,849 of record VZTJ01003506.1, read on the forward strand.
GGGTGGGGTAGCCAGGTACACACTGAGGACGTGTGTGACCTCCAGGTGTTTCCATCCTGCTTGGCTGAGCCCCCTGCTCCTGGGCAGCACTTAGAGAGTTCCCCTGCCCCTTCATCCTGGGGCACCCTCGAGATTTGCCATCCAGGTGCTGGAGTTTGGCTTTCCAGCCAGCACTTCCTTCAGTGCTGGAGGAGGCTGCAGCGTTGAGAGGAGAAATCCAGAGGTCACGTTTGGCTGGCACCAGCATCTTGCCCTGGTTTCTGTGTGCTGTGGTTGACTGGAGCCTTCTCTGCTGGCTCTGGGGGCTCACAGTGGCCGGCTGTGCCTGGCTGAACCCCCCGTGTTCCAGCCGTGGAGCGCGGTGAGGGGGAGATGTCACGACAAGCTGTATTTATACAGGCTGTTGCTTGGCAGTGCTGCTCCAAGGTGCATCAACATAATGAGATACATAAAAGGAGAAGGCAGTTAAATGTGCAATAACATCACAATAAAAGTAAAACTGAGCATTAATGAAAACTCTGAGCACACTAAGTGTGTATCGTTGAGCATTCCTGCCGCCTTGGGCCTCGGTGGTCAAACTTAATAATAATTTCTGGCAGTGTCATTACCAGAATTAAATGAGGGTTTAACTGTCTAGAAAAAGATGTTGGGGGAAAAAAAAATGGGTCTTGAGACTTCACAAGTGGTTCTGCTGTGTGGGTGTCACCGAGGCAGCAGAGGTACCAGGTGAGCTGAGACTGCTGCGAGGGGCAGGTGGTGACTGAGACTGCAGGTGAGGTGGAGGAAGGGGAGATTGGAAGAGCCAGCGTGGTTACTTTGGAAAAGTTCTGCACTTGCTGCTGAAGCAGCTGGGGAGCTGCAGGATCTGCTGTGAGGGTGGGGTGAGGGTTTTAGTTTGTGTACCTGCCTGGCTGTGACCCCGGGATGCAGCTGCCCCAGGGCCAGCAGTGCTCCAGGGAATGATGCTGCCTTTGGCTCCTGGGCGTTCCCTGAGGTTTCAAATACAGGACCCCAGAAATACTGACTGCTACCCAACATGAAACACTGAACTGTTTGCTTTTCCCTAGTGAGTAAAATCTCTTTTCTCTCCTCTCGTTCCCCTCTGCCCCTCCCTGCAGGTTCTGGAGGCTCGTGGTCCAGTGGCTGCCTGCTGACACCATGGCACCCAGGCTCCCGGGAATGGGGCCCCTCTCCCTCCCTGGCCTTGGAGTCCTAGTCCTGCTTCTGGCTCTCCCTGCTGATGCTGGGTAAGGTGGTGAGTGCTGAGCTGTTGGCCAAGGCTGCAGTCCTGCCGAACTTAAACATCCTAGGGTCAGTGCCTGCATGAGGCAGTCCAGGGCAAAGCACTGGAAGTGTCTCTGCTGAGTTTGACACCCCCTTGTCCCCATCCCCATGCCTTTCACCCAGGGACTGTTCAGTCCCTAACGTGGCTGACATTGGCATTATTTAAGGTGCTCTCACTGTAGACAGTTGTCAGTGTTTTTTGCAACAAAACCTATTTTCATATTTGGCCTCTGCACAATTCATTCTGGGCAAGGACTCTGCTTTCCTGAGTTTTAACCTGGAAGAGAGATTCCCCCCCACCCCATTTAATATTTCAATGCTATTTTAAAGAAAAGAAAATGAATCTGCTTCATCTGTTTGGCTGTTAATGGTGCAATGACCCAGGGGCAGCACACCTGACCTGCTGTGGCACCGGGGTTCTCTGCCAGCCGTGGCTGGGCTCGCTGCTCTCCCGTGCCTGGGTGTGCAGGCTCTGGCTGTCCTGGCAAGGAGAGTGCTGTTGCCAGCCTCACCTTCCCAGCCTCTGGAAGCTGTCTGGAAGAGATGAAATCCTGTTAGTCCGTGACAGGCTCTGCATCCCGCCAGAGCCTTGGCTGGGGGAGCTCGGGGAGCCCTTCGAGGAAGGAACGGAGATGCCGCTGCTGTGGGGAGGGAGGAGCTCTGCACAGAGGGGGAGAAATGCAAATAATACATGACTTCTATAAAACATTCAGACAAGCCTTTAGAGTGCCAGGTATGGGCACTGAAATGCTGTCTGCTGGGGTAGAAGTCCAGAAGGGATCAAGGATCCTCACGCATGAAAAGAAGTCAGGGCTGCCCCTCCCGCCCTGTCCTGCCTGTTCTGCTTTGTCTGCTTGGATCTGACTTTGCAGCTGCACCCTGAGCGTGCCTTGCCCTGCAAATGCTGACCCTGCCCAGGCACAGCCAGCCCTGGACACTGCCCTCTCACCCCCTCCAGCTGCTGGGGCCAGTCCCCTCCCCAGGATGGCTCTGGGGTTGTCCCCATCCCCTGTGCCTGCAGCTCTGCCTTCCTCACTGCTGCCTTTTCCACCCATCATGTATTCACCACTGCTCCCTCACCACCTGCCACGCAGGGATTGCTCGGAATATTGGTCCCCAGGAGGATTTGCTTCCTAAATTGTGTGCGAGGGGACCCCAGTGCTGATGTGGCACAGTTCCCCAGAGAGCTGTGCACAGGTGGCAAGGTAATGGCTTTTCCTCAAGTCTATCCTAATTAAATTTGCTGTAAACCTCCACCCTTCCTGCCCAAAGGATTTTAATTATTTTAAAACCTTGATCCCCCACATCTCTTTGCAGTTCCTTTCTGCCTTGCTAAAGGGCAGCTTTAGCTTTGAGGTTGAGGTGAGATGAGGCAGCCCAGAGCTTTCCTGGACTGGGGAAATCCCAAAGCAGGTGCCAGGCAGAGGTGCTGCTGCTTCTCCCCTGCCTGCACCTCCCCTTGTCCTGCCTACGCTGCTCTTCCCCCTGCACCTCCCAAGTGAATCCCACACTGCTCACATTGAAGTCAAACCCTCAAATGTCAGGCTAAGTAAAACAGCTTTGAAATTTGTAAACTCATTTTTCCCATCACCGCTGAGCCTCCGCCAGGAGTTCCTTCACAAAAATCCGTCCTCTCGCTCTTTATATTATGGGTAATTTTTAAAGATAGCTTATAAAACATTAATGAATGAGCTTTCATGAGCATGCTAGCTATTCATAAGTTATAGATGGTTATATACTCATCAGCAGACACTGGGACAGATTGTTTTTAACCATGACATCTATTGAAAGCCGGTACAATTGAAACCCCACTAACTGCTGCAGGGATTTTTAAATTTCTCAAAACTCTACTTACCTGCAGGGAGTTCAAGTCCAGATGAAAAGCCAGAACCAGAGTTTGGATTCAGATGGAAATCTCAGAGGCTGTGATGCAGTTTGTGATGTCAGGGGTGATTTGGATCTGGCAGGTTGCATTAGGGCAGGGCCAGGTGTTATCCCAACCATGCCTCACCCTATGGAAACTGCAATTTCAGCAGTGTGGCCCTCCTTGTGTTCCTGGAGGAACTTCCTGGCTTGGCCACTCCTCCAGGTGTTGCTTTGCTAAAAAACAGAGGCCAAGTGGTCCTGTGAGAGGTGGGATGTGACCCCCAGAGAAGTGGATCTCAAGTGCTTGAAGTGCAATTTCCCGGAGTGCTTGGTCAATGAAGCCAATGAAAATTAATGTCAGAATTGCCCAAAACAGAATATTTCAATTAACTGCAGCATTCTAAAGAGTATTGATTCAGCCTGACTCTGAAAGTACTCATACCCTTCTCTCAATTTTTCCTCTTTTGCTAGGCCATACTCTCTGGTCTTCTTTTATCTTTCTGAATCTGGGTTTCTGTTGGGTGAACATTTTGATAGAGAACTCCAAGCCAACTCTAGTACTTGTCACCTTATTGACCCTTCCCAGGTGCACCAGTAGTGCCAGGGGTAACCACTCTGCCCAGATGGGATGCAGCAGGATTAAGGTTTGAACTCCTTAAATAATATTCCTTTTTCTGTAGTTTTTTGTGGAGTTTTTTTGGGTTTTTTCCCCTGGTGCACACTCAAACCAGTGGCTGCACACATCAAAGGAAATAAGGCTGGGGTGGGAAGGAAAGGGGCAGAAGTGTTACAAAGCAACCACTTCGGGGCTTCTCTTCCCCCAGGGGGACACTTCAGATGGTCATAGGTGCAGGCCTTGATAATTGTAACCATGAATTGCACCTCCACCACCTTCATCTTGCTCTGGCCAGTGCTCTCCAGTTATTCACCTCTCCATTTAGTGCCCATTTGCCAGCCAGGGCTTCCCTGATCCCGAGGGGCTCCTGGAGCTGCTCCTGAGCATCCCTCTGCTCCAGCAGCCTTTTCTCCCCTGCCTGGCTGGGCTTCCTCAGCCATCCCGCTGCCTCTCTGCGCCTCTTAATCTTTTTTTGGCCTCATTTGTCTCTCTCTTATTTCCTCTTCCATCTTCCTTGAAAACTCTTCATCTCTATAGATTTTTCTTTTTGTTTTCTGTTGCTTAATCTTCTGCCCTTCCATTTGTTTTGGTCCTAACAGCTATTTCTGCTGGGGAAAGCGTGCTTGAAGCCACAGCACTGCTACTCTGTGTCATCTGAAATCTCTTTTAGAGGCAGGTGGTTCCAGAAGGACTCACAAGCTCCTTTTCTGCTGATTGAAAGGGAGACACAAAATGCAAATGTATTACTTGAGCCCCTTGTGTTTGCAAAACTGCATTGAAGATTTTGTTCAGTGAGATATGCCTTTTTTTAGAGGAATTTACTCCTTGTTTTATTCCACCTGGGGCAGAATGTGTTCTGAGGAAATCATCTTGTTTGGGGGCTTCCAGGCTTCTTCTTGTGTTGAGCAGAGATGGGAATGTGGAAACTCATTTGTTTTTATAAACAGGGAAAGTTCAGCGAACTGCAGAGATGGTTCAGTAAGTGTTTTAACGATCAGGCTTTAGGCCTGTTTGCTGAATTCTTACTTTCCTGTCTCCCCTCTTCCCTGGGGCAGAGATCTTTGAAATGGCTCAATCTGGCAAATAACTGGTGTCACTTCTTCTGTGCTGCCTGTAAGGAGATAGTGACACTTGAATAACTGAGCTTCCCACAGCCTCTGCTCAGAAAATGTCCATTTTTAGGGGCAGGCAAGGGATGCTGGGGCAGGGGAAGGATCCCTGTTGAAATACGGCTCCTAAACCACTCCCCGTGGTGCTGCTGGGCTCTGAGCAGGGAAAGGTGGGGAGGGGACAGTGGGGAGATCTGTGGGGGCAGAATCTGGAGGGGAGTTGCCCAGAAATGCTCTGTGGTGAGTTCTGCAAACACATCCCTTAATCAAAAGCTGAGCCCCATCCTGCAGTCCAGGACACCCCTTCGTTCCTGGCACTGCTCAGAGCATGCACTGTGTGGGTTTCCCCTGTGATGTTTTCTCCTGGTTTTTCCCCCACCCCGTGTGCCAGGCTCTCTCAGAAGCATGTCTCGGACGTGGTGGATGACAGCAAAGACAACATCACCATTTTCACACGGATCCTGGACCGGCTCCTGGACGGATACGACAACCGCCTGCGGCCTGGGCTCGGAGGTCAGTCGGGTGCTTCCCGCAGGCTTTAGCAAGGACAGGCAGCACAGATGACTTTTTAATAAGTCTGGTGCTGTCAGGAGGGGAGGCTGGTTCAGTGCCAGGCTCAGCCTGTGGCTGTTTCCCCGTTTTGAGTCTGTGCTGTTTTGCTGTTGGGTGTCTCGAGGGCTGAGAGGTGCTGTGGTGGCCTGTGACGGTGCAGGGACAGGCCTGCAGATGGAGCAGCTGTGGATGGACTTATTCCTGCTATTTTACAGGTACTACCCTTTCAGAAATGCTGGCACATTCCAAAAGGAAAGAAAGACATTGAGGGGCTGGAGCGTGTCCAGAGAAAAGCAGCAGAGATGGGGAAGGGTCTGGAGCACAAATCTGAAGAGGAGCAGCTGGGGGAGCTCAGCCTGGAGAAAAGGGGGGATATTCTCATATTCTACAACCCCCTGAAAGAAGGTTGTAGCCAAGTGTGGGTCAGTCTGTTCTCCAAGGTAACAAATGACAGGACAAGAGGAAATGGCCTCAAGTTGCACCAGGGCAGGTTTAGATTAGACGTCAGGAAAAAAAAATTCACAGAAAGGGTTGTAAAGCACTGGAATAGGCTCCCTGGGGAAATGGCAGAGTTACCATCCCTGGAAGTGTTGCTGTGGCACTTGAGGACGTGGGTTAGTGCTGAGCCCGGTGCTGGTGCTGTGTTGACAGTTGGACTTGATGATCTTTTCCAACCTGGCCGACTCTGTGGTTCTGTACCACCAGCTCACAGAACCTTCAGCTCATGTTGGTGTTGCTTTTCAGTCAGTTTGCTTTGCTACAGAGCCTCTATCTCAATATCTTCTTGGTTATTTCCTATGCAGCTGCCACCTGGCAAGCTCTCCCCCTGTGCTGCTCTGGGCACCGGGCACTCACCCAGGCCCTGCTGCCTCCCGAGCTGCATTCGGCACTGCAGCCACTATTGCTGCTGCTGCAGAGGTTCTCTGAGAGCTCCTGCACTTCTCTGAGGTGCTCCAGAAAGCAAAACCATGGCAGTCACCTTCCCACCTCATGCCTATGGCTGCAGTCAGCCTGATGTAAGGAGGCAGAGGAAATGGGGAGGTGTGTGGGGAGGACAGATGTGAGGTTAGGGAGTGGGCCTGGGTGGTTTCCTGGGGCGTTGTTGCCGTGGCAGAGGTGGCTCCTCGCAGGTGCTGACAGCTGTGTGTCCCTGGGGCTGCTGAGGGGCTCTCCCTGCACTGCTCTGAGCTCTCCTGCTCGGCACAGAGGTGCTGCTGGACTGTGGTTTCCACCCAAAGCTGGAGTCACCACGTGCTGTCCCATTTTCTGAAGGTCCTGCTGCCAAGAGCTGCTTTCCTGAGCTCCTGCATGCTGATGGGATCTCCTGGAACAGCACCTTCCTTCCCCAGAGCAGCCTTGGCTCTTCCCAGCCCCATGTCCACCTCTGCCACAGCCCTGTGCCCTGCAGCTGCCCCTTGAGACCATGCCAAACCTGGGCAAGAAGGCTTTCTCCAGTGAGCATCCTCGTCTCTGCTGTGCTGCAGGGCCCCGACAGGAAGGGGTTACAGTGTCTACATAAGCAATCAATCAGTTTTATTGCTTCTGTTGCTTGTTTCTTTCCCCCAGAATTAACTGTGGTCCCACTAATAGCTTTGCTTCCTCAAGTCTCCCCGATGGCTGTATTGATTTAACTGAAACGAGTTCTGCAAGGGGGCTGAGGGGGCATTTATGTTCACTGTAGGCTCAGCTGCAGACAAGCCCCTACAAAGTATTAACGAGAGGACTCCCAGGAGCCCCTTGCTGGGGGAGTCAAACCTTTCTTGGAACATCTTTGCTCTGTTGCTTTAGATCCTTTAATAACATGTTTAACATAATAAATTGCCTTTGCCTGAGCCAGCCATTGCGTGTTTGAAGACTGCTTTCACCTGTGTGTTCCCCTGCTGGGGCACTCTGGCAGACCCAGATGGGAGGTGTTGATGAGGGCTGCAGGTTTAGGGGGCTCCTGAGTTGATTGAGTTGTCCTCAAGGAACGTGTGAGTATGGAGCAGCCTGGTGAGTCAGGCTCTCCCCACTTTTACTTGTTTTTCCCAAGGCTGAACTCTTGCAGGTCTCTCAGGCAGAGCATTAGAGGGAAAGACCTTTCCCACCGCTGCTGGTGGCCAGAGAAGCTGAAATGGTCCTGCTGGAGAGTCCAGAGTCTGGGATTCATGGAAGAGCCTGGGGTGGCAGTCAGCAAGAGCTGAACTCCTGCTGTCCGAGGCTGTGTGAGGGCTGTGAAAGCGATTGCTTTGCTCCAGATGAGCAGCTGTGCTGCTGTGGGACTGGGTGGTGGACAAGGAACATTGGTTTTCCTGTGAGACAGCACTGGACAGTCCCTGTAGTCTCCCTGATTCCCTTGGGAATGTCTTCCACTTGCTTTTCTGATGATACCAGGCGAGAGCACCCATTAGTACCCTGCAGTCCATGGAAAGGATGTGGTGATACTGTGTCCACACCCAGGCTGCTGGAAGGATGGAGTTCCCTCAGTTGTGTGTGAAGCAGGGCATGCAGCCTCTTTGCTTGGCTGGTTTTCCTGCTCTGGATGAGATGCCCCTGCAGACATTTGGGACCTGGAGGGCTGAGCAGGGTTGGGGCTGCAGCACCTCTCAGGGCTCTGCAGTGCTGTGTGTGCTCGGTCCTGTCCCACTCCTGCAGCCTCCCGTGTGCCAGGAACCGAGCAGTGTTTGTTTAGACTTTGGGAGAAGACACTGTGTAAGCAACAGAGTGTTAATGTGGTGACTTCTCCCCTCAAGATAGCCTCTTTGTATTTATTTTCTTATCCCCTCTGTTTTCACCATCTGCTGCCACCCACTCTAATAGCTCCCATGCCAGAGCTCCTCTTCCCACCAGGCTGCTGCAGACACAAGCTGAGGCAAACCCGTGCTGAGGCTGCTCAGGAGAGCCTGGTGCTGCAGAGCCAGGCTGCAGGTGAGGGTGGCCCTGGGCCTGGCTGCTGCTCCTGTCCCAGACAGGAGACATCCAGTCCAGCCAGGAGTCCGTGCTGTCCTGAGGCCAGGGGAGGTCTGTGAGCACAGTCCAGGCTGACTTAGAAGAAGGGCAGGGGGGAGGTGGCTGTCAGACCCCTGCGTCTGCAGTGACACCCCATGGCACTGGGGACACACCATTTGTGTCACAGTGTCTGGCAGGAGGTTTCTCCCTGTCTCTGCCAGCTGAGCCAGGGCTGGATTCCTCTGAGGAACAGAGCCGAGTCTTTTCTTTGGCCTCATGACCACTGAAAGACAGTCTGGGCTGAGGGAAGGGGTAGCTGCATAAACAGATCATCTTCCAGGAGTCAGAGTGGGGGAGGAGAGGAAGGGAGTGTCAGCAGGTAACCTGTTGTTTGCCTGGGGAGAACACGGGGCAGATTGGTTATTAAGTCAGAAGAGGAACAGCAATGGACCCCGAGGGAGTGGAGACATCTGTTGTCATGGCCAACCTTGCAGGATCACAAAATGTCCCGAGAGAGCTTCTGTGGTCAGCATGGGCCTCTGCTCCTGGTCTGGAGCTGTGAAGTCACACAGATCCTCTGCCCAGCCCGGAGGGGCTGCAGTGGGAAATGTCTGTAGCTCTCAGCTTCTTCTTGCTGGGGCTCCCTGCAGGGCCTCGTTTATCCACCTGGAGCTGGCAGGAGCAGGAGAGAGGAGATGTGGCCAGGAGAAGGAGGCAGAACTGGCTGACAAAGGGAGAGATGTGCTGTGCCCAAAAAGAAGAGATGCTCAAGGAGGGGGATGCAAATGGTGGGACCACGAGTGATGCTCCAAGAATGACGGATGCACAAAACCACCCTGTGTGTCCCTGCAGTTCTTGCAGGGCCAGTGTGATGTCCAGCACGTCCAGCTTGCAGTGGTTGGGGGTTTGAGGGTCAGTGATGCTCCCTGGACAGCTGCACCTCCTCTGCCTCATTTCCTAACTGATGGCACTTGGGCCCATTGTGCTGCAACTGAAGCAGAGCCATCCTGGGAATGCCTGAGCAGGGGCAGGAGGGGACATTTCCAGGATTTTCCTTCCTTACAGCCTCAGGAATGCCTTTTTAATATGCTTTGGCAATGCAGGGCTATCAGGGAGCACCTTACTGCTGGAAGAGGAGGCATGTGGGACCTTCCCACAGCTGTTTGCAAAGCAGGGCAGGGGTTTCTTCCAGCTCAGCCAGAGACTGCCTGCTCCACGGGGCCAGGGCTGTGCCTGAGGTACATTTGGGGTAAGGATGAGGAACCCAGAGGGCATCTGGAGCAGTGCTGGACAAAGTCTCTGTATTGGGTGGCTGTGAAACACTCCAGAAAAGTGCTGGCCTTTTCCAGGGCATGCCAGGAGGAAGAGATTTTGCCCCAAGGAAGAGCAGAGAGTAGGCTGATCAGTTTTCGAAAAGATGAGTTGTAAACATTCCAGATAAGCCAGTTTCTCCAACTGCAATTAAAAAGCAATTTGTACCGTGTTAAGCAGCTGGGCTGGGATCGATCAGTGTTATCCCTCCTGGATGCAGCATAACTGACAAAGTAACTCGTGGTATTTCCTTGAAGCTTCTGGGATGTCTCTGGAGTCCCTGAACAGCACAGCCCTGCTGAGGGGGTGGTGGCTGCTGAGCATCCTGCAAGGCCAGCTCTGCACCAGGGGCTTCTGGACAGCTGAGGTTTAGGAGCCTCCTGGGGTGTCCATGGGGTTTGGCAGGACCAGCAAACACAGGCATTTGGATTAAAGCAATACAATTTCCCAGGCAGAGCAAGGCACTTACTTGACCCCTTGGGTTCCCTCTGCCTTGGGGACAGGGCGTGGCACCCATTCCTTGTCCCTGGCTTGGCAGGGAGTGGTCCCATCAGGCAGAGGGGAGCCCCAGTCTGTACCCTCCCAACTGGGTAATCCAGAGAGTGAAAGCAACCCAGGCTCCTCTTCCTCTCCTCCACTGTGTTGTTCTCTGTGGTTTGGTGTCAGCACCTCCCTGCCCACGTCGGGCTCGAGCAGGACTTGGTGCAGTCAGGGCCTGCTGCTCACAACAGGACTCAGATCAAGGATGCCCCACCTGGGCCTCTGGTGCCTTTTATCCATCCTTACCATGTCAGCTCTGTCTTGCCAATGGTTTTGGTCTATAGCCACCTGTTAATATTTATCCTGCTGTTGGATTTCCGTTGTTATTTTGTCGGTGAAGTGCACCTCAGTTGGGGTTTCTCTTGTTTCCTCTTTCTGCAGTGCAGTGTTTCTTCCTGCTCTTTTAATGACGCTGTAGTTTGGCAGGATGGCTCCTGAGGAACATCTGTATCCCTGTCTGGCCACCTGCATTTCACTAATTCAAGTGCTGATGGCCAAGCGATTTTAGATTTGGGTTCAGAGCAGCTCCCTTTAGGTTGAGACATTCCCAGGAGATGCTTGGTGTGTCACACCTCGCTGCATCTGTCGTTTTGGCCTGACCTCCTGCAGGTAAGGGCTTGTCACTGTGTGAGCATTAAGGCAGAGGGGCTGAAATAGGCAGAATTATTAAATTACAGAACTGCCTCCTCGTGAAAGTACAGTGCTCTCCAAGATGAAACAGCGAGACCATACCTGCCTGGCAGGATCCAAGAAGAAATCTCTTTGCAGTGAAAGTAACTTATAACAGCAGTAGAAAGTGTTAAATTGTCCAGACTGAAGTTTATGTAACTTTTATTTCCTGAAATCTGGAGGAAATGTTGAAATTGTCCTTTTTCACTTCTGGATAGGTTTTTCACCTGTGTGCGATGAAGCTGCCCCATAAACATTACCTAGATCTACTGTTTGTGTGAGAGAAACGTGAGATGACAAACGGAGTGGTCCTCTGTGGTTTATTACAATTTGTAGGGTTTCAGCTTTAGGTCTGTGTTTAATCTGTTCTTCTGTCTTAATGTTCCACTTCTCCCAACTTCTCATGTCTTCTCTCTGATCTGACTTCCTGCTTTGTATTGATTACTCCAGGGAGGAATTTGATCCTTTCTTAGAAAAAAAAAACAAAATCCATGTCTTATCTCAGATTTTTGTCTTTGTCTGAGCTTCCTTGATGAGTTTTAATTTGAAGCAGAGGCATTGCCTGAGCAGCGTTTCCTTCTGTTTACCTTTCTGGGCAACGGGGACCCTCCTCTGTCTTGTCAAACTTCTGAAGTTGAGATCTGTGAACAAATTAAAGAAAGGTTGTCTTCCCCTCGGGGGCAGCTCTCCAAAGGCAGCTTGGCCATGGATTTGCAGAGCCCCGGCACTCTCCTCTCTGGTGCAGAACTCCCAGTGGTTTTTGTGTTGAAACCCCAGAGCACAGCGAGAGCAGGCTCTGTGTGAAAAGGCTTGCACTCATCAGGAGGCAGGCGAGGAACACAGCCTTGACAGCTGTGCCTAAGGGTGGAAGTCTTCTCTTAAATAAGTTATGAATGTGCTGAGGGCAACGAGCCCGTATCAAAGCTTCAGGGATATCGCAAACACGCGGGAGGGGTCAGGAACCTGTTGTGAAAAGAGATTGATTGCTTTTGGTGTGAAACAGCACCTGGTTTTGGGGCAGTACCAGGTGCTTTGGGGGCATCTGGCAGCTGCCAGTGCCACTGCAGAGCTGTGAGTGTGTCACCACGCCGGGTCCCTGCCCAGCCACCCTCTGACAGGGCAGTTGTGTGGCCAAAGTCCATCACCAGCTGTCTTGCTGTGAACTCTCCTGGGCTCTCCAGCACGGCCCAACCAAGCCCTGAGACTGTGGGGTTGTGATTTGTGAGGAGAGGAAGGTGTTTTTCCTGCTCTTTTGGACGCCTTTTCTTAGCTGGTGCCTTCCCTTGCTGTGTGTGTTTCCAGCAAGTAGATGCTGACCCTGCCGTGTACCCACACGTGTAGGCAAGAAGATCTTCCCCAGAGGGTGAGAAATTTTTTTCTAGGAGAGGGAAGCCATCTGGAGGGGATTTTTGCCCCAGTAATGTGTACTGGAGTAACATCTCAGAGCTCCAGTGCTGGATCAGACACCTGCAGTGAAGCAGTGTGAACGTCGGGCAGCTGGTCCCTGCCCGAGGGGGAGCTGTGGCTGTGTCAGAGACAGGATGATGGTGTTTGTTTGTAATGACTCTGGAAGGGGATAGCTGATGTTTCAGCATGTTGAACATGTGTTAGATGGGTTTAAGAACATTAGTAGATGATGTTGTAGATGGCTATAAACTGCTTGTGAGGATGTCTTTATTGATCTGTTGAACTATGGCAGCTTCTCCTTTATTAAAATTTCCATTCGTTCAGTCCCATGTAAAGGATTTATAATGTGGCTTTGATATGGATTGAGAAATAAGATTTTTTTATTGGATGTTATAGAGTTTAAAGTCAGCTTTAGTTGTTTTTCTGGGAAGCTGGTGGTGAAACAACTGGTCAAACAGTGAGGAAACAGCAGCTATTTTATTTGTTGAGCTAGAGGATAAAATGTTTGCAGCAGTTCATGTAGTAATACAGAGGCACTGTTTATGTCTGATGAGGCAAAGCCATTGATCGTGTTGGTGGTGAATTCCAGCCCTGATCCATCTGGAAGAAGCAATCAAATCACATCTACCTGAGCCCCCTGTGGAGGGGGGATTAACGCTGCTGATTCAGACCTGTTAGCTCCTTAATGCCGTTCCATTTATTTAAAGGTTATTGTTTGATTAAATAGAAATATTGGAGTGTTTGTGAGGGTGGAAGATGCATGGGGCTTTGGGGAGTGCTGCAAGATTGTGAGACTGAACTGTGCTGGGTCCCTTAAGCAAATACTGCTAAAAGTCAGAGGGAAATACCCTGTTGCAGTAAGTGGCAAAACTCTCACCTGGTGGGGCAGGAATTTCCTGTAATATTTCTTTGTCTAGTAACCTGTAACTTAACTTTAAAAATGCGCCTCTGAAGGATGTGCAGCTAATGTTTATTGAAAAAAAATAGAGTGCTTGTGGAGTACTGACAATTATAGGCACAGAGTATAGCCTAGAGAGGGATTTTAATCTGCAATTTGCATTGTGAGAAAGGACACCCCATTCTCTTTACCTTCTGGAAGGATATAATTCAAACCAAAGTGCTGAGAACAACAGGCATAGAAGCTGCATATGGGTTTTTTTCCCCCTCTCCCAACCTGCTAGAAAATCCTATTGATGACAAAGTTCAGACTGAGTCAGTGGATGGAACGACTCGTGACTGGAGCGAAATAAATTGTGTCTGAGAAGTCAAGATGCTGTTTCAACGTCGCAAAAGCCTTTTCAGACAGCTCTGGTTTGGAAAGATCAGTTCTGATCCGAGTAACTTTGTTGAGGAAAGGGTCTGAGGACTATAACAAACCCCCCAAAGCACACACCGTACCACTGGCTGGGTATGGTGCCAGAGGCTCTGCACAGGGCTTGCTGCATCCTTCAGAGCTCTTGTTGAGGAAGTCTTGTGTTCATAGAGTCCAGATCCGATTTTTTTGCTGTCTGCATTCCTACTTACTCACCTGGGGACTTACCTCATCATGTGGATGTCACTTTAGCCAGCTAAGGTCACTGTCCTGCAAAAACTGAAGGTGCAAAGTCTGTTGGGTTTTTTTTTCCTCCCAAGTTGTGTTTTCTGTGAAGGGTCTGTGCACATGTGGGAATTGAATTCCAGGCTTTTGTGCATGAAAGATTAGAGCTCTTCCCTTTGGAGAGATGCACCTGGTCTCGGCTGAGAATTTGAAAATGCCTGTTCCTAGAAAAGGGCCTTGTCTGCTTTCATGGGGAAGGGTTAAAGAACAAAGGCATGAAATCTCCTTTCTTCTTCCCTGATCAATCTAGCCATCATTAGGAGAGAAGCTTTCTGATAGCTTCTCTTTGTCATGTAATGTTAATGCCATTAAGTCCACTTTGGCAAGGGAAGCGATGTATAATTAATTTGCAAATCAGTAAAGTGGATGTGATTTTTATACAAAGGAGAAGGTCTTTAACTGCAGAAGGCTTTGTGTGGGCATGGCCATGCTTGGGTGGGACCTCCCTGGAGCATCCCTCTCCCAACGGTTCCCCTGTGTCCCTCTGCCCTCCAGCAAAGGGACTGAGTCTAACAAATAAATGGGAACCAGGTGGGGCAGGGCTGAGGTTAGGAGTGTGCAAGTGCCTGTGAACACCTGCCCAGCGAGTTGGTTGAGCCAGCTGAAAATGTCTTTAAGACTCTGGTTTTATTATTTTGGGTTTTTTAAAGCTTTGGCTCTATTGGAATTATTACCATTTTGATGCAGAATGCATTAAAAAGGGAAAAGGAAAAAAATCCAAACCCTATCCGGACTGATTTGTTCCCAGAAAGATGTTCAATTTTGTATGTGTAATTGAAAGGGGCTAAATATAGCTGTATTAATATTTATGGGCCTCATGTTGGAGTCAATACAAGAGTTGCTGTTCAAGGCAATTAAGCTTTACCTTTTCACATGTAGGATTTCGGTGTTTGGAGATGACATTAGTGGTGTGACCTGCATCCAAGAGAGAAGAAACTAAAAGCCTGCCATCATCTGTCGAGTATGATACCCTGTATTTAGTGCTGTTTGCTGACAGGCAGTTTGTCTGCGGTGAGGGTGATCTCTCCAGAGCAGGGCAGGGAAAGCAGGGAAAGCAGGGATATCAGAGCTCTGGGAGGTTTGCAGGAGAACTGTCTCTGCTGTGTGTTGGCAGGAACTGAGCAAGGAGACTCTCGTGACATCACAAAGTGAGGATTGCCCACCTCTGCTGCATCTGTAGCTGCCGGGGATAACAGGAAAACGATGATGGTGGCACTTCATGGATCCTGTTTGTCTCCACACCATGCATGCCCTGGAGCTGGAGCACGGGGAGTGGGACTCTGGGGAGTGGAAGTGCACGGGGCCGGGAGTACTCTCTGTGCCCTGTCCCTGGACTCTCTGTGCCCGTCTGCAGGGCCAGTCACAACCTTCATGTCACCAAAGCACAGGGAAAGTAAATCCTGTGCGGGGCTCTGAGCTGCTGTGGGGAGCGTGTGCACGGGGAATTAGGTCGGGGCTGTAACGATGAAAACAAGTCAGTCTGCGTTAATAACAAAGGCAAAGTGATGGGTGCTGGATTTCCAAAGCACTGCCTTTCAAGAGAAGGGGATCACTGGGATAACATGACAAGAATGCTGGCAGTGGCTGAATTGCCCTGCATTGCTGCTTTTTGGGAGCTGCAGCTCCTCACTGCTCCAGTTAACAAAGAGCTGTGTTGGATGCTGTAAAACCTCTCACTGATAGGGACTGTCTGAGTCCTGCCTCTCTCCTAAATTTGATCAACGAGTCAGGCTTTTCCTTTCTTCCGTCTGGATCTGACAAGTGCCTTTGGGAAGGAGGGCTGCAGCAAGGAGCCTTGGTCGGGGTTAACCTGCCCTCCCCAGGGCTGCAGGTGGAGATTGTCTCTGTGCTGCTGATCGTGGTGCTCCTCCCTTCTCCAAGGACTCACCAGTTCTGAGTGGGTGTGTTTCTGTTCTTTCCCTGGTGCGTGGTGTGTTTTGGTAGCTGGAAGCCTTTTAACCTCCTTCAGTAACCATCAGGGGGGTGCATTTTCCAAGGATTTTCATTAGCTTTGGCTGCTGGAGCACAATGGCTGCTTAAACAGGGAGGGGAAAGTGGAAATCAACGGGCACACCTGCTGAGGTAAAAATGGGGGCAATGCTCTTAGTGGTGGAAAATGAGTTTTCAACTCCAAGTGGCCCTTCGGGATTCCACCTCAGCTCTGGGGATTCGCTCTGGGTGACACTGACCCCAGCACTGGTATTTCCAATTACTGATCACATAATCCTTGCCCAAAGGTGCCGGCTCCAGAGCAAAGGAGTTTTCCTTGGTATGCCTGTGAGCGAGCCTCGCCTCTGTTCCCAACAAGGGCAAGGCAAGCCATATATTAAGGAACAAGGAAATTGCACCAGTTAAATTTAAAAAACTCATTTAGCTAAAGCAGTGTAAGCGCCCATGAATATTTATCTGATGTTATGGAAGTGTGTGGACTCCCACCTACTTTATTAAATTGATTTTCAATAAAAATGCGAGTGGAAGACGTTTGATTAATGGCTGGTGGGACGGGACAATTAATGTGAAGTCTGGAGTCAGCAAGAAGTGTCCCCTGAGCCTGTGTGTCCCTGCTCGAGGCTGGGCTAAGAAAATGTTTCTAAACTCCTTGGAGGGACACCAGCAACATTTATCCATGTGGTTTCTAAAATGGGGTGAACAGGAGCTGCTGTTTGGCTGGTGATGGTTTTGCTGAGGTCCTGCCCTTGAAGCTGGCATGTGGTGTTTGCTCCCAGTGTTCTGATCTTCCCTGCTTTTCCCACCCCTTGGAGCGGGCTGCACCTGAGAATGAAACCCAGCAGCGAGCTCCGGCGCTCGTGTCGGGTTTGAGTGAGGCTCCCTGGGCCTTTGCATTTAAACATGCCTGGGATTAGCTCCATCAGCCTCCAGATCTGCTCAGCTCCTACCAATTTCCTCGCTCGGATTTGTCTCCTGGAGGAAGGCAATTTGGAGCTGTAATGTTACAGCTCTATTAAGGAGCTCCAGCGCGGTTTCCCGCCGGGATCCTGGCGGGGCTGGTGCCGCCTCTTGCCCAGGAGCTGCTGGGAGATGCTGATCCTGGGGCAAGTGAGGGTACCTGGGATGGGAACCTGAACAGGCCAGCAGGGCCTGGGGGGGGGCAGCAGAACCGGGGGCTGCCTGCAGCCTGGAGTAGAAACTCTCCTGAGGGTCTTGTGAAAAATCTCTGGGAGCTGCTGTGGGAGGGATGTTCCATCTCCCGTTCCCTGCAGGGGTTTGCAGAGCCAGGGGTGTAGGGTTTGGGGGGTGATGGGTGGGGGCAGGAAGTGTGGAAGTGTGCCCTGGTGGGGCAGGGAGGGCTGGGGTGAGGCAGGGAGGTTGCTCCATCTCAGCCTCCCTCAGCTCCACACGTGTGGGGCACAGAGAGCTGCCACAACACCCTGAACCACTGAAACTGCACCAGATAAACAACAACACCTGGGGCATGAATCCTTCCCCCAGCCAGGGTGGGAGCCCCGTGCCCGGGCTCCTGCACTGGGGAGTGGAAGGAGCACTTTGATGCCCTCACCCCTTCCCAAGGGGAACGTGGCACCCAGAGAGCCACAGCCAGGTGGCACAGGGAGAGCATCCAGGGGCAGGGAGGTGCCAGGTGCTGCTGCTGCTGCACCTGCAGGGTGGAGAGGCTCGTACAGTCTCTATTTTGCAGGACTTTGGGGTTTTCTCTACATGCAAATGTGCCAGCAGGAAATAGGCACAGACGCTTTCGGCATGTGTTGAACTGGTTGGGCCCTCCCCTGCTGTGCTTGCTCTGCTGTGGAGCTGGGCATGGACAAGAGTGATGGGAACAGAAAGGAATTTAAAAGAAAATGAAAAAAAAAAAAGGGAGCAGGTGCTGGCAAATAACTGTGTGGCAGAAAAAGAGAGGAGAGTTGTGGTTGAAAACAGAAGCTGAGGAAAGGCAGATTGGCAGGCAGCATATTTCTGGAGACAGCTTTCTCCTCTGTAGGCTGAGTCACCTAAGAAACGTGTCAATAAAACACACTCTCGGGCACTGTCTCTAATAAATATATATTTAAGAGAGACATTTCTTCAAAACTTCTGCTAGGAGATGTCGAATTCTGAAGGGATGGCATGAAAAATGACATCTCCAGTGAAAGCAGGGAGTTGCCATGGGAACTGGAACGCTTTGAACATACATCACTAAAACAAGAAAACATTTTCCCCAGCAAAGGAAATTAAAAATTACATACATCTGGAGGCATCTGCCCTCTGCCTGTCTCTGATGGGCCTGTCAGAGTACCACGCAGCATATCATAATTCATGTAGTGGGCAGGACTGACAATTCCGTATCAGTTGCTGAATTTTTGTGAGTAACTGTGATAAAAAAAGCCTTCCTGTCCTTGGGACAGGCAGTGCTGGTCCTGGGGAGGGGGAGATTTAGAGCCAAAATGGAATGTCCTCTGAAATAGTTTTGCTCACCTGAGGATAAAACAGCAGCCTGAATGCACAACTAAGCCCATTTTGCCACGTGAGTGTGACTCCAGTGCTGCCGGGGTTTGCTGGCCCCATTTGGCAGCCAGGGACTTTTCCTGGGATGCAGGGGGAGGGCAGGTGAGAGGGCGTGTCCTGGAGGAGCACGGTGCATGTTTGGGGGTTTATCTTGTGCTTTGGAGACTCTTTTTCCGTGCAAGTCTGGGGCAGCAAGCCCAGGAGGAGTTATTTGCACCTGGCACTCAGTGCATTTCTTTCTTTCCCTTCTTTTCCAGTGCATTTCCCTTTTCTCCCTTTTCCAATGCATTCCTTTTTTTCTTTCTTTCCCAGTGCCTTTCTCGGTGTGTGGCAGCCCCGTGTGCAGACAGGGTGAGCCCAGGGGAAATGCTAAATTGACCGGTGCAAGGCAGTGTGAATTAAATAAGTTTATTTGCACTCTGTATTGGCATTGCTGAAGTAAAGGAGCCCTGGCCGTGCAGCCCAGTGACCCGTGCATGACAGGGGACAGACAGCTCGGTGCAGAGCTGGGCTCTGCCACAGAGACCACGCTGGGGTGCATAAAGAAGGGAGAAGGTTTGTCTGCAGTGCCCTGGGAGTGGAGGTGAAGGGTGCCAGGAGCATCACCGGAGGCGCGGTGTCTGAGGAGCTGATTGAGTTCTCCACTGAAGGAAATGCCAGCCAGGAGCTAATGGGCAAGGGAACCAGAGTGCAAATTACAGTGTGGCTCCCTGCTATGGTGCTCTTGTATCTTGTCTCAGTACCTGGTGCTGGCCTCGGGGGACAGGCTTGAAAATTAAACGGGCCCTTCCTCTGAGCTGTACAGCAACCCCCAGGAGTCACTTTCTTTTTCTGGGTTTTTTTTTAATTTCCATTTTTTGCCCACTACAGCCCATCACGTGGTCTGGCAATGCTCAGCCTGCAGAGCAACCTGGAATGAGAGACAGCCAGAGGCAGGGGAAGGCAGCACTGGGGCTGAAAGGCAGAGGGGAGACTGAGGCACAGCAGAGCTGCCCTCACGGCATGCACAGCGCCACGGTGCCGAGAGCAGCAGTGGTGGGGCTGGAGCTCAGAGCTCAGCCTGCCAACCTCATGCACTTCACTGAGACATCTCTTTTGTTCCTTCTCCCTCTGCAGTGACATCAGTTTAATGCAGGGTGTGTCTCGTTTGGTTTGAGTGAGACTTTGGTTTGGGGCCCCTCAGGACAAGAAGGACATTGAGGGGCTGGAGCGTGTCCAGGGAAGGGAATGGAGCTGGGGATGGGGCTGGAGCACCAGGAGAGGCTGAGGGAGCTGGGAAAGGGGCTCAGCCTGGAGAAAAGGAGGCTCAGGGGAGACCTTAGCACTCTCTACAACTCCCTGACAGGAGGATGTAGCCAGGTGGGGATCAGTCTCTTCTCCCAGGCAGCCAGTGACAGGATGAGAGGAAATGGCCTCAAGTTGAGTCAGGGGAGGTTCAGGTTGGGTATTAGGGAAAATTTCTTTGCTTAAAGGCTTGTCAAACCCTGGAACAGGCTGTCCAGTGAAGTGGTGGAGTCACCATTCCTAGAAGTGTTCACAAAACACATGGATGTGGCACTTGAGGACATGGCTTAGTGGTGGATGTCCTGGTGGTGCTGGGTTGATGGCTGAATTTGATCTTACAAGTCTTTTCCACCCTTAATGACTCTCTGATTTTTCTTGCATTCCCCTGTTTGCTTCCTGGCTTTCCAATGTTTGCAGCTGTTTTCTCTGTTGTCTCTCAATGATTATCAGGTTGGCAACAGCAGTTCTGTATTGCACCTTTGTCCTTATCTTTTTCCTGGGGATCTGCCTGATGAATTGCCGAGCTCAGTAATTGCTTTACAAATGCTAAGGATGTCACTGGCACTGATCTGAAGTTTTTGCAGCTCCTCCTAAAGCAACTGTGGCCTGTTGGGAGGTGGTGATTCCTGTTAAAACAAGACTTGCTGAGAACGAGTTAACACAAGGCTCAGTGTTTTTAGGAAAGGGACTAAGCAAAGACCTGCCAGGGCCAGTCTGCCTGAGGAAGAAGCTTCAGAGGCACACTGTGTTCATGTAGGTTGTGGATAAGCCTGGTCTAATAAGTGGTTTTCCCAGCTGAGTTTTACATGTGCGAAAGGATTCAGCAAAGACCCCTATGGCTGCTTTGTTCTGGTGCCTCATCTCTCCTGTGCTTGCACCCTCAGCCACAGCACTGAGGCCCTGAACCCGCTGCAGTCTTTCCCTGAGGGTGCTGTTCACCTTTGACATGGCCAGCAAGAGCCCTGGCATGGATCCCTAAAGGGGAAAACCTACTGGAGATGAGCTCACCAAGGCGGGCTCAAACCAGAACACGGGTGGTTTGCAGGGCACATGGAGTGGTTTGCCTGATGCTGAGGTACCAGACTGGCATTTTTGCCCTCATGTTACTGCTCCTGCAGCAGAATTCTCCTGGCTTTGGTTTCCTGAGGGCACAGCTGGATTTACCAGCACGGCCTTGTCTGACTGCTCTTCCTGGGTCCACAGGGACCAGCAGGGATTCCCTTCCCCAAGCGCCTCTGGCTTAGCCATCAAGGACAGGCTTTAAGACTGAGTGTGTTAAATTATGCATGCTAATTTATATTCACACATTTTCTCATTGTATTTATAATATATAACAAACATGTTTATGTAGCATCTCCCTCCCATCACCACGGGGTCTCAGAGCACTGCAGAACCTCTAAAAGCACACTCATACATACATATTCCTCCTCTGTCTTCCTGGCATCTGAGGGTGTCCTAAGTCCTTAAAATAGTAACGACAGCAGCTTTGTTCATTCTGTCTTAGTTCTGTCTGTGGCAAAAATAGCACAGCTAATTTGTAGTCTCTGTTTGTAGTCTGTATGTGTGAGAATGAGGGGTATGTGTAAAGCCTCCGTGGCTGCACACCCTCCAGCAGTCGCTGCTTCCAACTCTTTCTTCCATTCCTTCTGGACTGGGTGTTTATCAATAACTTGCACCACATCCTGAGTCTAACCCTTGGATGTGTGTCCTATGCCACGGAATATGATTGTAAGAATACGTGCACGTGGATTAATGGGGGGAAGCTAAAGGAAACTGCCTTCTGTGGAGCCTTGTGGTAGGTTTTTAGCCAGGGCTTCTAATGGTGTAAGGCTTATCACACCCATCTTCCTGCCTTTTGTCTTCTCTAAGCTTTAGAGCCTGCTGGCTGATCTGAACAAAGCCTGACAGAAAAGGTAGATAACTCCGAGACTTGGAGTCCCTACAAGATTTGTGGAATTATGAAGCTGAGTGGAAAAAGACCCAAAGCACAGAGAGGTAACTAGGTGGGATCAACTGGTGTTAGGCATCAGAAAAACAGGGAGGAAAAGCTCATCTGTGGGAAGCAGGGTTTGTTGGCTCCACTGCTGGTGAAGCAGCATCTCTCCTAGGCTGCCCTGCTGGATAGAGCTGTAACCTGCGCCCCACACTCTTGACAAGTGTGAGAAAATGCCTTTCACCAGCATGGGAGGGTGTGAAATCCCTGTAGCACCTTCTACAGCAACACCTGGCCTCACCCAGAGTGCCAGGTGAGCCTGGAGTCCCCTTATCCAGTGTGTGTTGGGACAAAGGGGCAGTGCAGCATGGTCAGACCAGAACACTGGGCTACCCCAGGCTGTTACTCCCACAGAAGTGCAGTTACTGACCCAAAAGGGACCAGCAGATGCCCCCTGTGCCTCTCTGCACTGTGCTGAGGAACAAGGAGTGTCTGAGTGCTCTGCTTTAAGCAATAGTTGTGCCTTGATCCAAACTCCGTTGGTTATGGAGTTGTGTAGGTGTAGAGAGAGCTCAGACCTGGGTAAGGGCCACGAGCACATGCACAGCACATTTGTAGATTCCTGAGGGATTTCTCTTCCAAAAACCAAGCTAATCTTCCCTGCACAACCCAGAGAGTTTGTGCCTGGGAATTCCACATCCATCCATGCCTGACAGTGTGCCATAAACCCCAGACAATGCTCCAGTGGTAACTGGGTCATTCACGGTCCTGCATCTCCTTCCTGCAGAGGACATTGGTTGCAGCCATGTGAGGACTCTGCATCTGCAGCATGTGGCATGAGACAGGGAATAAATCTATTCCCTGCCTCAGCTCTCCATGGCTCTTCTAAGGAAGGGGAGCCAGGGCAGCAGGCTCTTTCTGAGGGTATGACAGGCATCATCTCACTTCATCTGTGCTGAAGAATTAAGCACATGTAATTGCAGGCCATGCTGATCTCTCTCATCACGTGTGAGCGGCTTCGTTGTTGGCTGTCTCTTGAGACAGCCCCTGGAATTCTTTTGAACTCCTCATTCTCCCTGAAATATCCAGGTTGAGGGGAGAAAGGAGAGAAGCACAGCTGGAAGTGACAGCACATGCGTAGCTGTGTTTACAGATCGGATGATTTCTCTCTAGTCTGGCTGGAGGACATGCAATTGTAGACACTGATGTGCCATCACACCAGAGAGAAGGTAGTAATTAATCACCATGGCTCACAGAGCAGCAACTTGGGAACTGGCTGTACAGCAAATGCTGGCAGTGCCAGGGGATTGGAGCAGCAGCAGTGGGTGAAAAAAAGCCTCGGCACCCCGGGATTGGGGAAAAGGGCTTGATGCTTTCCTGGCGAGCAGCAGATAGCCCTGTTCCCCATCTAAATGTGATGCCTTTTTGATCATAACCCTGCAGAAGTCACTGGGAGCATAACTGAGGGTGTCAGAGCTGTTACACAGACCCAGTTATTCTGGAATCAAGCAAATAGCCAGGCAAAACTGCGTGAGACAAATCGTTCATGACATGGCAGAGCTAGATAAGGATCCAACCCAAAGGTCGTGTTGGCAATCCCCTGCAGGCTCTTACTCACCCCTGCTTTTGCTGAGATAAGACATTTGTTTCAGACATTTATATTGTTTCTTTCCTTACTGTGTGGTTTATTCTGCAGAGTACAGATTTCCCAGTGCTCTGTCCTAGGCTGACCCCACTTTGCAGCAGATGAGCATCCTGTCATCTCTAACCACATTGTCCCAGGTCACCAGCCTTCATCCATGGACCCTGCTCATCCTCAGCTCTCTGCTCCCTAGAGAGAGGCAGGTGCCATCAGAGGTGGTGAGGTCTGGGTGGGCTGAACCACCTGTGGGATTTACCTGTGGGATTTACCTGTGGGATTACCTGTGGGATTTACCTGTGGGGCCAGCGGGGTCTCGGCTCTGTTGCAATGCTTCTGCCCAAGTGAGTTTTCCTGGAGATGTGTGGGTGTTTCAGGTAGTTCAGGGAATTAGAGCTGATGCTGCTGTTAGCTCTGTCTGGCCTCTGAAGGGCTGGGCCAGCTGCCAGCCCCTTGGTGACACTGCTGGCCCTGCTGGCTGCCATTTGGCCCTGACAGGACCAAGACATCCTGTGTGTGTTCTTGCTGCTTCTCCTCAGGAGAACGTGTACACACTGCTGTCCACTTTTGGGAAAGATGCCTGGGCCGAGCTGCCAGACAGGGGTGAATGTCTGTGATGGGAGACTTGGCTTTTGCGTCTGAGCAAGTAATTTCATATTCAAGGTTGCTGGGGCACTGCAACAGCCAAGCAATGTCTGAAATGATGTGTTTTCATTTTGGGACTGGGAGTTTGAAGAGGCTGCTCATGACCTCTGTCTTTGTTGTCTGAGTTGCCCAAGTCATACCCAGCTGAGGAGAGAGAAGGGCTTGTGCTGAGACCTGCCTGCATCTCTGCACTCCAGCTCTGCTTTCCCTTTCCCAGAGGCTGGAGGAAATGCAAATAGATTCTCCTGGGTTTTTGCCACCTCTGTTCCCCAGTCTTTCCCTCCTGACCTCAGCACAGCCTCTGCTCCCAGGATACCTGGTGTGGAAGCACTCCAGGCGCAGTAGGGATGTTTGTGGTCGATTAGCAATAGCTCACGCTGCTTTGTGGCCTTTTGTGTGGCAGGAGCTCTGTCAATGTCCTTGGAGTCAGCTTTATCCCCTGGCTGGGCTGGACAAGCCCAGGAGGCATCAACAGCACTGCAGTGATGTTCACTGAGATGTTTCCTTCTCTGCTGCTATTTCTGAGCTCCCTCGGAAAAAAAAAAAAAAAAATTGCAAGAAAAGCAACTCTAATGTATGTGGGGGAGGCTTACTGCCCGCACAGCAGGAGAGCAGCAGTGAAGGCCACATCAGGGCTCTGTTGTGTGTGGTTGGTGATGTAGAAGTCTCCATTTCTGCAGCTTTAGGTTATGGAGAGAGGTTGCCCTCTCCTCTTGGGCACCTGCCCCTCTGCTTGTGGCCCCCTGTCCTCTCCCAGCACTGGCCTGGCAGTCCCAAGTGCCAGGGCACAGCGAGGGTGCCACGTGCCACAGCACCCAGAGATGTCCCTCCCTTCCTCCGTGCTTGCAAGGAGACGCCATTCAGCTCCTGCTTTCCAAAACAAGGCAGCACCACAGGTTAAAAAGCCACCTGAAAAACCACAGGGAGGGACTGGGAAAGGCAGCAGCCCTACTGTGATGGGGCTGAAGTTGTCAGAGGGAGAGGAGGGACCCGCGGGTGGAGTTTCTGGCTGGGGCTGTGGAGTGACACCTCTGAAGGCAAAGGCTGCCCGGGGCTGTGGTGCAGCTCAGTTCCAGTGGGCTCATGGAGCTTGTAGCAAAGGTCATGGAAACCTCTTTTGTTCCAGAGGCTAAAAGTGGAAGGAAAATTAAATCCCCCCAGTGGGAGGCTGAGAAGGCGAAGAATGAAACACACAAAGAGCTTCTGTGTGCAGCTGCAGGAATTACCTTCTGCTGCTTATTAATTACTGTGGCAAGGAGCTGGGGGAAGGAATGAGGTGGAAGTCAGTAGTACAAACTGACTTCTTGTGTTTCCCTTCCCAGGGATGCTGAGTTAGCTGGAAAGCACCACCCTGGTGTCCACTGTGGTCACGTTGGGTTGTGTGGTGTGGGAAAGAGCAACGCTGCATCCCCTCTCTCCATGGTGACACTGCTGTCAGCACAGGCCGGTGGGAATCCTCCCCAAAGGATTTTCGGTGTTTGAGGGTGTGTTGGTGTCAAACCACAGCAAGGGGACACTGAATCAGGGGACCACAGAAGTTCTTGAGCAGAGGGTAACTGGGGTTGTCTAGGGGAGAGGTAAGGGGCACTATCAGCTTGTTACTGCCGTTCCTAGGTCGTGACCACAGTTGGAGGTGGGATATTGGACAGCAGAAACCAAAACAGAGCAGAAACCTCTCCCTGCAGGAGCTGACATGGACCAGATTGAGGGGAGAAAAACCTGACCCTTCCTATTATCGGCCACACCACCCTGCCCAGAAACACCAGCACGGACGGGTTTGTCACCTCCGAGCTCCCTCAGGCCCCCGCCCGCCCCCGGCGCTGCCCGGAGGAGGTCCCCATCCCCCGGCTGTGCATCCTCCCTGACGTCAGCGCAGCATCCCGGAATCCCCTGCACGGCGCCGCAGCGGCTTCGCCCCTGTTTTTCGCAGCTCGCATCGCTCGGGAGCCCCCAGCGCCCGGCTGCAGGCGCATCATCCCGGCTGGCTGCCGGCACAGCCTCCGGGAACCCCGCAGCCCCAAACCCCGAACCTCCGCCGGCCGAGCCGGGAGTGTCACGGCGCGATTCTGGGATAAACCGCACTCCCTGAGTGCCAAGGGTGTTTCACACCGGCCTGCCCAGCCCCCCGTGCCCCCTCCCGGCATCGCTCGCAGAGGCGGCTCTGCAGCCGCGGAGGGGAGAGAGGCAGCGAGGCGGCGTAATTTGTATTCCAGCTCCGCCGCTGCTCCCGGTGCTTCCAAGAAGCGAGTAAAAATAGCACTCCGTCATTTTGTAAATAATAGCTATCTCCTCCCGGGCCCGGGGAGTCACGAGCGCTCCAAGGGGGGGGTTGCAGGAGAAAAGGGGGGTGTCTGCCTTGAGCCAGGGCTGGGGAGATGGGCAGGACTCCGGTGGGGGGAAAGGGGAAGCCTGAAGCGCCTCGGCAACAGCCGCTGCTGGTTTACACCTTGTGCACAGCCAGGGGAGCGACAGACCCCGCTGCTGTGGGGCTGGGTCTTCCCTGCCCTCAGCGGGGTGTGGGGCACGCAGGCATCTGGGGTGGCAGATTCCTGGAGGAGAGGGGCTGCTCTCGCAAAGCACGCAGGTGTAGGAAGTGCCATGGTAACACCGTGGGACGGGTTGTTTTGTGTGCCATTTGCATTGCAGATCTGCCCAGCTGTGGGGGATTTCTGCAGGTGGGAGCAAGGCAGCCTGGCCTGGCGGGCAGGGAGACAGTTCTGTACCCCAGGGGACAAGGGGCAGCCCTGGCTGACCTGCAGCACCTTGTTCTGCTCACACACTCGCTCCAGATTGTTTCTAGAACCATGGTTGTGCTGAAGCTTGGGGATAAACTGAGCCTATAAATGGGCAAAGCCCCCAGACAAGGGAATCAGCCTCAAACAAATGACTCGGGAACACAGCATGCCACTCGGATCTCTAAATTCTGCCCATGTTCAAATACTGAACCTGAAAATCTCTTGCTCTTCCCAGTTTCATGTTGGCTCTGGGGTCTTTTTTTGCTTTCCTGGTGCAGCAGCTCAGCAGGGTGGCTGGAAGGGGTTTGTGCAACCCACCAAGGGCTCTGTTGGGCAGTGTTGTGCCATTCCTTGGGGCAGCCAGACCTGGGCTCTGGTCCTTGCTCTGCTCCAGCTTCCTACCTGAACCCAGTCCTTGCATTTTTGTTTCCCTGGTTATAAACAGGACTGGCAGCATCCACCTGCCACCCCAGCAGGCTTGAAGGCTCAACTCATGCCTGTGAAAAAATTGAATTACAGGGAAGGATGATGCTCAGAAATGAAAAATGCCATTTTGTGTTCTGCAACTGTTCTAGGGAAAGTGCCTACCCCCCTACACAGTCCTTAATTATTAAATCTTTGGGGAGAACTGGGCAAGACAGCCAAGCTCCAGTGCAAGCACATCTGTGGATTGAGCAGAAAATAAGAATTTCCCTGCCATGTCTCTAGGCAGAGGCAGGAGATGCTTTTCTCTCAGCTTTCTCTTGCTGAAAAAGCAGATGCAGTTTCTTCTCGTTCAGGCTCAGGGTGGACAGGTGTGAGGGTGAGGAGAGGGGAGGCTGCCAGGG
The DNA here is from genome assembly GCA_013397795.1 of Orthonyx spaldingii. Lineage (NCBI taxonomy): Eukaryota > Metazoa > Chordata > Aves > Passeriformes > Orthonychidae > Orthonyx > Orthonyx spaldingii. Next base: position 850,249 of record VZTJ01003506.1, read on the forward strand.
CAGCTCCTGATTTCTCTGCAGGAGGAAATCTCACAGTCACAGAGCTTGGGCAGTGGTGGGAGCAGTGCAGATGCTCTTGGGCTGTAGAATCACAAAGGAAGCGAATCTCTGAGGCTGGAGCCTGCTCTGTTCTGCTGGTGTTTTACTTATCTCTGGATTTCCCAGCTCTGCTGAAATCCCTGCTTGCGTAGCAATGATTTAATTTCAGAAATCCCTCCGGATCCCAGCCAAATCCTGCCCTTAGGAGCACATATTAACAGGGAGGGTTCAGTCTGGCTTTTGCCATGAGAGGTGCAGGAAGCTGATTTTCCTCTGTGCTGAGGGACATCGGTGAGCCAGTACTGAAGCCCCAGCTCGTCCACGCCTCAGTCCCTTCACTGGGTGCTGCATGGCCTGGCCAGGGGGTAAATCTGCAGTCTCGAAATGGGGGATTCTCTTCAGACCTGGGTTGTAATTAGTTATTAATATTAATAAGTTATTAATAGATTATTGAAGTTTCCTAATGCCATTATCTTTGATTGGATTTACCAGTAGATTGAAGGGTCGGGAAGGGGTCTCTGTGACAGCCAGGTTACAGCATGATGAGGACATAAAAGCTCATTTAAGGATTGCAGGATCACATAAAAAGGTGTCCAAAACTAATTCTGCCTTTTTGTCTTCTCCTGACTTCCTGAATCCCTTCCCCTGTGCTTGGACCCAGCAGAGCACATTGTAAAGCACAGAGCGATCCATGGCCCCCTGTCCCCCTGGTGCAGGGGACAGCTCACCCTGCACCTCCCAGGGACTATCCTCCCTGGCCGTGGGTGGCCACAGCTCCTGATCTGCTGGCCGTGGCTGCAGACAATGCCAGAGAGGGAGGAGGGGACGGGAGGGGAGGGGAGGGAGAGTTCTGTGTTTTCTCCAAGACATAATTATCTTTCTCTCACCGCATGGGGTAGCGGAAAGAGCCTCGCATCACTAAATGTTCTCTGCTGTGTGCCTCATCTGGGGACTTGTTTGGAGGGAGCCTGAGAATACTCAGAATGTTTCAGTCTTACAGAAGTGGCTCGTTTTATTTAGACTTCTGGGTGTTTCACAAAGTGTACCGCATACATATTTCTCTTTAACCTTCTTTTTATCGCATCGAGACAAGATCAAGGGTTACTTATATAGCACAGTAATATCAGCCACGGGCTGCATCAAAAGCTTCTCAGCCATAATAACTAAAGACATGTATACGTATATGTTAGCCATTAAGGAGAAAACCCTGCCAGAACGCATTACCTTATTTTGGGATGTAAAACTTTGAAGCACTAACCTAAGCTTTATAGTACTGCAAAATAACTCTCAGGGGACAGAAGGATTTCCATAACTAAATTAAACAATGGGCCATCCAGGCTACTTGCAAGGCTGCTGCAGTGGCCAAAATTGGGTACTGTGCATAAAACATGAACTCTGCTTTGCAGCTTTAAATTGGTTCTTTCATTAGGGGAGCAGCTCTGAGCCAGCTAATGCCATACAACAGCATGATCTATGTCTGAAGTGGGGAGGATTTACGGTAGCTGAGTGCTGAACTCCAGGCAGCTCATCCATCATGTTTCGAGCACAGCCCAGTGGGCAGAGCATAGGAGTGTAAATCCGGGAAACCACGGTGCCTTGATTTCCCTGCAAAGAGGGATGGCAGCAGAGGTGTCAGCCAGGAAACACGCCAGGATCGAGGCACGTCCGGAAGGAGAGCTCCGTGTGCCGTGCAGCACGTGCTGCTGGCCGCGTTCTGCCAGGCACTCCCGCTCAGCTGAAGGCACGGGGCTAAAACTGCACCTGGATTTGGCACCTGGGGCAGGGAGTGGGGCTCTGTGGCTGTGCAGGGACCTGTGAAGCTGCTGCTCAGCATCCACGAGGGAATCTCAGCCCGGGATGCAGGCGGAGCACGTGATGTGGGCGAGCAGCAGCTTTGTGAGAGTGAGGCACTTAGGAGAACAGCAAGCACGGTGGCAGTAAAAGGCAGTCAGAATATTGATTCTTTTTACATACAGATAAGCCCGAAGCTGTAACAAACCCAGGGTTTCCTAAAACTGCTGGAACATTGCGAGGCTGTTTATCTGGCTGGGAGACACAAAGGATTTCAGATTAAAAAGGAGTTTCAAAGCATCAGGGCTTACCTCTGTATTGAAAACATGTGGATCTGTATGGATATGGACCCTGCAGCCACACAGAATCTGTAAATATGCATTGTCTGGCCGTGTGGGACAGATCTGTCCTCAGTGTAAGCGTGGGAAGCAGCAGAGCTGCACTGGAGATGAATGTGCCCAATTACGAGTGATAAAATCAGCCGTTGTTTGGGGCACAGAGCACGGTGCTGAGGGTTCAGCAGAGCAGGAATAAACACTATATAACAAACCTCAAACCCTTCCCTGCACATGGAAATTCGGCTCTCTAATTGCTTTTTTCCCCTTTTTCTGTTTTTCCTTTTTGTCCCAGACAGTGTAACTGAAGTCAAGACAGACATTTACGTGACAAGTTTCGGCCCTGTCTCCGACACAGACATGGTAGGTGCCTCGGGCTGGTGGCCTCACGGGGGCGGGGGGG
>VZTJ01003506.1:852838-900963 GCA_013397795.1 Orthonyx spaldingii
CTTCTTGTCAGCTGCTGTGGGTGTGTCTCACCCTCATCCCAGGACAATATGGACAAAAGTGGGATTTTCCTGAGTGACAAGAGCTGGTGATGTCTCTATTCCAGGGGTAGACAGGGTTTGGGCTTTTGGAAACCCAAAAGGAGGAAGGAAGGTGCTCCCTGGGAAGAGGGGAGGATGCCAGAATCAGGTCTGGCTTGGTGGCACTGTCAGAGAGAATGATTCACCATCAGACCATCCTTAGTGCCTGAACCGGGACGGAGGCAAAAGAGAAAACAGAAAAAGCATGAACTGATTGCGCTATTTTGACATGTTCAGGGAAGATTATTAATGAAAAGGCCTGAGGTCTGAATTTAGGCTTGTATTCCCACAACAGTTTGTCTTCTAATTAAAACAGGACTGTGGAGCATAATTAATAGTGAGGTTTCTCAACAGCATTTCTTGCAGCTCGTATTCCACTCGCACCCAGAGAAGGGTTGGCTGTGGGTGGCTGCTCAGGAGTTCAGGGATGCCACGTGAGGACAGTCGTGCATTCAGGACTGAGACCCTCCTGCATGTCCAGTACCCGAGGTGACCTGGTGCTGGCACAGCCCAGGCCGGTGCTGGGCAGTCCGTGCCATGGAGGGAGCCCGTTCTGGCAGAGGGAGCAGCTTGTCACTGGCTAGGCCAGGCTGGAGCAGTGTCCTGTGGCTCTCACGGCCCCTCCAGAGCTGCAAGAGTTTAATTTTCTGGCCTGACATGGCCTGAACATCTCTTCAGCTGTCCCACAGCAATCCTGTGCTGGCAAGCAGAGGAGTTGGGGGAGAATAAAATCTCTGTGTTTCATGGAGGTGCTCGCTCCATCACTCAAGCCCGTGTTGCTTCGGGAAGACCACTCCCTCCAGGGTAAGAAGTTAAGCTGGTGTCAGTGTAATCAAGATTATGAACCTCATCTGAGTTCTCTCTCTCTCTCTCTTCTGCTTTCCTACCACAGCAGAGACCCATAATATATTCAGCAATCGTAGCCCTTGGGGAGTATCTGATAATTACTTCCAAGGTGGAGCATATTTGATTAAGGGAGTGTGTATAATGAACTGTGAAGAAAAAAAATATGAAGTATTCAAAAGAGGAAGGTATTCTCCGCAATGTGATTTGACAAAATGAATTTAAAATTAGGGAGACAGTTAAGGAATAATAAATTATTTCCCCTCCGCGTGCTTTCGTTCCGTGTATTTTACAAATGCGTAGCGAATGCGTTTTAGCTCTGCCGCCAAAAGTGAGGGAGAGAAACCCCATCTCCTCGGGAAGCGTGGGGAGAGCCTGCTCTGGTGCTTCCTTTCATCTCGGGAGCGGGGAAGTCCCTCCTTCCTCGCTGGTGCTGCTCCCACCCCTCCCACAGCCATTACTCAGTGCCCTGGGAAGCGGCTCCGGCGCATCCCGGCGCAGGCAGAGCCGGTAATTACGGTGATGGAGGAGAGGCAGGTAAAGCTGCCGTGGGCAGCGGGGGAGAGCTGCTGCTTACGAAGCGTGGAGGAGGAGGAGGACGCGGAGAGCTTTTCGCTGAGGTGCTCCAAGGGACTCCGAATCTCCCTCTTAGTTTGGAAGGCAGAGTCTGATCGGACCTGACGCGCGCCAGAATCTTCGGAACTGAGCTCTCGCCACTTTGCCTCGGTCCCGGGGGAACTGTACAAAGGAAAAAGAAAAATTGAAGGGAATTTTTTTGTTTCGTGGATGGACTCTGAGGACAGAGTCGGTCTCGATGTTTTCAGTCACTTCTGTAGGCAGAGAAGAGCATAACACAGAACTAAGTGTTCTGTGTTGGAAGGGGTGAGTTGGGAATGATGCTTTTATGGAAAGAAGCATAGAAAGGAGAGGAACATTCTGAACATGACTTCTCTTTTCTTCAGGAATTATTCCTAAGCATTAAAGAAGAAAAATGGGGCCTTGGAAGTCATTAAAAATGTTTTGCTTCTTTGTCTGGCACTTTTTAGATAGGAATGAGAGAGCTCTTCTCCTGACAAGGACTTTTCCCAAACCTCTTGGGACTGCACACAGGCCCATTTCTTTGGGTTTATCCCTTTACAGAGCTTGAAACCACAAATTAAAGATCACTTCCATGAAGGGGCAAAACATCTTGTACAGAGCAGAGCCCATGGAAATGTAGAATCTCCTCTTTCCTTCCCCCACCAAGCTCCAGAAGGTCCGTGTTTGAGCAGGGGTGCCTCCATGGCCAGGGAGCAGGATGGATTTATTTACCGAGATGCTTCCATTCAGCTGCCATCTGCTGCAAAACCTGTAGGAATTTCTCTGTCCTACAGGAAAGCAATGCACAGCAGTTTTTGAACGCTGCTGAGAAGTGCTGCAGGAAAGAAATCACTCACAGTGATAAGTTTAGTTGGTCCTGCGGCCTCCAGGAATGCATAAATAAAGACTATGAGTCTGCAGCAGCAGGGGGAGGAAGAGCAGTTGGGACAGACAGGTTTTCCAAGCACCCCAACTCTCCCTGAAAGCCTCATGACTCACTGAAAGGCTTCACTAGCAAGAGGAGTGTGTTGCAGGGTGAACAGTGATGCTGAGGGGCTGAAGACATGAACCTCGGTGACACGAGCCCTCAAGGGACATGGGTGGCTCAGGTCACAGAGAACACTGGGTGGATTGACTTGATTTTGCCTCAGGGTGGCCACGGAGCTGTAGTGACTTTGCTGCTTGCTCAGGTGGTTTCTGAGTCTCCGTGCACTGAGCAAGGATCTGGCTCTGGCTGCAGGGGTTCAAAAAGGTGACTTTTAACTGCCCCAGCTGGAATTTGGCCTAGGAACTGGGTCTCTACACTGGCAGAAAGAAGAAAAGTAGTAAAAAAGAAGAAGAGGGAAATTAAACAAGAAAAAGAAGACAAAAGAAAGTCACAGGATCTTGTAATGCAAGTCTGTGAAGTCCTCAATTCAATGATTTTCTAAAGGTGGCCTGGGGAACTAAATAACATTAAGTCATGCAAGTTTATTTCTTTTTTTTTCTTTTTTTTCTTTTTTTTTTTTTTTTTTTTTATGAGCAGGGATATAATTACCAGCATCCTGGCCAGATTCCATCTCCAGGATCTTTATTTTTGCTTTCTAAAATACCTGTGTAGCTGCACATAATGGCCTTCCTCCCCTGAAACATCTGGATAAAGGTGGTGGTGCAGCAGGGCTACCCCAGCTCTGGCCACTGTAGGCTGTGCTGCAGTGCTCAGAAACACTGACATGCACATTTTGGCATCATAGGTAAGTCATTATCCAAAATGTGATGAATCCCATCTCTCCTCCACTGCTGTTAATCCCTGCCTCTTGTTGCACCACACTTCATGCCACCCAGGGTGTGCCAAAACCCAGTTTGCTCTATTGAGTGAAGACACCACCTCTTGAATCACCTTGTTTGCAATGAAGAGGCAACTAAAACACAACTCATTTTTCTCTCCTCTCTCCCCAAAGGAATACACCATTGACGTCTTTTTCCGGCAGTCCTGGAGGGATGAGAGGCTGAAGTTTGACGGTCCCATGAAAATCCTTCCCCTGAACAACCTGCTGGCCAGTAAGATCTGGACTCCTGACACCTTCTTCCACAATGGGAAGAAATCTGTCGCCCACAACATGACAACCCCCAACAAGCTGCTGCGTTTGGTGGACAATGGCACCCTCCTGTACACCATGAGGTGAGTGTGTGTCCCCTCCTGAACACCATGAGGTGAGTGTTCATCCCTCCTGAACACCATGAGGTGAGTGTGTGTCCCCTCCTGAACACCATGAGGTGAGTGTTCATCCCTCCTGAACACCATGAGGTGAGTGTGTGTCTCCCCCTGTACCCCATGAGGTGAGTCTCTGCCTCCTCCCAGGAAATTCCAGGTCCCTCTGCACACACAGGAACCTCAGGGTACATCCCAGCAGGGGTTATGCAGGCTTCCACTTACTCTGTTAGCAGACTTTAGTCCTACCCTGCAGCTTTCCTGCTCTCCTTGTTTCCTGCCCGTGTACCATCACTGATCCTCCACTTGGCACATTTTTACAGGTAGATTTTAACTCATCATTCACATTGATTTTTCACTTTTCTGTGATGAGGTAGAAGTGTTTGGATCTATAGTTTGTGAGGTTGATGCGCCACCTGGCTTAATTTTCTTCCTGACCTGTGATAGGATATGAATCAGGTATCCAATGTTGGTATGGGAACGTTAGGATGGGAGAATTTGTTATTCTCCAGCAGCTTGAGAACAGATCTAAATTTGTTCAGCACGTTAGAGCAGAACCATTTCACACATCTAATGAGACCAAGCTTGCTTGTGACAACAATGGGGTTGTTTTTTCCCACTTTGTGGAATCAAAAAATCCAAATCTATGTGATCAATGCACATCATTAGGGAAAAAACCCAACAAACAGCTAATTAAAAGCTGTGATTTGGAGAAGCCAGGGTTGCAGGAGCCATAGGTTATAAATGAAACAACAAGCTGCTGATAAATGCACAAGAAAGGTATTGAATTGGTTTTGGCAAGGTGTAAATCTTTGTTTTAGAAAATTATTTTCTCTGTCTCCATCTCCAAGCCAGTCCTAACTAATAACAGGCTTCATTGTGGATTCTGTGTGCTGAGAATCTGCACTTTCACCTCTGTTTTTGAGGACCAGGCAGAATTTCATCTCTTCATAGTTAAACTGGCTGTGAATCTACTCGGTGTCAGCAAGTTTGCCAGCCTACATTGATAAACAATGCTTTGCTTTTGTGCAGCCCTTCTCAAATATGAGCTAATCCTGCCAGTGCCCTGGGGGTTTAGGTCTCCACACATCAGTGATCTCACATTAAGGCAGATGGGGTAAATGAAGGGAAAAGCCCAACTTGACTTAAGGGCTCTGTTCTGCTCCCAGCTCTCTGACCTGCAAGTGGACAACTCACACTCCCCCTGTTTGTATCACTGTCTGACTGTAAAGTGTTACAGGAGCTGCTGGCATAAGACAGAACAAAAAAAGACTCAATTTCAGAGCTTTTATATCATTTCACTACTTCTTTATTCATCAAACAGCCATTAGCTTCAGCAAGTTTTGTGTGACTGAGAAAGTATTGGATTTATTTTTCCATTCAGGGCTGGGCAGGTGCCAGGATGGCAGCAGCATCATGAGACTCTTGGGAATGAACTTCTGGAAGACAAGAGAGTGCTGTGATTTTTTTTAAAATAAATTCAAACCATCCTTCAGTTTAGCTGTCTGCTGGAGAACTGGGGAGTAAAGGACCTCCTCTTACATGTGCTCCTGCCCTCCTTAAATACATCTCTAAGGCTCTGTAAGAGGTGAGGTGCTCACTCAGAGGCTGAGGGTTAGATATGAGACCTTTTGTCGTGTGCTGAATTGCACAGAACCAGGAGATCTTTTCTTTACCCAGAGTGTGAAGCCCAGGTGGGGCTCTGGGCAGCACCTCCTGGTGCTGGTGATGTGGTTAGGGCTGACCAGATGACCACAGTGTGTTGGGACAAAGCAGGGCTGCTCTGGGATTGCAGAGATTGTTAAACATACCCAGGATGGGATGTCTGTCCTGGTGCAGCTGATGATTCCCTTTCTTGCTCTTGGTGCTGCTCAGGACCACCAGGGTCTCTCTTGAGTGCAGTATCAGAAAAGAAGATGCAAGGGCACAGGCTGCAGGGCCAGGACCGTGCCTCAGGCTCAGACACCAAATGCTACCTGGCTTTACCACTCTGAGGCACTCCCACCTCAATTCCCCTGTCAAATGATGATGGTGGTATCACCCTCCTTTGTTAAGTGCCTTGAAACCTCCTCCAGGAAAGGGCTGGAGGGAGACTCTTGTTTTCTGTCCAAGTGATGCATTTGCTGTCCTCCCTCATGCTCAGGGACATGCCTGTCTGTCTTTTTTAAAGGAAGGAGCAGGACCTTGAAGCCAAATTCACACAGCTGACACCCAGGCAAGTGCAAACACCAAAGGGGCACGCTCTGCCCTGCTGACTGGGGAAAGAGTTTGGACTTCCACCAGATTTCCAGGGGCCTGGCAGCACTGCCCAGGTGATCCAGGCTCAGTCTAGGCTGGTAGCTCGCCATGCAGTTTGACTCCTGGGAATATCCTGCACCTTTCCCTTGTACCAGCCAACATCCTTGAGGGATCAGCTCTGCTGATGTGCAATTAGAGGCACGTCTCTTGCCATTTATCCTGCTGGGAAAGCCAACTTCTCTTAGTCAAGGCTTACAGTTATAGATGAACTTGCTCTGGTGGAACAGCAAGTCTGACACATGCATCCAGCAAAATTACACCTGGGTGACAATATTTATAGCTCCTGGAGAGAGCCTCTTTATCACTGACCTGAGCTCCCAGGAGCTGCACAGCAGCTGTGGCCGAGCATCCAGAGATTCCCTTCAGTCACATTCTCCTCATGGATCAGGGCAATGTCACAGTGCAAGCCCCTGCCCACTGGCAGGCCTTGGCACCTGGGCCACAAAACAACCTTTGTGATCACAGCACTGAACTGCATTTCTCTATTCCCCAGGATTACTGATCCTTCTGCATCTTCCCCACTCCTCTGGCTGCTTTGGAGGGCACAGGGAGTGCAGTTTTATTATGTAGCCCTGCCTCTGCAGTCTCTTTTCGTGGAGCTCCTGGATGATCCAAGTAGTTCACAAAAGCCCAGCTATGGTCTCCAAGCTCTGGTGTCAGACCTGAGTGCAACAACCTGGGAATTGTACATGAATTTACATAAGGAAGAGACAAAAGCTCAGCTGCTGCAGCCATCTCTGGATGTACTCTCTGGCTGAAATTGTGTGGGGCACACAGAGAGTGTTCTGGTTCTTCCTGGCCTTGAAGCGTGTAAAAATAGTGAAAGTTTAATGCTGTGCTGATGGGATTCAACTTCGTGAACCAAGGCTTTAAAAAGCTCTTCTGCTCTTAACAGGGCCTGTCAGAATGGCGTGTTGAGGCTTTGTGGTTATTGTCAGGGTGGTTCCCAGACAATATGTGCTCAAGTTATGTACTTGGAGCTTGTTTTCTTTACCTGTCAGGCTGACACATTCCCTGCATGCCCAAAGACTCTGCCTCGAGAGCCTGTGCTGCTGGAGACAACGTACAGTCCTTGGAAGGAGGGTCTGTGAAGCCTCAGGTGAGGCAGAGGCGGAGCAGGAGGGAAAGCTGAGCCCAGGACACGTGCAGGGGCTACAGTGGAATCCCAGAACAGGTCCTCTGCCTCGTGTGCCACGCTCAGGGGTTTGAGCTTCCCACGCTGCCTTTTGAAATCACAGAGCTTTGCAGTGTCTCTCCCTCAGCAAAGGCTTTGGGGTGTCTTTACTGGCTGGGGGTATTTTAGCCCCCAGGGAAGTTGGGATGGCTGAAGGCTTTGCAGCACCCTCCCACACAAGGGAGGTGCAGCATCTCTGCAGGAGCAGCAGTTGGGACATCCCAGCACCAGCTCTCCTGGCAGTCTGGGCTGGCAGCTGTTTGTCTGTGTCCCACACCAGGGCTGATCCTGGAAAACATCACAGATGGATCCAAGCAGGCCAGAGCTAGGCTGGCTGATAAAAACACAAGCAGGCAACGAGATGAGAGTTGCTCCAACTTTTCCCTGCCAGAGCAGATCCAAAGACAAAAATTATCTGTTTTCCAGGCTTGTCTTTGTGCAGGCACTTTTTTAAGGAAACTGTCCCAGGAGGGAGAAATCTTCAGAGAACACCTTATCTCACTGCATTTCTGCCATCATGGGCTGAACTCTCCAGGGGCTGGGGGAGGATGGAAAGTGAAATCAGTGCTTCCAGATCCAGTGCAAGGATCCTAGAAGCAATTTGGCTTTCAAGCTCAAACCCCGGCAATTAAACCTAACCTAGATTCTCCCACAGCCCAAACCGTAAACACCGTTCGGCCTGACTGTGGTTATTAATGAACCTCCCGCAGAAAAAACCAGGCCAAAGCTCCAGCAGTATCCCTGGCATAAACAGAGCCAGCCCTGCCGTGCAGGGTGCTGTCGTGTTTTTGTAGTGCTCGCACACCGAGGGATTATTTCATTTGCGTCCCAGAAATTGGGCTGAGATCCCGGCTCATCCTGCAGCTGCACGCAGGTAACGACAGGGGCTCTAATGACACATCAAAGGCTCTGCTAAGCTCCCGGTAACCATGAGAACGCAGCTGAAGAGGTTTGTTATCCCGCCAGCCCTGGCAGAGGTATGTTTAGCCTGATTCACGCTCCTTGCCATTGTGTTGGCGCAGTTCAAAAGACTTCCCGTGACTTTAAAGAGGAAGGAACACGGGTTCTGTCCTGGATGTTCCACTTTTGGTGCCATTGTGCCAGCCAAGTGAAGAGAAGACACGAGGAGTTTGGGGGTTGGCTTCAAGACACTTCTGCATAAGTTATTGCAGGCGCCTGGGACGGATGAGCCAGAGGAGATGAGTGCTGGGTGATGTGATTTCTGGCACCTTGGCTATTTTTTACGTGCTCTTTAAGCTTTCTAAGGACATTTCAGGGCTCCTGGATGTGAATAGCCCATCAGAGCAATGAAGCAAAACCCAGTGGCTCGCTGGCCGTCAGCTCCCTTGCGCAGGATAAGGGGCACAGATGAGAATTTCTGCAATAAACCCTTCTATCCAAACGTAGCAGAGGCAGTGGTAATTGTCTGGGAAGGGAAAGATATTCCTTGTCATTTGACATTGTGACATTTCATTAGGCAAAACATATGGTGCTGAGGAGTCCCTCCCCTGCCACAGGAGGTGGAGGCTTAAAAACTCCCTCAGTTGTAGGTGGAGAAGTGGCAGGTTAGGTTGCTTTTCCAGTGGTTTGTTGATGGATTTATTGTTTTATTGCTTGCTGGCTCAGCTAATAAAACAGGCTTTAGATTTGAAATGCAACTGCTGCATTCCCTAACGCAGAGGGAGTCGTGCAGCATCCATATAAAGTTGTCTCCTTCCTTTGACAACACTTGCTCTTGTTGGGCATGGCCTGGAGAGGGCAGGAGGGTATGGCCAAGGCCAGTCTCTGCTGCTGTCCTGGTCCCCTCTGAGGCTCTTCCTGGCTGCTCTAAATAGCACAAACCCACCAGACCCACGACCTGCAGTCCTTGGGGTCATTCAGCCTTATTCAGAGTGGCTGATGGTCACAGCCAACACTTGCAGTGATTGGAAAAGACTTGTCTGCGTTTTTTTGGGGTGAGCTCAGGATGCATCAGAAGGAAGGCACTGGTCAGAGACGAGGTCCTTTGGAAAAGCCAGCTCTGGGGACTCCCAGCTAAGAGTCTTTTGAAATAATAAAGCAATGAGTGACGCAGATGAAAAAATAGGAAGGTAAAAAGGAAAATTCTGGTGTGGGCTGCTGAGGGAGACAGGGAAAATGCATCAATGTTTCCCTGACACAAGTGACAATGACAAAATGAGAAGCAAAAAGTCCATTGCAGTTGGAAAAGACACAGAAAGAACTGAATACTGAGATCTGTGAGAATATGCTTAACAAGCTTGCCAGCCATGAGCTCCCCAAGTGAATTTTGAGCTGGCTGAAGAGAACATCACAAAAGAAAGAGCAGGAGGAGCAAGGCAGTCAAGTCCACACCGAGCTGCCAGGTTTTCATACCTGCTTCTTGAAATCCATATTGGAAAAGAGAGGCATCAGAGCAAATGAGCAATTTGTTCATGGTGGTCTTTGAGTGTCCAGGAGAAAATAATTACAACACTGTGCTTGTAGGCTTGTCAGAATCGCTGTCAGTCTTCAGTGAGCCTTGACTGAAGTCGAAAGATCAGGTCTTCTTCTCTTTCATGTAAAACAGGAGCATTCAGTGCAGTGATGAAGAAGAGATCATCAAGTCAGAGCGAGTGATTTGTGTCCAAGGAGTTCCTTTGGGCACCCAGTGGTTCTTTGCTCGGCTGAGAAAGCCGAGCTGGAGCCAGACGTGGAGCAAGCAGGACAGTCAGCATCCCCTCTTTGTCAGGGTGTGACAGGACACGGTGTGTCCATGGGCATGGATTTGGAAAGGACTGGCACACTCAGTGTAGGTGAGGTCCTTGGTCTCGGGTGCACTGAATTGCCAGATGTTCCCAGAGACTGGGGCAACTGGGGCTTTAACCCCTGCTCCGAGTCCTGCACGGGCTCCAGAGAGTTTGGGACACCCAGCTCTGCCCCACCGAGGTTATGGCAGCTTCCAGCTCTTCTCCTCTGCTTCTTGACTCAACAACTCCTCTGCTCTCTCTCCTGGGGTTGCCAGCTTTCCTGAACCCTCTGGGTGCTGCAGGTGAGGCTGCCTGTGGGTCTGAAATCACAGTGTTCCTTTCCTCACCTGGCAGAGCAGAGCTCACAGGTGATGCAGCTGTGCAGGGTTTGCTGCCTTGGCCCTGGGTGTGTGGGTGTCCCCTGTCACAGCAGCAGCTGCCACGTGCAGCCACTGTCACTGCAGCTGTGACATCCCCTGCCACCTCCCAGCCATGCTGCTTCGTTTCCCCCACAGGGGTTTTTAGAATAATTTGTGAAGGGTTTGTTTTTGTCCACTGAATTTTATTATGCCAAACTTAAAAAACACTTCTCTTCTCTTTTTTTTTTGGATGGAAGCATTTAAGGTTTGTGTGCCTGAAAGAAATAACTTTTATTTTTATTTTATTTATTTTAAAAAAATGTATTCTGTGGTTTTAGCAAACAAAACCCAAAGCCTTTATTTTTTCAGGGTTTATTTTGCATTTGACTAAGCCTCAGTATTTTCTGTGAAGAATAACTTAGCTGAACATTTTTCTGGCTGAAGGAAAATATCTCAATAGCAGCTTCTTGACCTGAGTTTTGCACAAGCAACCTTCAGTCAGTGCAGTTGCCCTTTGCATCCACATGTTGCTCCCGTCATGGTTTGTTTGCTGTTTTGCTGAGCCATCAGAAGTGAGTCTTTTTTTTTTTTTTCTCTACAAATGGTTCCTTCAGAGAAGATTGTTTTAGGCATCTCCTGGGAAGTTGTCTCTCCTGGCTCCCTCTCCCTGGCTGCACACTTTGCAGTACTCCAGGAAAGAACACGATCTCCCTTTTTTAGAGCCCTTGATAATGGATCCTTTTATGCCTGGCCCCATATTCTGCAGCACGCTGCTTTTATGGCTGTGCCTCCCTCACAAAGCTGCTTCCTGACGAGGTGTCCTACGGGGATTTGGTGGATTTGGAACACACAAGTTGTCCTGCACGCCCCCAGGCAGCCCCAGGACGTGCAGTTCTGCACCTGCCTGCAGCATCCTCCGCAGTGCTGCCAGCGAGGGAGGAGCAGGGGAGGTGGGATGAGGTGTCCCACATGGACAGCGGGGTTGTGCCCTGGTGGCTTCATGGCCCTGGCTGACTTTGAGCAGTCTGCCAGCCCTCAGCTCCCTCCAGAACACCAGGAAGAGCCAGCCAGTCCCCTGGAAGCCCCCGAAGCCCTTTCCCTCAGCTTTCCAGCATGGTCCCTGAGGTGTCCCCTGGCCCCAGGAGCTCTGTTCACAGCACATAACCAAGCAGAGTCCTGGGCTCTGGCAGATTTCCCATTGTACTGAGTGGGTGAAGATGAACTCGGTCAATAGGGTCAAGTTTACACCATGGACAAGGCTGCCAGATGTGTGTCCTGCTGTCCTCTCCACAGCTGGGGGCCTCCTGCCCGGAGCCCCCGAGGCTGGTGAGCACCTCAGGCCTTTGTCCCCACCGATGGCAGCGGGGCCAGGCCTGGCCCTGAGCAGGCCCTGTTCTGTGTCTTGCAGGCTGACCATCCACGCCGAGTGCCCCATGCACCTGGAGGACTTCCCAATGGACGTGCATGCCTGCCCCCTGAAATTTGGGAGCTGTAAGTACCCCCCAGCAGCCTCTGCGAGGAGGTGGGCACACAGCTGAGGAGCAGTTCTTTGTGTCGCACAATATTTTAGTAACACTGGTATTCATTATTGCTAATGATAATGTGACCAAAATTTTTTTCTGGCATCTCATACATGCAATTCCTACCATCACCGAGCGAGTCTGTGCTCAAATCAGGCTTACAGGGTGGGTTAGACACCTATGGTTTTGCTGGAAATTTATTTAGAAAGTAGCCAAGTGGGCATCAGGCTCCTCTCCCAGGTAACAAGTGACAGGATGAGAGGAAATGACCTCAAGTTGTGCCAAGGGACATTTAGATTTTGGCTATTAGGAAAAATTTCTTCACTGGAAGGGTGGTCAAGCATTGGAACAGGCAGCCCAGAGAAGTGGTGGAGTCACCATCCCTCAAAGTGTTCAAAAAATGTGCGGTTTGGGCACTTGGGGACATGCGCTTGGCAGTGCTGGGTTAATGGTTGGACTCGATAATCTTAGAGATCTTTTCTAACATTAATGATTCTGTGATGATAAATCTGAGTTGTGCTTTTCCTTCATCACAAGGGGATGCTGGAAAGACAGATTGGGGACAGCAGTGGTGGCTGCTGCTGAGTGCCCTGTCCTGCCAGTCTGTGGAGAGCCTGAAATACCTGGTTCCTGTGGCTCCCTGCTCCAGTGGAGCTTACAAAGCCCTTGCCCCTCTTCAGTCTGTCAGGCAGGCTGCTCTCAAGTGAAAGGCTTGGAAACCCTGGGAATCTCAGTCCCAACAGCCAAGGGTTCTGGTTCAGGGAAGTTTTGCAGGCTGCTGCTGAGTTGAAAGCTGCTCCCAGGCTCGCAGCTGCTCAGCTGCTTGGGTTCCCCGTAGCTGTTCCCTTATCTCTCCCATATGCAAGTTAAATTTCATTTGTTTTTGTTCCTAAAGTGAGGGGGAGCCAAACCTCAAGACCCTGGTTCACCATGATGTGAAAATAAACTTCCTAGTCTGGCTGTGCCTGGAGCCTTTTCCAGGTCCAATGAACTGAACACCACTCTGTGTCTGTGTTAGATGAGAGAGTTTCCTACCTCCACCTAAAGAATGAGCCCACACCAGTAACCCCCAGAGAAACCCCAAACTGACACTTCCTTCCTGTAGCCATTGGGGAGCTAACTGAGGACAAGGTTGAAAAGTTTGACTGGCAGCAGAAGAAATCATGTTTATCATGTGCATCTGCTCCTCTGCCTCATGACAAACTGTACCCATGAAAGTGGATTATTCAGAACTACTGAAATAAAGCTGTTTCTTAGGCAGCACCTAATTAAATGTAGAATTCATTGCCACAAGACATCACTAAGGCCAGTAAAATAGCAAGCCTTAGAGAAGGATGAATTATTAATGTTAATTGACCTTGTGAGGAGGGATATAAAATCTCATACCTCAGGCCTAAACTCTGGGATTATTACAAGACTTGCAGGAAGGCAGATTACTCCACATCTAATTGCTTATAATGTTTCTCGGTGAGGGAAAGAGATTAATGTGTGTATTTCTGCTGGAACACCCTTTGGGGTTATTTTTTTACTGATTTGACCTCTGAGTGATGAGAGTTTTGAGACAAGGAGCTCAGAAAGCTGCCCCTGGTTAACATTAATGTGACTTTTTCTAAAGCACCCACACAGCATCCGAGCTCACCTCTCCAGTGTTGGAGTGGGATTAAACCAGTGTTTTCACTAAAAAGCCATTGACAGCTGGAAGCTGCTCATTTTCAAGAAGCCTAAAGTGGGTCAGGTTTGTAATTAGAAGGACAATGCCAGTGCCAGACACATGCTGCTCAAAGGATGCTGAGTTTGCCTCACAGACCATTTTCTGCTGATCCCCACAACCCAAGGGCTCAGCAGTGGCCTTCTGTCCCTGGGCCACCATGGCAGCCCCCCGAGGGGGCAAGGCAGAGAATTTGCAGGAGAATTAAGGGCATCAGGCATTCCAGAGAGCTCCAGCTGCCCACCTGCATCATCCCTCGGGCCACGTGCAGTGAAGGGATGGCTTTGCCTATCCCCCTGCTCGCTGGAGGATGAATGGGCACTGCAGAGAGCTGTTTGTGAGCCATCACAGGCCATTTGTACAGCAGCTCTCTGAGACTCGGGGAGCAGAAGATGTTGCTGAATTCACCAGCTCCTCCAAATGTCCACGAGCTGTCCGTGTTTGGATTGGATTGTGCATTGCAAACGAGGCACTGAGCAGAACCAAAGCAGCTGCCTGGCATTAAACGTGTTCCAGGCATCCACGCCATGCCTGTGTGACACCAGATACCCTTCTGTCCCAGACCAGCGGATATGGAGACAACTGAATTTTCAGGAATGATGGCACTGAAACTGTGGGCAAGTTCCTTTGGCAGGCTGAGAGTGGCAGTGGATGGACTGCGACCGTAGAGCAGAAGGTGTTGCCCACCAGGTGAAAGAGCAGTGGCAGAGCTGCACAAAGCTCTGAAGGAGGGTGGAGGGCTCCAGAAGCACGTTGAGAGCTGGAAGGAGGGGTGGGAAAAGTAGAGTGTTGCACATGGGGTGAGAGGTGCCAGCCTGCATCAGAAGTGCTTGGGCAGCACTCTGGCCTGCTGAGAAACATTGGCTGATCATCAAAACCAACTCCCCCCACATGGCACAGCCCCTGCTTAACATTTAACAGGTTTGCCAAAACCTACAGAGCAGGGATAACAGTGGTTGTTTTAAAAAGATCACAGAAGTGTGGTTTTCTCAGGATGCAGTCTTCCACAAAGCAGGAGCTGTGACATTTCTCTAGCAGACCTGACACATTGCTTGACCTGACCCCAGCAAAGAATTCCTTCATGTCTTAACAGGAGAAGCTGGTGGGTAAAAATGAACTGAAAGCTTGGTTTAGTGAACTTTGGTTTTGCTTAAAAAACTGGTGCAGAGTTGGTATGGACAGGAATTTTGGGCATTATAGAGAGAAGTAGCTCCTAGCAGAGTCTGGAGAGACTCAATTTTTGGATAACCATAGGACTGGCAAAACCAAGAGCATGTGGGCACTCTTGAGAGGGGAACTGGCTGTGAGGACAGAGCAGGGGCTTGGTCACAGACACAGGGAAAAAGCATTTAGGTGTGAGAGGACACCACCTCCAAATCTGAGGGCAAAGACTTTTAACTTTTTCTCTTTAACCTGAAATTCAGCCCCATTTGCATTCAGCCTTTGCTGCCAGCTGCTGCCAGCAGGACTTTCCCTGTCCCTGGCATGGCAGGGCTGGGCTGTCCTGCTGCCCCAGCCTCCTGCTGGCCTGGATGCCTTCCTGTGTTGTCCCTGCTTGGAGGCAGCCCTTGCAGAGTCAGCATGTCACAGGGACAGCCTGTCTCTCAATGACAGAGCTCTGCCCCTCTCCAGCTCCCTTCCAAAAACCCCAGCTCGCTCCTGCTCATTTGATTTAACAGTTGTTGATCTGCCTTGGTCTCTGGCCATGCTTGGCTGTGCTCAGCCATGTGGCTCTGAGAGATGCACAGCAAAGATTAATTTGGCTACAGGCTAATTTTGGTATATTTTAGGTCAGGCAGAAGCACAGACCTCGTTCTTCTCCCTCCTCTGCAGATGCCTACACGAAGACAGAGGTGATCTACACCTGGACCCTGGGGAAGGATAAATCTGTGGAAGTAGCCAAGGGTGGATCTCGCCTGAACCAGTATGACCTGCTGGGCCACGTGGTTGGGACAGAGATGGTTCGATCCAGCACAGGTATATGTGGGACTGCAGTGTGGGCTGAGCTCCTCCTGGGATGAGATGGACCCATGGGCTTGGAATGCCACGATTTGGAATAATTACAGAGGCGGTCCAGCACCACAGTACTTCCTGAGCCAGGAGAATACGGCTGGTGACATCTCCAGCAGTCACCAAGAGGCAGTAAAGAGTTTGGTTTTCAGTGGTTTCCACTGAAAGAGCCTGATTGCTCACAGTCTTTAGGAGAACTGATCTCAAGCATCTAAAAATGATCTGCTGTGTGGAAAATTTGCCCCACATTGTCCAGCTGGTTTGTGGTGTTGTGGGTTCGTTTGTCTTGGATTCCTTTCCAGCCCCTCAGGAAGCACTGTAGGCAGGGGAGGAGAAGGCAACATAATGTTCAGTGTGATTTTCACTGCATCTGCTTGCACAAATATTATCATAAATAATAGAAGATTATCCCAAACAAATGTTTCCTCTGATTAATGACCAATATTAATCATCTTTCTCTCCCATCTGCTGCTCCTCCCTTCCCCTCTGAATCCAGGTACTGATAGCTCCTGTTATCTCATGTGTGTCTCTCATATTTCTTTTTTTCTTACCTTTTATTTTTTTGCTCTGTATGCACCAGTAGTTCTCTCATTTGAGGATATTTCCTCTCTGGTGCACTTGATTTTAATAGTGTCTGTCTGTAACAACTCATTTCACCTCCCTTGGGGAAATGTGGGGAGCCCAGGGAACTAAATGTCATAATATCTGGCCCATCTCTCTACTTAAGTTGTAGTAAAATGTACAGATGAATAACCTGGAGTGGCGAGAAAGCTGCTAAAGGCTCCTGTGTGTAATGATTTAGCAGAGCCACGCTCAAAACATAAAGGCACAGTAATCCAACAAAATACCCAAAGCTTTGAGGGGAGGAATAGGACGTGGAGGGAAAACAGGGACAGCTGCCTCTTCGGTTCACAGGTCAGACCTTTAACAACACAACTTGATTTTTGGTTTTTGCCTTGATTTTTGAGATGGTTACAGTGAGGGAAGGTGGGATATTTTCAGGATTGTCAGAGAAAATAATATCCTGTGTCCTGAACTCCGGTTAAAGCACTGTTAGAGTCTCTCTAGGCTTAAGGGATCTTACCCACGGCGTGGCTCCCTGGGCTGAAGCAGGAAGGGGTTGGGAGCGGGGTCAGGAGAGACCCCCAGGCACGAAACAGGGAAAGATTTTATTGCCCAGTTGTTGACATCGGTTTGCCTTTGTCCCACACCCGTTCTGTAGTGACTTTTAGACTCAGAGCAGAGTTTTGAAAGGACAAAGGTGATGTGGAAGCCCCTTGGGCTGTGCTGGGGCACACACCTGGCACAGCACAGCAGCTGTGAGTGCCTGCGGCACCCCTGCTCTCCTCCTTCCCTCTGAAATCCCTGGGAAAACTGGGAAGTTGGTTCAGGGCGGATCTCCAGAGTGGTCAGCTGGCCCCAGGCTGGGGAGCTCCGTGGCTCAGCACCCCTCCCTGGCTGTCTCTGCAGGGGAGTACGTCGTCATGACCACACACTTCCACCTGAAGAGGAAGATCGGGTACTTTGTGATCCAGACCTACCTGCCCTGCATCATGACCGTCATCCTGTCCCAGGTCTCCTTCTGGCTCAACAGGGAGTCCGTCCCTGCCCGCACGGTTTTTGGTGAGTCTGGGAGCACAGGGACATCCTCTCAGGCTGGGGAGAAAGGCAAATGTGAAGGGAAATACACTGAGCATCAGAGCTGGTCTTTTCCAGGCCCTGAGCAGCATTTCTAAGCTGCTGGCCATTCCCCAGGATAGCTTTCAGTGCCTTCCCAGTGTCCCTGCTCCCCCCGAATCACTGCAAAAATACTCCTGGCCATGTCTCTGCTACAAGCTGAGCCATAAATATTAACAGTAATCAAGGTATTGATCATCTAATTATATGCATTTGGCTGTGTCTGCTTATCTGTGTTGGCTTTGGAGCTGAGCAGAGGATAGGTACACAGGGAGGCATTTAAAGCCCTGCCTTTGAAATTGCTAATGTGCCCCTGGTCACAGCTCCACATAACAAGTTCCTGGGCTGAGGCAGCATAACTGCATGGTGAATATAGTGTTATTATTTCCTTCAGCTGCTTTCAGATCCTCTCACCGCAGCAAAGTGCCAGGCTGGCACTGCACATATATTAATAGCTTTTACAGGCATTTAATAACAGAATTGCTTTGTGCTTTGCTGTCAAGACCTTTAGTTCAGGATCTACACAGGCACGCTCCCAGCCCAGGTGTGATGCTGCAGGATTGTACATCCTGGAAGTAACATTGCCCTGCAGATTCCACTGAACAGAGAAGATATTGGACAAAAGTCCCCAAGCAGAGAGGGGATATGTGGTACCAGATGTGATTCCCTCCTGTGTTATCCTGAGAATTGCAGTGAAATAGGTTTCCTCAAGCAGCAACTCAGATTGAGCAGGAAAGAGCTGACTGAAAAATTAAAACCTACCTGCGTGAAAAATGTCTTTGCTCCCAAATTGTGTTGCTTTCCTATTAAGAAAATAATGAGAACTCCAATTGTTTATTCCTTTTTTTTTTGCCCCTCAGAAAGTATTGTCAACAATATTGAATTGAAACTCTTAAATTACCAGGAGTATGGCTTAAGGGAACTGAAAATTAGTCAATATTTTTATAATGTTTTTAATGCATTTTTAATTGAAAAGCACATTATTGGGGAAAATGGATGGTAATGGTTGCTTGCTTTAATGAAAAAAGCTTTAAAAGACACTTTGCAGCAGATCATTTTTTTAAGAGAAATCCTTGTGACATTTATTCTGGCAGCTTGGGCCACTGACAGCAGGACTCAGGATCCCAAGTGTCCATCCATGAAGGTCACAAGTCACAATTTCCAAAACCCTGAGAGAGCTGTATTGGATGAGTGGCCAGTTTCTGATCCTCCCTGAGGTTCCCAGCCATCTAGCCATCCGTTTTACTGGTTTTTTACTATTTTTATTTTGTTGCAAAAGCAACTAGAGGCTTCTCCATGACATGTTCTACATGAGCTGGGTGTAGCATCATGCAACTTACCCTGCCACCAGATGAGGAATTCAGTGCAGGTGCCTCCCTGTGAGCTAGGGCTCCTATGATGAGCAGAGATCCAGTCACTGGAGTTTGGGAAAGGTTAATCTCATCCTAATAAAGATATTTGCCATTGATTGTGCTCAAAACTGGACCAGAATAATGCTCTGAGCAACCTGAAGTGGGCCCTGGTTTGATCAGGGGTTGGACAAACTGCTGTGGCTGCTCCATCCCTGGAAGTGTCCAAGGCCAAGCTGGAGGGAGCTTTGAGCAACCTGGGATAGTGAAAAGTGTCCCTGCTTGTGGCAGGGGCTGGAACCAGATGTTCTCTAAGGTTCCTCCCAGCCCAGGCCATGTTGTGATTTTATAATCTGTTAAACTGACCTCCTGCCATCCTGGCCTGTTCTGTTATTCTGTGAGTTGCACTAAGAATCACAGAATCACTGGGTTGAAAGAGACCTTCAAGATCATCGAGTCCAACCCATGCCCCGACACCTCAACTAAACCATGGCACCGAGTGCCACATCCAATCTTTTTTTAAACACATCCAGGGATGGTGACTCCACCACCTCCCCAGGCAGACAATTCCAGTACTTGATCACTCTTTATCTTTTCTTTAAGGACTTGCTCTGGGTAAGACTCCCTTAATTACAGCGAGAATGTGGCTTAGGAGGTGCCTCCTAATTTTACACGAAGGGAGTGGCAGCTGTTTTGAGAGGAAGGGGTGTGAATGCACGACCTCACACCACCCTTGTGTCCTGCTGTGCCCCCACAGGTGTCACCACGGTGCTCACCATGACCACCCTGAGCATCAGCGCTAGAAACTCCTTACCCAAAGTGGCGTACGCGACGGCCATGGACTGGTTCATAGCCGTCTGTTATGCCTTTGTGTTTTCTGCGCTGATCGAGTTCGCCACCGTCAACTACTTCACCAAGCGCAGCTGGGCCTGGGATGGCAAGAAGGTGCTGGAGGCCCAGGAGATGAAGGTCAGCCAAGGCTGGGGGGGAGGGGGTGGGGAAGAAACGCTGCACGAGGGAGCTGTGCCGGGCACAGCAGTGGGTAACGTGCAGCCCCGCAGCACTCAGGAGGCTGGATGTTACTCACTGCCTTCCCAGCTCGGGTCCTGCCTGCAGCGGTTCTTGAGGGGTGGAGAGGAATGGCCTGGGGCTGGTCAGTGTGCTTAGCTGGAGGGAAACACCCTGCCATGGCTGCTGGCTCTTCCCTCTGTCCTCTGCACGGCCCTTTGCCAGAGGGAATGTGGGTGCATCCGTGCTTTGGGCTTGCTCTGCCGGTGCTCTTGTGTCTCCTTCCTTTTCTCTCCAACCCAAACCCCAACCCAACCCTCCCAAACCAATAAACCAACCCAACCCAGCCCTGCAACCCCATTTCTTTTTGCTAGCATGCCAAAACACCCAGATATGCCCCAGGACACGCACTGAGCCGTGTCCCCTGGCCAGCTCTGCCACTGGTGCCGTTGCCCACAGCTGCCGGCAGCTGCTGCTCTGTGAGCTTGGGCACGGAGGGTGGGTGGGAAGCCAGCAATCACAAACAGCAACTGGCAGCAAATTAGTGCCTGGCATCACCCACGTTTTCCCTCCCCACTCAGGATCAGCCTCTCTGGCAGCTTTCTTCCTGACAGGCTCTGCTACCCCTGCTCGTGCCCCCCTTCCTCTGAACTGATTTAATCTTGGCTGTGCAGAGAAATCGCTTACTGTAGCATGCTGCTCCTTGTTTATATTTATTGAATCAATTTGAAAATCAGCTTTGTCCTTGTTCTTGGTTCTGGAGCCTTTATATTTTTCTCCTTTGCATTTTAATGTGTTGTTGGAAGTTGTTGTGGGGCTGTATGTTAAACACCTGACAGAACTGCAGCAACTTCTGGGAAGACAACAGCCAGTCATCTCTCTGGTGTGGAGGTCAAAGAAGGTGAACAGAGCCCTCACTGGGTGTTGAATACCTCTCTCCTGTCTTTCTTGGAGTCTCTGCATCCGTTTGCGTTTGCAGCTGTGGTCTGAGCAACAGACTCATGGCAGAAAGCGTCCAGAGGGGGTCAGGTGATGGCCTTCCCCTTCCATCATGGACAGTGGTGCTAACCTGGCCTCTAGAGAGGAGAGAAGCCTTTCCTGAGTCACTGGCATGAGTGAAGAGTCAGGACAGGTCCTCAAAGCCACGGTATCTCTTTCAGGGATGGGCAAATCAGCACAAAGTCAGGATTCACACAGCCTTGGGCAATTGTGTGAACTGGGTGGAAAAAGCAGTCAAGGCTCAAAAGCTTCAGTTTATCTTAGAAGCAGCGTGTTCCTCAATTTATTCACTGACCCAGCACTGCAAGACTAACAGTGCTGAAACAATAGGGTAAGAGCATGCAGAATGTTCCTGCACATGATAATCAAACAAGAAAACAAAGCAGCACCAGGAATATTTTAGAGGAGGAGCTCTCCGTGAGTTTGCTGCGGTTGGTATCAGCCTGGAGAATCAGGAAGGGCTCCAAATGTGCAGATGCTTTTTCAAGCTAACTCTGATCTTTACTGAAGAAGCAAACCCACTCCCAGTCTCTGCAGCTCAGAGAGCTCCCTGAAGAGTGATGGGCTTTCAGGGAGCTTAGGAATATGATGTGTCAACATATTTGCTTTTCATCTTTATTCCAACGAGTATTTCCAAGCAGTGAATTTGCCACGCAATGGAGGTGCCTCACTGGCTCAGTTTCAGCCTTTAATTAGCTCTTCTTAAAACAATTGTGGTTGAAACCACAAAAGGAAGAGGCAGAAGAATAACTATTGGCATTTTGAAGTGTTTGTATCAAGGGCAAAACTGCCAGTGACAAGGCCAGGCTGAGCCCTGGTCTCTGGAGATCCTTCTCCCCAGCCAAAAGCAATGTTCTTTATTGACGTGATGGCAAGGATCCTCACTCCAGGTTTGATTGCATGAATGTGGAAAAAAAATCAATGTAGGCTGCAGCAACGCTTCCCATCCCACTTGGGCAAAATCACTCCTGTGGAAAAGCTGCTGGTTGCTGACAGACACCCCCAGTGTGTTCATTCCCTTTCTCCCCTTCAGCCAAACCTTTGGTTTAGATGGGCACACCTGGGGTTTTTTTCAGGTAGAATCTAAAATGCTGAGCTGATCTTGGTGAATTGCTGGTCTCTCCATCAGAAAATCATGATGATGCTCTGGCTGTAGCCACAGTTGGTTCTAGCTGGGAGCTGCTCTGCACATTCTCTGCAGTTCTCCAATGAAAAGCAGGCAGATATCACCATAGATGTCACTAAAAACTCCCTTTAGCCTGCACTCTGGTAAGAGTTGATTAATGTTTCTTGGACCCAAAGACTTCCCAAGCCTTTCCTGCCTACCATCAGTAATTGCTAATTGTAAACGAAAAGTTTATTTTCTTTTTGTACAGTAAAGTGGCTGCAACCAGCCTAGAGGTGCAGAGCAAATTGGAGAGAGGTATTTGGGTCCAATGTGAAAAGCTTGTTAGGAAAGGAAGGGTGATTTTTAAAAAAGCATCATCAGGAGGAAGGTGTGAGATGGCACAGAGGTGTGAGATGAGTGAGAGGCCAAGGAGATTGAAAGATGAGTTCAGTAGCCAGCAAAGCTCCCAATCTCCAGCGTCCTCAAATTATCTTGTCAAAAGGATCCACTTCAGGACAGAAGGGCTGTGTCTGAACAGAGAGATCCATCCAACATCCCAGCCATGGGAATGGCCTCCTCTGGAGCCAACAAAGTCATTTCTTGAGTGGCTGTGACAGCGAGGATCCGAGGAGAGAACGAGCAACGGTGACTTTGCTGCTGGGAAACTGCAAGGATGACATTTACCAGTGAGTTTAGCACAAACAAGTGTTGTCTGTTCCTCAGGATGGAAGATGCTTTGGATTCTTGGGAGACACTTAAACCCACTCCTGCCTGCAGTGCCATGTCTGTGCATAAAACCTGGTCTAGCTCTGTGTCTGTGCCTGAATGACATTGCCCTGAAAGTCTGGGTGTCAAGAGGCAACAAAACCAGTACAAGTGTCTGCAGTCAGACACATCAAAACAGAACATACTTTGGATGCAGCAGTAATCCTGGATCTTTATTTTTGTCTTAAGACAATAGTTCTTCAGTGCATGGTGAGGTTCAGTCCAGGCTTTTTATGTGCTGTTCACTAAGAAAAACATGCATGAGGTGCCTTTTCCACTGACTGGGTAAAGCCTGGCTTTTTGTCCAACCCACTCTTCAGCAATTCTCAAGTTTGCCCTTTGATCCAGCTCCCTTGGGAACAATTTTTCTTTCTCCTTTGTTTCTTTCCATTTGTGGTGTCTTTGTTACAATCCTAGAGGAACTAGAACCAACCTTGACAGGCCACCATTTTCAACCAGGTTGAAGTCTTTAGGGCTCAGGGTGGTTCAGACCCTTCTCTTTTTTGTCTGCCTCACTATGGTCAATATGTTTTTGCTGGGATTTTCCCTTGCTGGTCATGCTCTGCAGCCCATGTGTCCTTTGTTCTTTCACATTTGCAATCTCTTTGATTTCCGTGAGGATCTCAGAGGTCTTTTCCAACCTAATTGATTCTGTGATAACACTGCAAGTGATTTATGTTCTCAGCACCTTCACT
The DNA here is from genome assembly GCA_013397795.1 of Orthonyx spaldingii. Classification (NCBI taxonomy): domain Eukaryota; kingdom Metazoa; phylum Chordata; class Aves; order Passeriformes; family Orthonychidae; genus Orthonyx; species Orthonyx spaldingii. The sequence goes on from VZTJ01003506.1 coordinate 875,926, forward strand.
ACAGTTCATGAATCATTCTTCAGCAGCATTTTTCACCCTCTTTCTCTCATCACTGTGTGGTGTGTTGGGCTGATTTTTGACTTCATCCAACCATCCAGCCTCTGTATGGTGATCCAATAAGGTTATTGTGCTCAGTCCCAGATAATCTGAATGAAATCAAGTCTCTGGCACACTGCAGGAGGAATTTTGGCTGGTGTGAGGAAGGAGTGACACCTTTGCTGCAACAGCAACTGCAGTTGCTGAGCTTTGAGATATGGGATACACCTATGAGACTGGAGCTGCTTGGGGGTCATTAAAGTGACTTTTCTCTAGAATGACAAGTGGCAAATACTTGGATTTCCCAAGTTCTGCAGCTATTGCTGGCCTTAAGAGTTGCCTTTGAGAGAAATAGTGTTTCCAGTCCAAATTTCTAGCCAAGGAGCACGTACAGAGAACTAAATCTCAGGCAGATCATAGACAGAAGCAGTAGTTCCTAGAATATAGATGTTCAGTTGTTAGTTCCTGAGCAGAGAGGCTTGAAGACAAGAATATTTAGCAAAAATACTATTATTTTCCAGTGAGTGTGTGTTGAAGAACTCGTCAGACTGCACTATCCAGGGAACAGATTTATCTCTAGACCAGAATTTACAGCTTTTCCCTCAGGAGAGCAGCACAGGGATATCTTTGTGCAGCAATTCAGTCTCCCTGAGCCTCAGTGGGGCCATAAGTGCAGGAATTGCTTTGCAAAATAGATGTTTTAAATAGGACAAGTTTTCAAAGCAAATGTAGGGGTTTCCTCCTGTTTATCCACTCTTTCGTTCTGTTTCAGGAGGATGTGGAATTCCTCACAGATCAAGGTGCAGGGTGAAGGCTGGGGGCTACTTCACAGCTAACAGCAACAAGCACATTTTGCTTTATTTGATTGTCAAAATCTTGCCTGAAATACTTATTTATGAAGCCCAGCCCAGCAAACAGGCTGAACCATTTCTTCTGACATCTCAGAACACATCCAGAGCACACGTGTGCCTTGCTGTAGGCAGTGTGGGTGTCCTGGCTGCTCCCAGCTCTGCCCAGGGTCAGGACTCGGTAGGCAGCTGGGAAAAGGCCCTGGCTGTAGGTTCCCAAGCCTCTGCTCTGCCTGAACAGCCTGATCTGAGGTCCAGGGAAGTCCAAATTAACACCTGGGGACTCTGGATCACATTAATGGGAGCAGTAGCTTGCTGTCACCACCCACAGCACCCGGATTTGCCTGGCTTTACTCCATTTCGGCTGTTTTCGTATGGATCCACTTTCCAGACTCTGGGGCAGGAAAGCTGGCCAAGCTGAAAATGTCATGTCACTTGTATCCATCTATTCCTCTAATGAATACCATGGCTGATTAACACTCAGATAACCACAGTGCACTGCTGGCTACGTTCTGCGAACAACAATCTGCTTTTCATTTCATTACTGATTATTAATTATTTTATTGCCACCTGTAGCTGTGTTAATAAGTAATCATACTTAAGCACATTTAAGTGTTTTAATAGGTGAAACATCTTTAGCCCTTTACTTGCTTCTTGCCAGTTCTTTAGCAGGAAAAGTTCGTCTGCTGTGCAGCAGGAACACATTAACATGGCTCTAATGACTGCACAATCAGACTGAGTTAATTGTTAAAAGACCATAAAATACTATGAATATGGTCCAAACAGTGGTTTAGTCTGATCTGGAGTCTGAAGACATCTAGACCTCCTCCTAACAAGCTAATTTCTGTAATTGCTGGCATTATTACAAGGCTGCCTGGCTGTGGTGTTACTGGAGAGGGGTTTAAAGATTGCACAGAAGTCTGCTTTTAGTGTCCCTGTGAAAATCACCGTGGAAAATTTGTTTCCTAAGGTAACCAGAAATATCCATGGTGATTGTAGACACATTTAAAATGGAAATACAGCACTGAAAGCTAAAGCCCTGGGACTATCTCTGCAGAGCAGGCCAGGCAGATCTGACCCTTCCAGCTCCCAGTGCTGCCAGGGCAGTGTGAGGAGAGGGACGGGTCCTGCTGGCTGCACTCTCTCCTCCTGAAGTGCTTCCCTCACAGGACCATTCCCAGCAGCCCTGGGAAATGCCTGGATGAGCCTCACTTTGTGTTCCAGTTGCTTCTGAACAGAAAAAAAAGTTATCCAAAGGCATATCTTGTTTTGAGTTTAGAGAGCAGAGTCCCACCATGAGGCATCGCTGTGTCAGGTGCTGGCTCTTGGTGTGGTAGCAGGGGAATACCTGAGTGCTGGGATGTGTAGGGTGCCTGATGCCTGTACATGAATAGATTTCATTCAGTGGCCTTCTCCTTGCAGGCTTGGATTGCTTTATACATCACTTTGTCCATGTCTCAGGTCCCTGACAGCAGCAGGAAGATCCCCAGAGCGGGAGCAACACCTGCCATGACTCCCTAGGTCCATCTTCCTGTCCAGCCATCCTCATGAACACCTGAACTGTCTGATTCCAGCATTTCCCCTCATCCTTCAGTGCATCACATGTGACACACAAGGGCTTCTCCTGCCATTCTCTCTGCAGCTTGTCCTCACTGCAGCACGGATACTGTCCCCTGTGGGTGGGACTCACTCACCTCCCGTGATTTGCAGCAACCCTTGGGTATGAAGGCAGGAGCAAAAGCCTCCCTCTGCCCTGTAGTGCTGTGTGGAGCATTGCAGAAATCCAGGGCTGGTGCAAATGCCTTCCATCTGTTCTGTATCTTACCTGGGTGGGTCATGAGGTGCTGTAAAGGGTTGCAGAAGCATTTTGAAATAATGATTTTAAATTTTAAGGTGTTCCTGTGAGGAACTCAGGGCACTGAGGAAGTGTATGACATGGCACTGAAATATGGTGCAAAAATATTGCAATGCTGTTGCCCATATTCTTAATACGGCTTTTTGCCACCAAAAAAGAAAATAAAATCAAGCTGTAATCTTGTGTGCTGTGTCCTCCTCTCACCTGACCCAGGAAGCAGCCAGCCAAGCAGAAAATCCAGTTCTTCCCCAAGGATGAGCGCACGGGGTGTCATTCCTTTTTGCCATTCTTCTTCCACAAGGTACATCCCTCCCTTCCTGGTCTCCTGCTCCTCACACCTTTTCTCACCCGGACGAGCAGGTAAACTCAGAGGACAGAATGTTCTCCGTGCCGTTCTCTGTCACTTCATCTCTGGTTTTTTGTTTTTCTTCCCTTCCACCTCCCCTAGAAAAAGGAGCCGGTGGCGCTGGCGAAGAAAACCAACAACACCTACAACATTGTGGGCACCACCTATGCCCTGAACATCGCCAAGGAGCCCGGGCTGCCCACCATCTCCAAGAGCGCCGCCGCCACGGCCCCTGCCACCAGCGTGCCCCCCAAGATGCCCCGCCTGGAGGAGAAGCTCCCCGAGAGCAAGAAGACCTACAACAGCGTCAGCAAGGTAGACAAGATGTCCCGCATCGTCTTCCCAGTCCTCTTTGCCATTTTCAACTTGGTCTACTGGGCCACCTATGTGAACCGGGAGTCAGCTATCAAGGGAATGATCCCCAAACAATAAAACCGGTCACACAAACCTTCCATCAGTGAGCATCATCCCAGCAGGAATTCTCCAGGGCTTTCTTCTTTTCTTGTTTTGTTTAATTATTGTTGTTTATTTGATATTATTATTATATTATTATTATTATTATTACTACTATTAGGCCACTCTTTTATAATGTAAACAAAACTGTGATTTTAATTTAATCCCATATACTTTGGTTTCGTTTACTTTGATGATGAAAGTTAAAAAAAAAAAAGGGATCATAACAAGTTGTGCCTCTAACATCTTAAGTCTGCTGTCACCCATCTGACCAAGTCACCCTGTGCTGCCATCTCTCATCTGCCACCTCCTGTGGTCCCCATGGTCTTCATGCCTCTGCCATTTCATGCTGTCCCAGGGGCTGCTGCTCAGGGGCTCCTCCTCCTCTGTGATGGGCTGCCCTAGCAGGGGGATGCTCCTGGTCCCCGGGGCTCCAGGGTGTGTCAGTCACTCAGCTGGGCTCCTCTTCAGTGCCTGGTGCTTGGTGCTGGGCCGTACACCTGGGCTGTGAGTGCAGCTGAGCTGGGCACCTGTGGGGACGAGGGAGCAGCGTGGCATGGGCCAGCTTGTGGCTGCTGGGGCAAACCTACCACCTGCAGAGCCACTGCAGGGGTGGGATGGGGTGGCAGCATCTTGTAGGTGTTGCAGGTCTTCTTCCTCTCTGTCTTCACCAAACCCAGCCGGTTTCCTCTCTCCAGACAAGAACAGCTGAGAGAGGTCCTGTCTGTCTGCCATGCTGCACTCTTGGGGCAATTCATGTTAACAAGAGTGTGCTTCCTACCAGGGAGATCATTTTCTCAGCATCAGTCAGGAAGTCAAGACAAACTTTACAAAACCTTGGAGGAGCTGGTAGCTGTGAGGCTGCATGCATTCAGCATCAGGATTGGAAACTGCAGAGGTCGTGTTCAGATGGGTCATTTATCACTTTCTCTTGGCCCCATCCGCTTACCCTTCTTAGCAGATCCTCTCTTTCCCAGCCCCTTCTCCCAGCTTCTCATCCAGCTTCCTCTGGCCACTCAGCAGCCCCCAGTGGTATCTTAGTGCTCACACGTGGATTTAGGCAGGGAAGCTCCCTCCTCTCCGGTCAGCCACGCTGATGGGGAAGAGCTCAGCCTAGGGAAGTCCGGCTCATGGTAATCCCTGCTCTGGTGCAGGATGTTCCCTGTGGGACCCTCCACGGGGACGGGCCAGGGGACAGGTGGTCCCCAAGACTCTCCCTGCCCCTGGTGAACTGGTGCATCCTCAGCACCATGGGAAAACAGCAGAAGCGGCTCTTTGGAAGAGCAGGGTGCCACTGCTGTCCCATAGAGCCACGTGAGCCAGGTGCCATCCCACAAAGCAACTGAGGTGAGACCCAGTGTAACACCTGCACACTCTTCCAAGGAAAGCCCTCCAAGTGCCTTGGAGAGAGGCTTTTTCTCCCTTCCTGACCACCACAATGGAGCCAAACCACTGTTTGTCCCCTTCCCAGCAGCAGCACAGAGTGGTGACACCCAAGCCATCAGTCCCTGGTACCTGGATCCATGGGGACATTGTCCTGCTCCAGGGGGGGACATCCTGTGCCTGATGATTCCTTGTCCCCAGCCCGTGGGTAGCACAGTCCTGCTGCCACAGTGGGATGCACCCCCTCTTTCTTAGGCCTCCTTCTGACCCTCTGGCTGCCCCCCAGAGCTGCCCCAGCACATTTTGGGCTCATTTGGCCAGACCAAGGCCCCAGCACCCCCAGAGTGAAGCCTTCAGCATTGCTTTGAGCCTCTGTGCCATGCTTTGTTTCCCCCTGCTCGTGCAGGAGCAGGGCTGGGCACAAGGCACAGGATTTGCCCCACCTGGAATATCCATGGGGGTGGCAGGATGGAGTGAGGAGGGCCAGGGCACTTTGTCCTGCAGCGTGGGTGGCATTGCTGCATGTCCTGCCTGTCCCTTACCAATCTCACCGGCTCAGCAGCAGTGCAGTGACTCCCCCTGCCCACAGCTGAGATTTGGAGGGGAGTTTGGAGATGTTTATCCCAGTCCCAGTGTGTTGGGTCCACAAGTACATCCACATGGCTGACAACATCTGGAAAGAGGCACCAGATCCCCCCTAGGCTGCTGCTAAGGAACCCAGCTCTGTCCACATCCTTTCCCACAGCATCCACACTCCAAACCATTCATTTCTCCAGTGCCTTTCATCCCCAAGGGCTCCCTGCTGGGTGGGAAGGCCCAGGAGCTCTCTCCCTCTGCCTGTGGTGTCGGGGTAGAGGAGCAGAGGGGAGGGTGCCCCATCCCCAGCCCTCCTGCTGGGCAGGGAGGACACCCTGGCTTCTTTGGCACCTGGCTCTGCCTGGCTTGGGCCTCCTGCTGCTGCTGCAGCCACCCCACTGTGACATCCCAGCTGCCCCATCACTGCCTCAATGTGTCCCCAAGCCCCCAAGGCACCCTGTGCTCCCTCCAAACTCTCCCCAGCAGTGAGTTCCCTTCCTGCCACCCTTCCCTTCCTTGGGCTCTCCAGTGGGAAGGGCTACAGCTGTTTGTTTTGGAAACATTTTTCTTAAATGAGCTAGATGAAGAGTGTCTCATAAAACATTCATGTCACTATAATACTCAGGCCTAAGTGAATGGAATAGAAACCCTACAACAAGCAAAACAAACACAATAAAATGGTCACAAAGAGTATGTTGTGTTTACTAATGGAATTACAGCAAGTTTAAATACTGCATCCAATGACTTGGCTGACTTAGCTGGCTCTGCTGCAGAGGTGGTTTCCTCTGCTAGCCTGGGAATTCTCCAAAATCCCTCCTGCCCCAAGAGCCACGTCGCTGTCTGTCAGTGCCTGCTTTGTAGAGCTCTCCAGAAACTGTCAGGTCTTACCATCAGCTTCTCAGCAGCCCAGGCACCCTGGGGCTGCCTGTGCTGGCTGCAGGTGGGCTCAGTGCTCTGGGGTGATGCTCAGGAGAGGGGCTGGGTCTCCCTGAAGTGCTGGACACAGCACTGGGGCAGCACCTGAGCCTCCTGCCTCCCTTCCTGCTGTGATCTGACTGCTCTCGTTGAGCTGACAGGGTGAACTCCTGCTTGTCCCTCCCCACAGCCCTTCCCTCTTGTCCCTGTCCAGGACACTGCCCACCGCTCTGGCTTGCCCCTGACACTCATCTACTGGCTCATCCTCGCTCTTCCAAAAAGTTTGCCTGATAAAAGCCTGCTTTCCTGTGTCTGTGTGAGCGCGCCTCGAAAGCCAAGTCTGTTCCCAACCAAAGGCTGGCAGGGGCTCCGAGCCTTTCTGCCAGCTGGAAGCAGAACTACCGGCATCCTTTGGTTAAAGACAACAAACCAAACAGGATTTCTAGGTTGGCTTCCAAGCAGGAAAGCATTTCGGGAAGATAGTTATAAATAAGTGGTTTAACATCTCCTGCCAGCAGACATCACAGAGAAGATAATGTTCTTTTTTTATAAAACTGTCAGTGATTCAAATTAGGACTTTTCCTTCCCAGTTAACACGAGGCTGTTGATGGGGGCTTCTTCTAAGAGCTTGCCAGGCCAGAGCTAATCTGCCATCAATTACTGGAGTTTTAGGCTTGCTGTGATAACATATAAGGGCTCTGTTTTTATAGGTGATCCTGTATAGAAATTTATCTCTATATGACCACTGATAATCTAATCCACGGTTGTGCAGAGGGTGGATGCTTCCTTTCACCATGAACCTCAACACTCCAGGATTTCTTTTCTTCTGGCAAGGCCTGGAGCTTCCCTGACTTGATGAGAATCTCCCAGGCAGGAATTAGAAGTCTTTGAGGGTGGTAAAAATGATCTGTTATTCTGCACTCCTGTTTTGCAGCTTGCACCACCTGGGAAACACACAGTGCAGTCCCAGCCTGAAGTTGCATTCCTGCTGCAAATGTCAGAGGGACATTTGGGCACCGGTATCTCACCCCTTCCTTCTTCTGAAACTGCACATGGGCAGAGAGCTCAGCCTGGGGAGGCAGGGACAGCTCATCTGGGGTCCCTCAGCAGGCAGGGACAGCAGCACATGGTCACTGAGAGCTCCAGTTCGGTGTTAGCACAGGGAGCATCCCTGTGGGGTGACAGGAGAGGGCTGGGGCAGACCTAGGCCCTCAGTGCCCCCTGTTCTCCTAAGGGGGCTGATGAGGTTACCCTCACAGAACATCTTGAAAACTTCTCAAACTTCACCCAGCAGGGCTGTGACACTCAAGCCAGAGCTTCCCTGCTCTCCTTTGCACACCCAGCTCAGCCCAAGCAGAGCTGGCTGCACCGCAGCCAACACAGTCCCCCTGTGCTGATCCCTGGCAGCTCCGTGGCACTGGCAGGCTCCTGTTCGTTTGCTGCAGGACATCCCTGTGCAAGCAGAGCCCAGGCTTGCTGTTCCCAGAGACAACAAGATTGTCCCCAGCCTGTCCCTGCAAGCCCATCCTGTGGACACCAGGTGCATCCTTTCCTCATCCGCTGCCTTGATTTGTTCTGTTCATATCTTGGATTTCTGTCAGCCATCCCCACACCCCGGGGAAGGGCTTCTCCTGTTGCAGGTCACCTCTCCTAGGGAGACCCTCTGTTCTGCTGAGAACCTCCCTGAGACTTCAGAGACCTGGGGCTGCTGCCTCTCCCCAAGGATCCGGGAGAGTTCTACAGCACGCAGGGTGCTCTCCCAACAGGCTTTCCTTGGGAAGGGTTTGCCAGGGGTGTGCTACTCCCCCTCTTCCACGTTCTTGGCCATGGGAGTGGTGGAGAGCTGGGGTGGGGCTGTGGGGCTGGCTTGTCCCAGCACGTAGTGTCAGGCCAGCCCCCACTCCAGACCCTCTTCCCCAAATTTTGTCCCTCCCTGGGGCAACACTTTAGCCCACCCGAGCAGACTCCTGTGTGGATTTTGCAGACTGCAGAGAAACATTCCCATCACTCCCGTTGCGGTTGGGGAGGGATCAACCAGGGCAAAGGACACATTGATGGAAACATAAATGCACTATTAATATTAAAGTGGAGAGAAAAAACATCCAAGCGACTCACCAATCTTCTTCATATCAAGCTAAACTACTTCTGAAGGTAGTTTTGGCAAGAGGCCACAGCACAGATGAGATTGATGGCTTCCAGGTATAAATATTTACTGTTTGACCTTGTTATTGTTCCATCAGCCAAAGATTTTTACATATATATATATACATGCGTGTGTGTATATTTAGGCTCACAGTCTTTACATCTAAACATCAAACCTCTTTGTCTTTGAAAGGTAGAATGGCCACTTTTAATTATTTTACTTCCCTCTCATTCTCTTTGCTAAATCTTCTAGAGTGAGGTGAACCCTCTCCACTGGGCTTTGAGAGGTACAGGGAATAGAAGGAGCACGGGAGAAGAGCCTCTCCCCACGCTGGGGGCTCAGTGCAGGCTTGTTGCATGGACCAAGGTCACTGGTGGCAGTGCTGCCCAGTATCTTTCGGGAAAATTTAGCTCCAGTGTCCCAGCTGCTCCAACACAGCCCTTGTCCTGCCCCGGACACTGGGATGTTCCTGAGACAGCTTTTTAACAGCTGAGTGCTGCAAGGAATTGGTCCTCACCCCATTGCACAGCCAGGGAATGTGCAGTGTGAGGTCTGCACCTTCAGCCTGCTTCAGGAGGGAGCACAAAACCTGGTGGGATCCACTCCAGCTGTCCCTGGCCAGGGGAACACCTTGGCCTCTCCTGGCAAGCACAGGGCAGTGCTGGCCCTTGGCCTCTGCTTGCAGGGATACCTGGCTGTGTGCTGATTGTGGGAGGTGTCAGCAGGAGCACGGGCTGCTGCTGCTGCTGCTGCTGCTGAGCCCTGATCTCAGCACGAGCAGGAGCACACCCAGATGTTGGGTGGCCTGTGAGCAGCGGGGCCGTGGTGAGCAGCCCCTCACAGTGTCAGCTCCCTCAGTGTCACCCCTGTGTCACCCCTGACTTGCAGCAAGCGTTCAGGCAGTGACCCTGCACTTGCAGCTCCTCTGTTCCCTCCTCTGCTGCTGGACAGAGGCTGTGGCAGTCAGCAGTGAGGGCCTTGTGGTGTCCCAGCCGGGAGAATGAAGGATGGCACCAGGTTCTTGTCCTGGGTCTGTGCCTGCCTCCCACCACAGGAATCTGTGCTGCTTTACCCTGTCTTGGGCTTGGGTTGGTCCTGTCATCCTTCACCGTGAGTGGGGTGATGCTGGTTTTTGCTCACGAGGCTTTAGGACAAAACACAATCTGACTGTTCTGTCCTGTTCCTCTGTGTCCCGCTCCCCACCAGTGCAGATCTCTCCTGTACCAAACTTTAACTTTACCAGTCCCATCTGCCGGGAGAGGGAAGCCTGGATCCAGGTTTGCTGCTGAGCCAGGGTGCTCCTGCAGTCTTTGAAGACTCTTGGCTCTTCAGTGCTGCGTGAAGGCCCTGTCAGCTTGATAAGACCATTGGCTCGCGTTGCACTGTGAGCTGCACTCTGTTTCCCCTGAAAAGTCTGTCGGTGCCTCCTGTGTTTCTGCAAGGCACCCAGCAAATGGAACAGCAGTCATACGTTGAATGATTTGATTTTTGCAGCCACGAAAAGTAGGGGCAGAGCTGGGAAACCTGAATCACTGCCATGCTGCCTTTGCCAGGCTGCATTTAGAGTCAAAAGGTTCCTCTCCGCTGTCACGAGGGAGTTTCTCAGCCCCCCAGATCCAGTCAGGTGGCCTCAAGCATCCCTTCATCACCCGGGTTTTCACTGTTAGCTGGCTTGGGGATAGCTGTAGGCAAATGTGCTACCTGAAGGTGAGGGCACCAGCTGCTCCTTTAGGTACAGAAAGTGGCACTAGCACCGTGCTAGGGCAGCCCATCCTGAGAAAGAGCACACCCAGCAAAGCACCAGAGGACACAGTCATTGTCACCAGAGAACACCATCATTGTCACCACCCCAGGTCTGATCTGTGCCCCAGGACGGCCTCGGCTTTGTTTTCCATCCGCGAGACTCTCTTTACACCACTATGAGAAAGGATCTAGCTGGCAGCAGTTTAATGCATGACAATCCTGTTATTACAGCTGTAAATAAATAACAACTAGGAAAAAAACGCATTTTTAAAATTTTTTGTTGATTTTATTTTCACTATTGACTAGCTGGTAGCCACTTTCTTAAGGGATTTCTCATGGAAACTGTGACCTTTCTTCTCTCTACTTCTCTCTCTGTCTCTTTCTTTCTGAGATTTTTTTTCTGTGTTTCAAATGCTTTTTGGTGCAATGTTTAATGCCTGTTTGTATTTTTGAATTGTATTTTTCAACCTTTGCTGGAAAAAAAAAAAAAAAGGCCCATTCTAATTGGCAGGATTTTTAGTCCTGCCATTTTTTTCAGCTTTTAGCTTTTTCAGTAAGTTAAAGCAACAGAAAAATGCCTCAAAAAATTACAGTGAAGTTCTGATGAGAGATTAGAAACCATCAGAAACAAGAAGTACATGAGTAAGATCAGCAAGCTGAGTGGAGGAGGAGGAGGACTCTTGTGACACCTACTAACCTCCTGATCTAGCATACAAGGTGGGACTAGACCTCTTCACCGATTTAAATCACTCTGCTTTTCCACTCTACCCACTCTCTCGAACTCTGATCAAAACAAATAAAAATCCATATTTTAAAAAAAATCTGGTTTTTGTCATCGGTTATTGTCCGTGGTCTGTTTCTCAAAGCCAAATCCTCTGGGCTTTGGAGTACCTGCCTGTTTGGGGAGTTTGTCCCACTGACAAGCAAACCAAGCCACCCACTAAAAAAAAATAATATTCTGCAAGCTTGAAAATATTTTCTGGTCCCCATTGTGTCATATTTAAAACGCTTTCCATTCCAGCGACAGGGGAGTCAAGTTAGAGGGCACAAGTTTTGTTAAAGTCAGATTGGCTGGGCAGTTTGGGGAGCAACTCAAAGACAGGGTGGTGGTGTGAGTGGTGGGAGAGGAGTCTGAGGTGTGCTTTGCCCTCAGAGTGTGACCCATGGGCAGACATTGCTGTTCCAGGGAGCTCTTGGGCATTTCTCTGTGTACAACATGAACTGAGCTTTCTGCTTCTCTGGGGATAACAAGAAGAGACTTGGCCAAGACCTAACCTGACAGAGGGCAGGGTTAGATGGGATATTGGGAAGAAATTCTTCCCTGTGAGGGTGGGGAGGCCCTGGCACAGGGTGCCCAGAGAAGCTGTGGCTGCCCCTGGATCCATGGAAGTGCCCAAGGCCAAGGCTGGATGGGCCTTGGAGCACCCTGGGACAGTGGGAGGTGTCCCTGCCCATGGCAGGGAGTGGAATGAGATGAGTTTTAAGGTCCCTTCCAACCTGAACTGACCATGGTCCAGATGCCTTTCCTGCAGGGAGTTTGGATTGTGGCTCCCCTGTGGATATTAGATTTACACAAGCTGTGTTTAATAGCACGTGGCTGGCCATGCCCTGTCCCTCAGACTGTGTGACATGTTCAGTGTGTGGTCTGCTGAAAGGGAAGTTCAGGGTGTAGGGGCTTCATTTGGAAACTCCACTGCATCTCCTTGGTGGAGCCATGGGATGTTATATTTAGCAACTAATGGAAAGAAGGATTTTTCTCTCTGTCTGGAAAGATCTGAAATTAAGTAAATGTCTTCAAATGCAAAAGCAGAGGAAAAATCAGCTGCAAGAAATGCTAAGTTCACCCTATTGCACGAAACTTGAAACTTTCCATGTTTCCCTGGACCCTTTTCTGCATTTTTGGCTACCTTTTCGTCCAAAATACTGATGATTTACCCCAATCCAACATATTCAACGAGGACTTTCCCCTCCCCCCAGCAACCACTGGGAAATAGCAGGAGAAGAAAATAACTCCAGTGACAGCATCAGTTGTTTTCCACGCCTGAAGAAGGAACGGAACGCCCTCCGCCTTCCCCGGATTCCCTGAGCACCATCTGTATGCTGCACCAGGGACTTGCTGGCGGGACAATATCTCCAAACATATTGCAACCTTGGAGGAAAAAAAAAAAAAAGTTACGCATTTGAATTTGCTGCATTCAGCTGAATCCTCCCTCTTCCTCCGAGATTGGGATGACAGAGGAGGCTTGGGAGAGCTGGGGCTCACAGCTGCTGTGGCAGATGGAGTTACCATGAGCAGTACAGGCTGCATACTTATGTCTTCCTGAGGAAGGAGCAGGGCTCCTGGCCTCAGCAAGAGCAGCCCACCGCTGTTTGAAACCATAAAAACTCCGACCTGAAGTTTTCACCCCTTTCCCACCACCCCGCTGCCCCTCCCTGCCTGAGTCCTTCCCTAATCAAGACTGCACAGGGTTGGTCTCAGCCTGAAAAGATCTTCCTGACTCAGAAGACAAAAATAAACAGCGATGTGAAATGCTTCCTTGCATTATCACTTCTCTATTTGAACCTAGAACAAGGACCCTGAAGAGGAACAGAGTGTAATTGCAGTGTCCACAGAAAAGAAATAGTAATGAAAACAGACAGAGCCAGGAGAATTGGCAGAGAAGAGGCAGAGCTGAACAAGTATTTATTACCCCAGCACTTAGAGCTCATGCTGACAGGTGTCTCAGGAATGCAATAGCTGGGTTTTATTATTAGGTGCTCCTAACACAGCAGAGCTGGGGGTGAGGGGAGGGCAGCACTGCTGGCGTGTGGCTCCTGAGCCGTTGGGGAGCCGACCATTCCTCCCCTAGACCAGGCTCTGATGTGGCCAGTGGGGATGGCTCAGCCCCACAGATGCTTGAAGGAAAGGATTCCCCTGAGGCACAGTGGTTTTCTTCTGCCTTCAAAGTGTTGCTGTTTCAGAAACCTCTCCCGCACATCAACTCCTCAGGAGGTGGGGTGAGCTGCCCAAAGCCAGCCCTCACACATTTAGGGCGGTGTGACCAAAAACCCCAGACCAAGGCAGGGTTCCTCCTGCAGAAGGAGCTCTCTTCTCTGCTTCCTTCTCATGCCTTAGGATTTTTAGCTTCTGTATTTTTCATGTAACTCTGGAGCTGCTGTTCTCGCATCTTAGACAAAACAATTTCTCTCTGGGCCTGAAACTCAAGGACACCTCACTGTCTTGGGCCCCAAAAAATGTAAACAGCAGAGAAAGTGGGGGGACAAGCTTGGGATGGATGACTTCATTACCTGAGGTTATAATTGGAGGTCTAACCCTGATATGCAAATGGACCAAAAATTATAAAGCATGAAAAACCTATGAGACATCTGTTTTGGGTGCATCCCTGAGTGGGCTCTGACTGCCCAAATGTACCGAGAAGGCCTTGGAATAAATATCTGCTTTGTATTCTCATTTTGTCTGGCCTCTGTTCTAGCTAAACCTGGGAAAAGGCATCACTTCCCCCTCTGAGACAGAGGTGAACACTGCCTGACTCCCACCTGCAGGGCTCTTCCCAGAGCTGTGGCCCTGCTGGCTGCCCTGTAAGCAAACACTTCTTTATTCTGCAATTCCTCCTGGCCGAACGCATGCATCAGCAGCTTGTCAGCAGGAAAACAGGGCTGGAGACTTGGTGGTCACTCTGCTGCACCGAGAACCCCCTGGCCTGGCAGGATTGTTATTCCCGGGATTCACTCTCCCTTGCTATTCCCCCCTTGGCAGCTGCAGGGGGATCCCAGCCTGGCCCCCACAAGCACATCACTGCCACTGGAGGTGGGACCAGCGGCTGTGACTGTCCTCCTGCCCCCAAGACCTTCCCTTTTCACACCTGCGGGCTGGGTGAGGAGTGAACAGCAACCGGAGGGAGCAGCGAGCCGGGCTCCTTCCCAGCACGGATGTGCTCAGCCCCCTGCGCAGATCGTCCGTGTCCTTCACGGGCATGAAGATGTGCCCTCCTCCTCCTCCTCCTCCCCTGAGCCAGCAGCAGGGGCCCGGGTGATGTGCCTGGAGTGGTGGGGGTGGCTGTCAGCCCTAAAAAACCCATTCACCCTACAGCCACAGGGAATGCCCCCATGGATAGGGCTTCAGGGCAAGCAGGAGCTGCTCCAGCCCTGCTCTGACCCCAGGGAAAAGGGGTGGGAAGTGCCTTAGGTCTCCTCCTGGGACAACTGTGCAGCAAAGCTGGTGTTTACCCCGTGTCTCTGTGGTCTGTGGAGCTGTGGTCCCTGCTCCAGGTGGGATTCAGGCCTCCCCCACACCTCGCCCCGGGGCTGCAGAGAGTGTCCTGCAGCAGGGATTGGGCTGGCACAGCCACAGGGTGCTCAGGTGGGACAGGGGACTCAGCCAGCCTGGGAACAGCAGGGACCCTGAGCCAACAGGGCTGTGCCACCCCCATCACTCACATTTGGCAGGCAGAGAGAAAATCTCTCTAGAAAACATCCCCAGGGGATTTACTTCTGAAGGGGAGAGATGCAGGAGCTGGCTGAGCATTGGCTACTCTATAAAAGCACTTTGGGATCCCCCACAAATAGCAGAGGAGGCAGCGGCAGCAGTGGTTTTGGAGAGGCAGGACTGTGGCAGGGATAGTCCAAGGACATGAGGGAGGACAGGCTGAGAGGAAAAAGCAGGATTTTGTTTATTACACAGATAGCACAGCTGGGGAAAAGAAGCCAAGCTTTCCGGTCTATAAACTCTGCTTGGGACGTGGGCTGTAAACTTCAGGCTTAGAGCTGAGGAGAACTGGTCTGGGGTAACTCTGTTCATGAGGCACTCAGAAGGCAAAAGCTCCCAGCTCCCAGCTCCCAGCAAAGCTTGAAAGGGGAAAGGTGCTGCTTGGGCTTTTGTGAAGAATAGGAGACAAAATAATATTGCTGAGTTTATTCAGGAAAAAAAATTTAAAAAAATAAAAAAACAAAAACAAAGAAAACCCCACAACAAAACAGGCAGTGATCTAGATTTTATAAAAAAGATATGGAAATCAGTATAATACAGAAAACTCCCCTAAAGTCAACACACAATTTTCTCAGCATATGCAGGTTGTACACTTGCCCAAGAAGCCTGGGAGCAGTAATTCTATGGTCTGACCCCAGCTCAGCCATACATCAGCCCAGGCCCATGCTGGAAATGACCATAACTCACCAGCCCATCTCCTGGCATCCAAGAGAAGCTGCTTAGGCTCCTCTTATGATTTCTCTTTGCTGTAGTGAAGTTTTCAATATCTACGGCAGACTGTAATCCCCAGTTTGCCTGTAAAACTGGCCTTTGCCTTCTTGCTGCCTTCTTACACCAAGGTCCTTTCAGGAGGGGCGGTGAGACAGGATTGATAAGGAGGATTTATTATGCATGAATAACCATCTGTAACATCTCACTGCTGAGCAACTCCTCCTCCCTCCTCTGCCAGAATACAGTCCTGGTCAAGTGTGAGCACTCAGTCAGCTGGGACTGGGAAACCTCAATCACATCCTCACTGGGGGAGAGGGTTGGGTTCACCTGGCCGTGGTTATCACAGAATGGTCGGGGTTGGAAAGGTCCTTGAGGATCCTCTCATTCCAACCCCCCAGCACAGGCAGGGACACCTTCCACTGGAGCAGGCTGCTCAGAGCTCCGTCCAACCTGGCCGTGAACACTTCCAGGGATGGCAGTGACATAAAGAGAAGCATCTCTAAGCAACTTTCCCGTGAGAGCCCTGTCCCAGAGATGCAGAGGTTGATCAATAGGTGAAAAAGCCCTGAGGTGATGTCTGTCAGCACAGGCGTCCCAGGTAAGGAGCAGAGATGTGCAGAGCTCCCTACTCAGGGTGAGGATGCTCCAGGGCACATCATGCACTGGCCGTGGGGAGCTCGGGGTGGTCAGAACTTGCCTTTTACCCACAGCAGCCACTCCTCTCCCTTTTGGGTTGCCATGCAGGCAGTGTGCTACAAACCAGCATCCTGGGGGTCAGCATTCCGCTGGGAACACCAGCGCCTGTCTGCTGGGACGAGCAGGAAAATTCAGGGTGGAAACGAAGTCGAGTTGTCACAAGGCAGCTCTCCTTCGAGGGACACGGAGAGGAGGTCAGCATGTTTGCTGTTTTTAAAGAGTTACTGCTGGGGAGTTGGGTGACATTTTCCTTCCCTTGCTAAGTTTAGAGAGTAATTGTTATGCTGCTTGTTTGGGCTTTTTGCAGCCGTGCTGTCTGGGGACCTCATTTGCGTAATTTTTTCGGGTCCTGGCTAATAATGACGTCATGTGAAAGCAATTCATCCTGCTGGACTGAGAGTGGGCTTCGTTGTCATGGCAACTTTTGATTTGGAAGCTTGCAGGAAGGAGACAGGTAAGTGCTTGAAATTGCCATATTTCAGCATGGTTTCAAATGCCTTGGACGTCTGAGGCCCATTTTCCATAAATGAAATTTCAAGCCTTGTTGAAGTACTTTGTAAACAAAATTCATTTATAGCCTGAAGAAAATGGAGGGGAATTCAGTTGCAGAAAATACTTTTAGAAAAAATTAAGGTTTCATGAAGCACTCTACAAAATAATGGGAGTTAAACACAAGCAGAATGTGCTAATGCTGCTTTGTTCCCCTGAACCCAGCCCTGGAGAGAAGTGATCCTTTCCCTGGGAGGAGACAAAGTGCAGTGGCTCTCAGGGCTGGTCCAGTAAGGCAACTTTTGTGCTGGGGTGGGTAATGAAGAGGGACAGAAGGAGGTCTGATGGGAGTAATTCCTGATTAGTTTCAAATGCATTCCCCACAAGTGTGCTGTGTTCTACCTAGTCCGAATCAATGAGACTCTCTGTTCCCAAAATTTGGGTCAATGTGTACTATATTAGTCAAAATACTCTGGAAGCCAAGATATTCATTCAGAGCTGGATATCAACATGCTTGTTTGGAGCTGTGATTATAAGTGCTTGTGGCTTCTCTGGAAATCAAACGGGAATGATGATCCCCTCTGGATACGAGTTAGTCTGAGCTGGGGTTGTGGGGGGATATTTCCAGCGAGGAAGCCCTGGGCTTCTGAAGAAAGATTCCCAGTTTGAAAAGGCTGTGTAAAATCAGCAAAAGCTGTACAGAGCTGATTTCCTTTCCCAGAGAAAGTCAGCCTGGACCCAAAGGCATCCCACAAAAGGCAACGCTCAGCATTTGGCGTCTGGATCCAGCCAACACTTTGGTGCTGGAGCCTTTGATTCTGTAGCCCCTAAATGCTCTCCAAGGGGACATCCAAGGTCTGTGAGTGCGGTTGTTTGGCCAATCACAGCGTGAAGGGAGATCCTGGTGCACTGCTGTTAGCAGGATCTGGGTTGCAGCCTTGATCCAAACCCTCTTCATCAGAACTGAAATATTCCCCTGCAGCGCTGTGTCTCTCCCTCTGCCTGGAATAGGGGGGCCACTTGGGGGAACTCCCCTCCAAAGCTCAAACAATCCCCTGGCACTTAAACCCTTGCCCAGAAAATGTCATTTTCTTCAAGGCAGGTGGCAAAGGAAGCTGTTTAAGCTCAGCTGCAACTGGTGGTTTGGGGAGGGAGGGAGGGAGGGGGATAATGAAAGGAAATTAAGTGTTCAGGGCCAGTTCGGACAGGACTTGGAGCAACCTGGTGTGGAGGAAGGTGGTCCTGATGGAACAAGATGATCTCTAAGGTCCCTTCCAACCCAAACCATCCTGTGATTCTGGGATTTTGTGATTTTATGAAACCCAGGTGGGTGTGCAGCAATCCCCAGCCCAGGTGCAGCTTGTTGAGCCCCACAGCTGCTGCAGGAAGCAGAGGCACCATGTGGAGAATATTTAGGACTTGGCTCAAGCAGAGGGATCTCTGGGGGAGAGTTGCTGCTGGTGCAGGGATGGGCAGAGCTGGAACTGGTCTGGTTCAGGATCCTGCTTCAGCTCCACGGATGTTCAAAGCACTTTCTGGGAGTTGCAGCAGCCCTGGCAAGGTGAGAGAGATTCCCCCAGCAGGACGGAGTGTGGGGGTGAGGAGGGAGCTCTGGGGGGCTGCAGCCCCAGGGGAGAGCAGCAAACTGGGTCTGTGCTTCTGGGGCTCAAAAGGAGCCTGTCCTGGAGTATAGAGGAAGTGCCTGAAATAGAAACATTTTGGAAGTAGCAAGAAAGGAGGGTTTTTGAACGGCTCCAACCCTTCTCCATGTGATTTTCTCAAACCTTCAGAGCAGTTGTTGCTTCTTTTGGTGGCAGAAGCTATTCAGGGAATTTGAACTGAATTTTTGCACCGCTTCAGATGCCTAGAAATTGCATTTATTTAAAGGAAATAAGTCATTTGCTGAAAACATACTGTCCTGCTATGCAAAGGAGAAAAGGCAGGTATTCCTAAAATTAACCCAGTGGCAGTGCAAGTGTTTGCTGGAGTCCCAGTCTGCAGGCACAGCTAAACTGGAAGAGCCCAAAGCTTTATCTAAAGAGTGTCTGATAGCACTAAGCAGCAGATGCTCCCTGAGACCTTGGGCTCTCTTTCATGCATCTCACAGACCTTCACCAGAGCTCTCTCCCAGCCCCCAGGGATCTGTGGTTCAGGAATTTGCCTGTGGAAGCCCCATCCTGGTGTTTAATTATATCACCCTTCTGTCAGGGAGGCTGAGGGGGCCCCTCACTGCTCCCTGCAGCTTCCTAGGGAGGAGCTGAGCTCCTCTCCCTGGTACCCGGTGATGGGGTGTGCTGGAGTGGTTCAAGGCTGTTCCAGGGGAGGTTCAGACAGGACATTAGGATGCATTTCTTTCCAGAGAGAGTGGCCAAACACTGGGACAGCCTTCCTGGAGAGCTGGTGGATGTCCCAAACCTGTCAGCGTTTGGACAACACCTTTGGTATTTTTGTTTTTCCACTTTTGGTCAGCCTTGAAGTGGTCATGCAGTTGGATTAAATCATCATTGTTGGTCCCTTTGAACAGAAAATATTTGATCATAATAAGTCTTGATGGGTTGTTCTGTGATTTGGTCCAGCTGCTCCTTGAACTCCTCTGTGACCACAGACAGGAGTTTTTTGTTTTTATTGTGGTATAAAACCCCCAGTTAATTTAGGTTGGGGAGCTATGGTTTTCCCTTCCATTGGATGTCTCCTTGCATTAGAAGAGAAGTCAAACCCTTGGTCTCTGTCCATCCTGTGCCTGCCTCACACAATGATACACTTGAATTTTCTGCACTATTTTACAGAATCACAGAATGGTTTGGGTTGGAGGGGACCTGAAAGATCATCGAATTTCAATCCCCATGGGCAGGGACACCGTCCACTAGGGCAGGTGCTCTGAAATATCTCACTCATGGGTGCTGAGGGAGCCAAGGGCTCTGCACAGTGCCATCCCAGCCAAAATCCCACAGCAGGAGTTGCCTGAAGCCTTCCTTGTGGGGAGATCTCCCCTCTCCCGTGGGCTGACAGGCTGCAGAGTCACAGCCTGTGCACTCCAGGGCTTCCTCACCTCCTGGAGAGAGCTACAAGAGATCAGAGCCGGGTTTGGGAAGCCCTGTGTTTTGTAGGAGCCTGTTGGGAGGGAATTGCCCCACGACAGAAGGAGGTTTGTGCAGCAGGGGACAGGTGAGAGCTGCGTGGGGCAGTGGCAGTGCCTGGAGGTGCCGGCCCTGAGCCTCCCCCTGCCCTGACTCAGCTCCCCTGCTCTGCTGGGGCTGCTGCTGATGCTGTCACCGTTCTGATGAGGCTCTTCCCCCCTTTCTTTGCCCTTGCTCTGCTCGGCCAAAACTCAGCCTGAAGGACTTCCATTGTCCTGCTCCCAACTGCTGCCTGCCCATCATACCCAACTCCCCCAGGCAGGGGGTTCTAAAGATGTAGATAAATATTTCTGGAGAGAAGAGTTCACTTTATAAGTGATCAGCACAGCTTTTCAGGGACAAAACATGGATTTAGAGCTTAATCCCTGGCTCCTGCTGTGTTGCAAGCTCTCTCTAAAACCTTTGTGGACACCAAGGCCATTTTGGAGTTTCAGAGTTAAACAATCCCTCTCTCCCCTGCATGTGAACACCGGGAGGATTAGAGAATCAAAGCCCCAGTTGTGAGTATTTTCTGGTTCTCAGGTGTCTCCCTGCCTTGAACCTGCTCGTGTGGCATGACTCCAAATCTTCCCAGCTTATTTCCTGTGCTCAAGGCTAGAGCTGGTCAGGGAAAACCAAAACAATCACAACCCTCCTGGTGCATGAATGTGTTGTAAACAAAAGGGACAGTGAATTTTAGCATAAATAAATATTAATTTGGGGTGGGTTTTTTTGAAGCTTTTCATTTATCTGCCATCTGTGATTCTTCTGATTAAAAACTCATCCCATCATCCGATCCAAGACAGCAAAGGTCTGGCTGGGGCTTGGCTGGCTCACTGTGTGGCACAGAGATCACTTGGTAGGCAGATGAACCCCATGGTTAATTTGTGCCCGACAGGCTGAAAATGGCTCATCAAAAGTATCAGGCAAAGAGCTAAAAATGTGCCAGGGAGAATTCAAGGAACACAGTCAGACCCCAGAGCAGGGTTCACATCCCCTTTAGAAGTGGGGGTTCAGATCAGCAAAGCCCTTGCTTGCAATTGCACTTTCCTGGCCTCACCTGAAGTTCTGGAAATATCCTCCAAAAATAATAATTTGATGTTAGAGAGAGGGAGAAACACAGAAGGTAACCAAGCAAAGTAAATGTGCAAGAAAGAAAAAATCAGTGGAAAAAAGGTTTGCTCTGCCAGCAGTCAAAGCATTCAGGCAGCCACAATAGCTGCTCCCTCCTCATCCTGTGCACCCCAGCCCTGTGCATTTGTGGTTATTATCTCGCCTGGACCAGGCTGGTGTTGACAAACAAAAACCCCACGTAGCTCTGATTTTCCATGTGGGCACGGGCACAGGGAAGCTGTCACCTGCCCCTCGGTGCCTGCTGCTCTCGCCGTCCTTGCTCTGCTTTATGCCCGTGGAACAAAGACCTGAATGGTGGCAGGAGATAAATGAAGTATCTGAAAAACTATTAGCACAATTAGGCACTGAGGCACGGTGCAGGGGGAGAGCTGAGGGGTTACTGCCTCGAGGGCTGGAGGGCTCTGAGCTTTGGGGGCGTTTGGCTGGCGATGCAGCAGGTCCTCAGGAGAGACACGCAGAAAGCCAGCAGTGGTGGTGGCTGCTGCCATCAGCTGTCCTGTGACTGGCTGCCCGGATAAGGGAACCTGACAGCAAAGGCTTTCTTGGCTCCACTTCTCCATCCTGAGCTGCCGTGGGAAGCAAATCCCAGCCTTGCCAAGGGAGAGGGGGGAGCGAGAGCCTGGAAAGCAAACAGACAAGAGGACAAGGGTAACTCGTGAGAGGGGACTGGCTGCAACATGGAGAGTTCTGGAAGGGGAGGAACTGTCCCTGTACCTGCCCCTTTCCTTGGCGTCTCCTCTGGGAAGATGGGAAAAGAGGCACAGCAAGAACCTGGCTTTGCCCACCGCGGCCTCTTCTGAAATGTGCTGTTACTGTGCAGATCTCCTGCCTTATGTACTCGGGAAGGAAATTTCTGGGGAGGACAATGGCTGATGAGAGCAGTGCAGAGTTCCGTGGTGCTAAGGGCACATGCTGGAGATAAGGATTATTCCTTCCATTACACGGCTGGGGAGCTGAGCACTGAGAAATCCCCCGCAGGCTCCAATCAAGACAGTTCAGAGCTGCAAACAGCCCTAGACCACGACATTTCTCAATGGGAAATGCTGCTTCTCCTGATGGGATGAGGGTCTGAAAATCTCTAGAGCACCTGGATGGCGAGAAATAGCAGCGTGGAGGAGGGAACAGAAAAACCCACAGAGTCAAGTCGCTGTCATTAATTTAATGTTTATTAGATGTGCTGGGAGGCTGAGTGGTCCATAGGTTTCCCTTCTGTGCTACTGTTCCCAGAGGACTCTGTTTATTCTTTAGCACAGGTTTGGAGAAAAGCTTTCACTTCCCCAAAATCAGACTTGGTGTCAATGTAAAATGAGATCATTACTTTCTTGCTGGCAGAGTGGTGTGAAACAATGGTGACACAAAAAATAGTAATCTCTATAAAACCAAGGCCTGGTCTCGCTTGGCAGGTGTTATTTATTTTTTCTAGCAGAGGGAGCAAGAAACTGTAGCTGGAATCTCCAGTTGGCTTCCCAAGACACTCCTGTGACATTTTAATGATCTAATTCCCCTCAAAGGTGGCATTTTCACTTGTTCCCCTGACCTATCACTGTACATTCGCTGTGAAACAAACTATCTGCTATCAGCCCTGACATCTCAGGCTCAGAGGAAAAAAAAAAAAAAACTATCTGTGAGACCCGTGCAGTGAATGGACTCTTCCCCCTGTAAATCCTTATCAGGCTGTAGCTGGCCCCTGTCAGCATGGGCTCTGTGGGACCGTGTGGGTGACATTCACCTCGGAGAGGCTGTGACTGGGGTGCACCTGTGGGATGCTGCTGGCCCATTAATGCTCTGTTCCGCTCATTAACACATGGCTGAAGTTGTTCACGCTGTGAGACCTTTTTTTCCTTTGTCTACCTCGTTTGGAACGCTGTTTGAAATGCTGCTTGTGATGGGCATGGCTCGGATGAGGTGACCTGCAGAGGATGTGGCTTCCAGGGTGCCCTGCCCCACAGCCAGGCTTTCCTTTCCCCTCTCCGGAGAAAAACTGGTTCATACTGGTGTAAAATGCGTGCAATGAATAACACAACTACAGCAAAATAGTTTATGTAAAGCACTGATGTGGGAGAAGTTTCATAAGAGGTTTCATACCTCAAAAAGGCCCTTTTGTCAAAAATAGAAGCATTTTCTGTAAGGGAAAAAAAAAATCAAGTTTCTTGCACAGTCTTCCTGTCATGCTAGTGCTGTTCCTAGCTGCCATGGAGACCTCCTTTTCTCCCAGAGTGCAAGATGCTCCTCCAGCCCTTTTGTGAGCAGGACAGAGAGCTGGGGCAGCCCTGTGGGGAGTGACTGGGCTGGGGACACAAGCTGCCATCCACTGGGGGCTGAGATCTTTGCTTGGGATGTTTCAAGTGAGTCCTGTCTGGTGGGAAACAGCCCTGGGATGGGTGAGCTGCCAACACGACCTGGGAGGGAGCAGAGAGGGGAAACTGGTTGGGAAATTGTGTAGGGAAACATCCACCTCTGCCAGGATGGAGACTGGGACAAACCAAAGCACTCA
Source organism: Orthonyx spaldingii (assembly GCA_013397795.1). Taxonomy (NCBI): domain Eukaryota; kingdom Metazoa; phylum Chordata; class Aves; order Passeriformes; family Orthonychidae; genus Orthonyx; species Orthonyx spaldingii. The sequence goes on from VZTJ01003506.1 coordinate 899,350, forward strand.
GTGCTGCTCGACCTGCAGGCAGAGGCTGACACCCAGCACCAACAGCGCGTTTCCTTCCTCTGGGGAGGAGGAAAGGGGATGCAGCAAAACCCCAAAGAGGCGAGAAACCCATGTTCCTGCTTCAGAGGGGACGAGCAGCTACAGGGACCAGAATCCAGGCAGGGAAACCAGGCCATGGAAGTCAATGCAAATGACTTTGATCACAGAGTTTCAAGCCCATTTGCTCTGTAGGAAGCTCGGCTGTCAGCAGGGATAGGCAGTGAGAGGGGTGGGATCTCACAGCTTGCGAGATGAAATGAAGAATGTGGCAGATGCTTTTTTTTCCCACCCTCCCCTAGCTTTAGAGAGCCCTTAGCATCACTTTAAGAGCCCAAAAGGGGCTGACTTCAAGCTCCAGCTCCATGCCCCTGCTTCTCTGTTGAGTTAAGTAACGGCATGATGGGAAGTGTTGGTATTGCTTCTGCAGGGTGAGGGGGCCAGGGAGGGGTGGACTCCAGATGGGACCAGGGATGGAGCACCTGATTTTGGGCAGTCTTGGAGCTCAGGAAACCCCACGAAAGCCCTGCGAGGTGCCTGGTGAAGCAGCAGAGCTCCTCCACGAGCCACAGGCAGCAGCATGGGAAGGGAGAGTGGTACCTGCACTGGGCTCTGTGCCTGCCCTGGGGAGCACTCCAACGAGGAAAAGCTCCAGTTATGTCAGTCATCATTTCTAGGCATTTTTAAAAAGAAATCCCTCTGGGGCAGAGGCTCTGTTTTCATTCAGAGCTGCACATGATGGGATGTGTGCCTTTGCTCTAGTTTCTGAGTGCCACTGTTGTTGTAGGTTAATTATCATTAGTAATTAATCATCACCACTCACGGAAAGGCTTTTCCCTGCTGGTCAGGAAAAAGAGCATAGAGCATTAGCAGCTTTTTCCCCCCCTGCAAACACAGCTCCAATTTGATTCAGGGACTCTTCTGGCCTTGGCAGCTGCTTTGGAGCCTCACAGCCCCTTGGAAGGTGGCTGGGGGGAGCCTGGATTGTTGTCCTGCCTGGTAACTTTTTCTTTTTTAATGTAATTTAAATATGGGTAGCTAAAATCTCTCCTTGAGAAGTGTTGCAAAGACTCTCCTAGACAAAGTCTTGTTGACTATTTTCTTCTTCTAATAAGTTTCTGATGCAGTGAAACAGCTGGGAAAAAAAATCTGATGATGCATCCAGTGGTAACACATCAGTTTTCAAAGACGTAGCTGAAAAAAAAAGCCAAGTAACTGTAGCTACTGCTTTTGCCATAATCGAAAAATAAAACCAAGACAAAGCCAAGAGAAGGGAGGTGGCATCAGGATGTTTCTGTGAGGGAAAGAGAGACCCTGGGAGATCCACTGCCCTCATTGTCCTGCAGCCATGGGCACAGGCACGAGCTGTCTGCCCTGGCAGACGGACGTCAGGAGCGCTGCCACTTCCAGCATTGGCCTCTCCACAGCACTCTGGGGCTGATTTATTTTTTCCCTCGCGGCTCCAGCCGCCAAGATCCTAAAGCGGGTCAGGCATATGGGATCATGGCATGAGCAAACCCGGCTGGCTCCAGCTCAGATTTATAAGGAATTCAGTTGCCTTTTTATCCCTTTTTTTTT
>VZTJ01003506.1:911470-946822 GCA_013397795.1 Orthonyx spaldingii
TTTAAAAAAACACCCCAACAGTTTGGGAAAGGAAAGGAAAAAAAAAAAAAAAAAGAAAAAAAAAAGGCGAGTATTAAGAGAAATCAAACGCCTTGTTACGCAGAGGGGGAGCGAGCGCTCCTCGCACCAGCTGACGATGCTCGCTCCCCGGCAGCGCGGCTCCGGCAGATGCGCGGGTGCCTCTCGGCGCGCCCCCCCGCCGGCGCTCAGCCCCGGGGCTGCGGGGGAGGCCGGCCCCCGCGCGGGGCGGTAGGAGCGGCTGCCGGCCCCTCCCCGCCNGGGCCGGAGCGCGGCGCTGCGGGCAGCGGGGGGGCCCCGTCGCCGCCCCCGGCCCGGCCCCGCGCTGAGCCCCGCCGGGGCCGCTGCTCGCCTCGCAGAGATGCCCGGGACGGTGCTGCTGCTCTGCCTGGCCCTCGGGCCGGTCCTGCGCGCCAGGTGAGCACCCCCGCCCCTGCCCACCGGGACGCCCCCTCCCCGCCTCAGTTTACCCGTCGGGGCAATGGGAGGGGAGGGGGTTGCGGTCGCGGCGCCTCTCCCCGCGCTCGCCGCCCCGGCTCCAGCGGGGTTTGGGCACCCCCGTGCCCCCGGCTGGTCCTGCCGGCCGCCCCCGAGGCAGGAGCGGGTCTCGTCGCGGCAGCACCGAGTGCCCGCATCTCCTTTGCACCCCGGGCTCCCTCTTCGCGTGCCGGAACCGAGAGGACATCCCGTTCTCCACCCTGCCAGCGCCTCGCTGGCCGATCCTGCCGGGGGCCGAGCCCCTTGCGGGGGTGCCCGGAGCAGGACCGGAGGGATCTCGGCACCTCCGGGCAGCTCCATCCATCAGCGGGGCATTTCCACGTTGAGTCGGGCTGGGTGGGAAGGAGCTGGTGTCCCCCTCCCTGTACTCCATCCCTGGCCCCCCGGTGCCCCCGCAGGGGGCAGGGGCAGCCTGGCAGGGGAGGGCACCGCGGGCTCCTGCCTTGCTCCACAGGTTGGCCCCAGGTCCCGGCTCTGGGTGTCCGGTGCCAGCCCGATGCCAGCCCGGTGCCCCAGCGCGCTGCCGAGGAGGCGAGCGGTGGCAGGGGCGAGCAGGTGACAGCTCTTTCCCAGGGCCAGCCGTTCGTAGCGCTTTTCTGTAAACAGCGATGAAAGGGCCCGCGCACAAGGGGTTTCAAGTTTCTTTTTCCTTTTTTTTTTTTTAATTTCTTTTCCTTACAATTCCTAGCCCTGCTGATGAGTTTAATGGCTAGATGGGGAAAGAACATGTTGTCAGCAGATTGTCACCCCCAGGGCTTGGGGGAAGAGGGATTTTACTGGCTGAAGCTAATTGGCAGAATAAGCCGCCTTAAAGCCGATCAAATCCCATTACAGATGCAGTCAGGGACAGGGAGCACGAATCCTGCTACTGATGGTCTGCCCTGCCAGTGCTTCCCGACCCCGGGTGTGGGCACAAAGTCCGTCCCTGCCGTGGTCCTCCATGGCTTGGCCTTCCCAGGGTCGGGGAGCAAGAGCTGCCCCAGGGTCCGTGCCCTAACACCCAGAATGTCCCGTGCCCGGACACAAAACCTCCCGGGAGGAGATCCCTGCAGGTGCCAGGGGGCACTGGAGGGCTGAGAGGGGGATGGGTCCGTGGTGGTCCCGGTTTCTGTGCCCCACCGGCCCTGCGGTGCATTGCCACGAGCCCTGCGTTGGAGAGGGTGAGTTGTGAGCTGCAAGATCGCACGGAGGAGCAATGAAATCGTGTATTCACATACCCTTGAGTGGGAAGGTTCACCCCAAACCTGGCCCAGCCTCTCTTTTGCCCAGTCCCTCAAGTCGGGCTCTACCCTGAGCCCTGCTTTGCCGGGAGCAGTGGCTGTGGAGGTTGGGGGTGGGCATAATGGAGTGGGAGAGGAATCCTGTGAGAGGAGAAGAACAGCAAGTTCTATCGGGGTCGTGCTCTGCATTCACTGTGTTTTTCCTGGATGCAGCTGTGGAGGGTGGATCTCCTCTCCCCTGCTCTTCGTGGCGGGTGCTGGGGCAAGGAGCTCCCTTCAGGTGCCATGTGTGTGAGCTCCTCTCCAGGTACAAGCAGCGAGACCCTTCCTTCCCCTGGCGCTGGAGTGGGCTGGGTGCTCTGTGCCAGGTGACTCAGCACTCCCCAGACAGGCCCCCGGCACAGAGCCTCATTCACCAGCGTTTCCCAGGGCACTGCCTCGGCTGGGACCAGGGCACCCAACTTTGAGCCCTGAAGGCAGGATCCCTGCAGAGCTCCACAGCACACGCTGGGCTTGGCAGGTGGCTGAAACTGTGCAGATTTCACCACTGGGACTTCATGGAGTGTGTTGTGAGAGGTAGGAAGACATGTGAAATGGGTAGGGGGCAGTTAGAGCCCCCTGTCCTTAAATCCTCTGCCTGTTTCTAATTTAGAGTCATCTGCCTGCACATCCCTGTGCCTACAACCCTGGCAGGCATCGGGATGGGTGACTAGAAGGACACATTAACATGTGGTAATTAGAATTGACCACAGTGCTTTTCAACCAAGGGAAATGTTGTTCTTGCATTTTGCTGCTCTCTTTTCCTTGGGAGCAGGGAAGGCTTTCAGCTGTGTTTGCAGCAGGGCTGGATTCAGCCCCAGGATCTGCATCTGTGCTGGGAGGTTCCTGCCTCGGGGCCACCACCAGCTCGTGGGTAATGGTGGGTGTGCATCCCAGCCGAGCACCACTGGGCAACGAGCACAAGTGTCTTCAAGGGCTTGTGGCACGTGTTGCTCTTCCCCTCGTCCTGCCAGGGGAAAACCTTGTCAGACAGCTTAGGCACTGGGGAAGGGAGCCAGCCACCAGCTCTTCAGGTGACTTTCCCCAACAGTGTGTGTTTGGAAAGCTCAGCCAAACAGGTGTCTGCTTGAGGAAAAGGGAATTAGGGAGCCAAGGCACAGCTCTGTCCGGCTGTGATGTGAGGATTGTCTGTCCGGCTTGCCCAGGGAGGATTGTCCAACCCCATCCATAGATGTGAGCACATCCCAAAGGACACCTCCCTGCCGTGCCAGCCTCCTGCTCTGGGCACTAGCGGGAGCTGCCATGGCCCCAACTGCATCTGTCAAGACCAGGGATTTGCCTGCAATGCCCCCAGGTCTGCCCTGCTGTCACCCCCTGCCCACACTCTGGCTGTGTGCCACCCCCGTGGCCCTGCTCTGAGGAGGGGCTTCTGATGTCTCAACAAGCCGAGGTGAGGAAACACGGCTCTGCCTTTCCCCCTGGCTGCACGGAGACACACGAGAGCTGGCTGTCCCCTGTCACCAAGCAGTGCCTTTGTGCCTGGAGATGGAGCCGCCAGGCCAGCGAGTGTTCCCAGCACGCTGGGGATCTCTGCAGGTCTGCAGTGTGACATTTCCATTAGCAGCTGGAGGGGCGATGCACAGGTCACCTCTCCTCTGCAATAAACCTTGGGCTCTTCCCTTCTCACTTTAAAGTGGGGCCACCGAGAAGAGAGACCAGGCAGGGGGCAGTGGCTTGCGTAGGGTGGCATGAGAGTCACACTCTTGACCAGCAAGGGCTGGTGTGTGGCTGTGTGTGCACAAACACTCAGAAAAAGCATATTTTCTCCAGCAAAAGCTGGCTTGCTTAAGCTAAAATGGCTTAGCATGGTTTAGTCGGCCAGGATTAGCTGCATTAGCAAAAAGCATATTTTTGGTAGTGTCCCTGCACCTGTAATAGGGATGTGACTCCCTGGGAATGCTGCTCCAAGCCTTGGGGTGTTAATCAGTGACACTGAATGGGGGCAAAGCAGAACGAGAGCAGAGTAAGCAGCCAGGGTTTGCTCAGCCCCAAAAGGGATGTTTCAGACTCTACTGTAGCCTCAGAGTTTCCCGGAGGAACGGGATTTTTGGCAGGGCAGGGGGATATGCAGAGTTCAGTGCCGGCACGTGACTTCACGTAAGGTCGAGGGATCACCGAGAAAAGGTTTGGGTGTAGCTGTTCCCACTTTGCCAGGGACAGCCTCCATCACCCAAAGCACCGGCAGCGAGGGAAAGCGCAGTTAGGATTGTTCTCCCTCGCCCCGAGGGAAACATGTCCCTCTTTGTTTCTCGCAGGAGCGGGGCTAGCCCCCCGATTTCACCCCCGGGCAGCTTTGGGGTGGGCTCCCGGTGGTCCCGGGTGCCTCCTGCAGCTGCTGGGTGATGCCGAGCTCCCTGCTTGGAGCGAGAGCCCGGCGAGAGCGCTGGCGGGCGCTGCTCCGATGGGGCCGCGCGTCGTGACAGCGCCGCTTAACTCTCCTGAAGCATGGTTAGAAAGTGCGGCGCAATCAGACAGGAAACAAAGCGCTGATGTACCAACAGCTAACGCGCGGCGGCAGGCAGCCAGCTGCGCGCAGCCCGGCCCTCGCAGCGGCACGGCCCGGCGCCTGCGAGATGCAAAGAGTTCTAAAGCGATTGCGAAAACGAGTTTTGTCTGGGGTTTTGAAAGAGGAACGCCTTGATAAATTGGCCACAACGTGTCCGTTTAATGCTTTTTCGCCCCCTCCACAACCTCGGCCGGGCCGTGCCTCCCCAGGCGCTGGAGGGAGATGCGCATCCCTGATGCCTGACCGCACCTCGGAGCTGCGGGGCTTCAGCTGGGAAGTGTCAGCGCGGTGGCAGCTCCCGCTGCGAGCCCCGTGCTGTCGCTGGAGCAGGTGACACGCTGGCACGGCAGACGTCGAGGGGGCTGTGCCGGCAGTGGCAGCGCTCGGCAGCCTCTCCCGCATACGGTTGTGTCATGCCGGGGACAATCTTGTGAATGAGCTGCCCAGAGCAGCGGCAGGTGGTTGGAATTTCCCGGGTGACCATGTGGACCTAATCTAATTAGACGGTTTAGGAGAAGTCCTTTAGGAAAAGGGAGGAGTGTGAAAGGTTTAGGGAGGGCAGATTTGAGAGGCAGCGAGAGAAGCTGTTGCGAAGAGGATCGTGTCCAAAGGAGGATGGATACGAGCTTTCCTTGCCTGGTTTGGAACTGGGAGATCAGGAAGATGGGACATCTTTAAATGGGAGCTCACGCCACGGGCTGGGGAGGAAGGGTTGGTGAGTGCAGGGAATGGGTTGTGGCAGGTCTTGGCCTGGAGGCAGAGGAGTTTGCATAAGGCTTTAATTTCCAAGGCTCTGTGCAGGGCAGATGGCTGCATTCCTGGCACGCCAGACGTGCACAATGCCTGCACGGTTGTGTGAGGACCTCTTTTCTCTGAAATGCTCTTACTGCAAATGCCTTGCTCCCCAAAAGCTCAGAGGAAACCTGCTTCAGGTGTCAGCAGCAGGCAGAGCAGTGGAGGTATCTGGGGTTAACAGGCAGCTCTGGGAGCTGGAGCTGCTGACAGCAGGAGTGGGATGAGCAGGAAGGCAGGGAAAGCAGGGACTGGCTCCCACACCTCAGGGATGAGCAGGAAGGCAGGGAAAGCAGGGACTGGCTCCCACACCCCGGGGATGAGCAGGAAGGCAGGGAAAGCAGGGACTGGCTCCCACACCCCGGGGATGAGCTGTGTCTCCAAAGGGAGCTGAGGAGGAGGTGCAGCACCCCATGCCAGTCTTTCCCACTGGTGGCAAGGCCCCTGCGTATCTGGTGACCCTGAAGTGAGCAAAGGTGCAGGGTGAGCTGTGTCTTATTAGCAGTGTGGCTGAGAGGAGATCCTTGAGCTCTTTATTCTCTGCCTTTTAGCTGCACTGAGTCCTCCTCCTTTGGTATCTGTGAAACACAGCTGTGCCCCTGCTGCCAGGGAGTGCCAGAGAGCTGCCACAGCCACGGCTCTGCCCTTTGTCTCTCCTGTGCAGGTGTGAGAGCACAGAGGAATACGATTACGATTACCTCAGCATCAATAAAACCTGGGTCCTCACCCCCAAGGCACAGGAGACTGACGCCACGCAGATCCTCAACTCGCTGCTCAAGAACTATGACAACAAGCTGAGGCCTGACATTGGCAGTAAGTGTCCCCTGAAGCTCCCTGTGGCCACGGGTGGTGACTTGGCCTGGCTGTGTCTGGTGTTTCCCATGCTTTGGTCACTGCTGTAGTTGGGATTTTTGTTGTGATAGAGCCACACTCACCCCAGATGTTCCCCTTGCCTTCATCCCTCTGCAAATGCTGCTGGCCCCAGCTCACTGGTACCTGTTTTGCTGTCTTCACAGTCAAGCCCACGTTCATTGATGTGGATATCTACGTGAACAGCATCGGGCCGGTGTCTGTCATCCAGATGGTGAGTGCTCGTGTGGCTGCAGGGTCACTGTGTCCCCTCCCCGTGGCAGGGGCTGGCAGGCTGTGTCCTGCTGGCCAGACGTGGCGTGAAGGTGGTGTTGGCATGAGAGGAGGTTTCCTTTCCCTTGGGAAGAGGTGCTCTGACCTGCTGGTAGCTGGAAATACTTGACTGCCATCCCTGGTTAGGAGCAAGGTCCTCGAGTGGCCTCAGTGAGCTCAGCAAGCCTTCCATGCTGGAGGGCTCGGGATGGGATGATGGTGCTCTCTGCTCTCTGCTGGCAATGGGCGGGCAGACCCCTCTGCCTGGACTCTTTGCCCTCTTCTCCCTGGGAAGTGTGTGGGCACCAGACTCCTCGGGCAGGGTTGAACCAGGGCAGCGTGTCCTGGAGGACTGAGAGAGGTACCTGGAGATGGTTTCCATGGCAGTGTGAAACTTGGGTGCCCAGGCCTGGCCTGTGGTGCTGAGCAAGGAGAAAGCAGGGGGGCCTCAGGTCCAACACTTCTTCTTCATAGCGTAGCCCCTTAGAGAGATGGGACAATTTCTCCTCGTGACTCAGGACCCAGCAGTACCCAGCTGTACCCACAGCTGTGAAAACACTTAACAGGGACACTCTTTGATCTGGAGAGCAACTGTTGACTATTTATTTTTCACAGGGAGCTTCCAGTATTATTATTATGATTATTCTCCCTGCAAGGTCATCTTTTTTCTTTTTTCTAGCAAGGAACAAACCTGACTGCTGTTAGGTTTTGAAAGACTTCTCCAATCCACTGGGCAGTGGAGTGGAGATGACAAAGATGAGGTATAGCCAGAACAATTTGGCTTTTCTTGTTTCTCTCAATGCAAAACAGAGCAGGAACAAAACAGCCCCCTTAAACTGAAAAAAAGAAACAAGTTCTGGGGATGGGCACATTATTTTTAGCTTTAGTTTCCAAAGTACAAAATTTCCAAGGAACAAACCCCTCTGGGGATGGAGGGCTAGTACAGTAGCTGCAGTACCAGTTCCACTCCGAGAAGCATTTTGAGGCAGCCCTTCTGGCCGGCCACCAGTGAGGCTGTGCCCCCAAGCAGCTCCTGCTCACCAGCCACCAGATGGGCACCTGGCCGGGCACTCGCTCGCACGATGAGGGCACCATCAGGAGGCCCAGCAGGGGTGGCCTCGAGGCTCAGAGTTTCCTTGCATTGTTCCAGCGTGCGCGGTCTCGAGGAGAAGAAGCCCAACCCAAGCCTGTGGATGTCACCCCTGGCTGCCAGCACGTGCCACGAGCCCCTCTGTCCCATGGGGGTGAAGCCAAAGTGACCCAAGAGCAGCGGTGCAGGGGCTGGGTGTACTCACCCCTGCAGCGCTGCTGTGCCTGCAGGGAGAGCACAAGGCTCGTGGTGTAGCTGGCTGCTCTACCTGCTCTGCACTGCCCAAGGATGTGCCAAGAAACCCCCACAAAACCCAGAGCGCTTCCTCATCCTTCTCTTTCCCTCCCATCTGTTTCCTTCACCCCTTCCCAGCCCTGCTGGGAGCTCTGCTCCCCTCGCTGCTATGGGAGCACCGCAGAGCCACACAGGCAGCAGCAGCAGAGAGTGGTTTATGAAATCCACTCTGCATCCAGAGTTCATCTTTCCTCCTAAACAGGGATACTGCTGCTAGGCTGGTTTCCTAAGAAACACAGCTTATGCCATGGTGATGGGGATGTGAGAACGTGCGTACGTCCATCCCAGGCTTTCAGGATTTTGGATCTGCTGGGCTGATACCACCCATAAATGGCTGCAGGTACAGGAGCTTCGGGCACGTTCGGCATCTCTGGTATTTTTGGGAAAACAAGATGCCAGGCAGTGACAACAGCCACCCCCACCAAGGGGAAAAGCTGTTGTGTGAACTCAGCCCTTACTAGAGACCATGGAATCGTGTGGGAGAGCTCAGCCCATGTGTTTAGCTCTTTCTAAGAGTCAGCAGAAGCTTTTTCTCTTTGTGAAATGGGGCTCTACAAGTGCCCAGGAGCCCCAGGGCACACAGGGATGTGAAGGCGGCTGGCGCTTGGAATTGCCAACCTCTGCAGGGCTGTGCTGGGGAAACTGCTGCCGTGGGGCTCATCCACCCATCTGCAGCCTCCCACCTGAGGAAGGGATTGCTGCTTGTGGGAGTGGCACGGCCAGGAGCTGCTCGGGCAGGGAGGGAACTGCTCAGTGTGGACTATTCTGAGGGGTTTTGTTGCATCAGTCACAACTGGCTGTGCTGTTTCTCTGAAGTGCCTTGGTGCTGCCAGTCCAGGGGTCCCTGCAGGGTCCCAACAGTCACCTGTGATCTGGAGACACCTCCAATGACACCCCAAGCAGACTCTCATGGATATCTCTCCTTCCTTGTTCCCTTAGGTAACTTCCTAAGCTTGAATCTGTGATGCCCTTGAACTTTAAAACCTTTTCCCACAAGATTCTGAGGTGATATCAAAGGTACTGAGGGCAGCTAGACCCAGGTCTCAAAGCCTCAGATTTCTGCTGTCTGTACCCTGAGTACTTCCCCCTGCTCATGGGAGAGGCTGCATCCTGCTCTGTTGTCTCCTGAAGCAAGAGGAAAGGGCAGTGACAAAGCTGCCACAGTGTCACCTCTAGACTTGGCTGCTTCACGCAGTTGTTTTGTGTTTGTTTGTTTCTCCATGCTGATGCAGTGAATTAAGTAATTCTGTGGGCCGTGCCAGCCCCTGGCAGGCTGGCATCAAACATATGATAGATGGTCTTTGCTGGGGACACATCATTCCCACTCTGTCCCCGTTGGTACAGCTTCTCCCACCCTGAGAACCTCTGCCCTCTCCCAGCTGCCAGGCCCATCCCACGTGCTTCATCTCGCTTTTTTTCCCCATACACAACCTGGTGAAATGCACATTTCCAAGGGAAGGGAACTAGAATTTGTCTCAGAGCTAGATATCTCTTGAGCCCGTGGTGACATTTCACTCTGCCACAGTCAGAGAGGCTTGTGTAGGCTGGAAGGTCCACTGGAGGGGAAATGTCCCATTGATCTCTTTTAGGTGCATTGCCATGACAGCGCCTTACGTAAATATTTCTCTCTCACATTGGTTGTGTCGAAGACAAAAAACCAAGTTCTGCTTTTGGGAGATATAGCAGCATCACTGTGGCTGTTGGCTTGGGCCACTGTGGCCTATAAATCTGCAGCTGAAGACTACAGGATGGCCTGACAAGCTGCTGCAGTAGAAGGCTCCAACTTCAGCAATCTGGTTTAAATACTGGTCTCCTGTGGTCCTCTTCTCATCCTCCAAGGGTTAATCCCTCACTGCTGTCCTCATCCTGGTGGTGCTCTGTCAGGGATTGGAAGCTGGCCCTGCATAGCCACTGCCCAGCCTCCAAATGATAAATCATGTCAGGATACACAACTGATTCCGGTCCTTAGAAATGAATGGGTGATTTAAAAATGCCCTGTGCTGGGTGTGAATTCTGCGTCTCCCTCATCAATCACTTGTCGTAAATAACATTAACATTCAGGAGTCGGCAGAAGGTGGGCAGGTTTGGAGCGGGAAGAAATGTAAAGTGATTTCCTGATATCTTTTGTACGCCAGAATGGCAGTCTTGTTTCCCGGTTAGGTGGCTGAGCAGATTTTACATCCTCTCCTCCCTGGGTAAAGGACCCTCTGTGCTCTCCAAGCCCAAACATAGCAGTGGCCATAATCAGAGCTAGAAGGTGGTTAAATGAAAAGAAGTGGGACAGGGCTTGGCTGAGGGGGAAAAGTGGGACCATCCCAGCTGTTTACTCCAACCACTGCAAGGACTGGGATTTCCTCCCCAACCCTACGAACCTTTGGGTGGGATTGGGGCACCTGGCACTTCTCAGGGTGGTGGGAAGAGGTGTTTACACCGTCAGGGAAGGATGCACTGGGCCACGAGCCCCTCCAGAGCTCTGAGTGCCAGTCAGCAGCTCCTCAAGCCAAACGAGTTCTCACCCAAAGTGCTGCAGCTTTCCAGGCTGTGTTGTGGAGCTGGATGCCCACTTGGACTCCCACTAACACAGTGCTGAGGTGTCCTTGGCTTATCAGAAGCTCAGCCTGGTGCAAAGACCCAGCTGGGTTCTCCAAGCATGTTTGTGGGAAGAGGCACCAGGGAGGGCGGCAGCAGCGTGGAGCGAGGGAGGAGACTTTGGGTCAAATTTTTCACTGACTGGTTGTTTGCTGGAGGGATTTGCTCCTGGTTTTGTTTTGTAATGGCTTTATTGCTATAGATTATAGCTTTAACTGGTGTCAAGGGCACCTAGAGCTCTGCATCACCTTCCTATAGGGATGCTTAACTCTCAGGAAATGATGCTGTAGAAGTAAAGCGGGTGCCAGCTATTGGGGCTGAGTGTCTTTCAGTCCTGAGGATGTCCCTGAAGCGTCCATGAGGGACAGCATGGCTGAGAGGGGGAGAAGTGCTTCTGTTCTGAGCTTGGGAATGGAGCAGGTCTTGCCCAGAGCTTCTCAGATTCCTCCCAGAGGCCAGAGCCGAGTGTCCTTTTCTTCCTTTCTTACACAAAACCAAGCGTGAGGCTCGAGGAGCCAGAGACAGAGAGCATGGCCCAGACACTGATGTAGCCTCCTGGCAAAGGTGAATGGAGATGTTTCAGTCCTCCAGGGACTGCCTTGGTTACCTGCTTCAGGTGTCTGGGGTCAGAGGCACGGCAGGAAGGGCTGGTTTCAGTGCTGGGGACTCCTCTGTTTGCTGTGTGTGAGAAGATGCCCTCGTGTGCCAAATTTCATAGCAAAACAGGATGACAGCTCTTCTGCTGGTATTGTACACCACCTCAGTCTCATTACTTAATGGTAATAAAGATGGAAAGAGCAAAATTGGCCTCCATCATCCACCAGGGGCCAGATTCTGCTGTCTCGGAAGTGCCTGTGATTTCCAACAGGGTTCCTAAGCTCCTATCTCAATTGTTACAGCAAATTATTTTCTTATCTCTGCCTGTGAGTGGGGGGCTGGAAGCTGAAGAGGGTGATATGTCCAAATACAAGTGTTGACTATTCCCACTTCCCTCTCCAGGAAGGAGATGCTGCACACTATTAAATTCATAATGCTCTGCTTGGCTACATTAGTTACCATGCAACACACTCACGAAATTGAGGGTGAAGAACATATTTTCCCACATCTGGAGTACTGCAGAAAACATTTAATAGATTTGCATGTATGGTGCATTTGTGAAAACACTGGGAAAAAAAAGGGGGGGAGGGAAGAGGGAAATGTTTATTCGTTATCAGCTGATGAATAATTAATTTACAAACATTGTCTTGTTAAATATAAATTAAATCCTCATTTGACACACTTTATAATTTAGAAGTATAAGCCCAGCATGAATGAAGAGAACTCCCCACTGACTTCTTTCATGTAAATCCCGAGGAGGCAGGGAGGGAGGCTCGGCTTTCAAAGTTAAAGCTGGCAAGGGGCAGCGCTTAGGAAGGGGGCTGATGTGACAAAGAGAGCTTGGGGACCTCGGGCGCTTCATCTTTGCTCGTGGGGAGCTGGCTGAGCGGGGCAGGGCGGCGGTGGGTGTCTGCAGAGCCCCGCTCCGAGGATTGCTGCTCCGCACTCGGAGCCGCGGGTGGCTCAGCTGCCGGACCGCGGCTCTCGGAGCCAAATCCGCGCTTTAGCGGAGATTTATATCCGATATCGGGGGCAGCAGCGGCTTGTGAGCGGCTGAGCCACCCCAGCAGCAGGGGCAGAGACCACCGAGAGGAGAGCAGGGCTCTGCTGGAGACAGCCGGGGCAGTGGAGGCGGTGGGAGCGGAGCCGCATCCCGAGCAGCGGCGGCTGTGCTGGGTTGGAAAGCGGCTCCTGGGACAGCCCCGGGTCACAGCCCCGCTGTCCCGCTGCGAGGCTTGGGGTAATTCCTTCCTTTCTTCCTAACAGATAGGGAAACCGAGACCGGGAATAATTGTCTGGCTCCGAGGAACACTTAAGTCTTGATTATACTTAGCTTTGGCTGCTTTGGAATAAGTAGGAAGGAAATGAATTGAAAATGGCACGCTGTTTGAAATGCTTGACTATGTTCCTCTGGAGCACGAGATAAGCCTATAGGTAAAGGAAATTTGCTACCTCCCCCCCTTCTTTCCTGATAATAATAGACTCCAGCGGTTGCACAGCACTTCTCAACTGAAAGGACTTAAAAATCCTTCACAAATCATCTGTCTGGGAGGCAATTGCCCAGATGCACCCACTTTAGGGTGGATTGCAATGCCTTAAGCACACTGCAGTGCTCTCTGCCGAGGATTGCACACTCTCCTTGGCCTGCCCGGTGTGCAGCGAGAGTTGGTCATCAGCATAAATCTGCTGAGGTTCTGCAGGACACTCGTGTAACGGGCTAGGTTGGGTTTTGGTCCCCGATAACGATGTATATCACAGAAATTGAAAGTGTTGGGAAATGGGTATTGCTCGCTAACGGCCCCAGTGCTTTTTCTGGCTGTTATTTTCCATGCCTGAGTGATGGCTCGGTGCTGCCGGAGCTGGCGCCGCATTTCTTACGTCTTCACAAATACTCATGTGCTTGGAGAGTGCTCACATCTCCTGGTTCCTTGATGTTCAGGAGTGGTCGCTGGTGCTCACACAGCAGTGAGGCCAGGTACAGGAAAGGCAGCAGCTCTCCTTACAAAAAGTTTGTCCTTCCTTATGAAAACACCCCCTGAGGTCACTGAGGAATGACACCAATCACGTGTGACTTGTGGGACAAACCATGGGCTGCAGCAAAAGGTCTAATGAAATAAATAAGTTGCTCCCATCCCAAACATATCCCAAGAGCTTCCAGAAGTGTCAAAGTTTGCTTCCAAAATGGAAAAGAGCTGATTTATTCACTATGAATAATTCAGCCAGCTCCTTTTATTATCCAGAATATACACTAATCCCCTCCAGATATTTTCTGTGTGACATCCATGTTGGTATTTTATTTACAGGCTGTGCAGAAAACTCAAGGAGTCTGTTATCAGGGAAGGAGAGTGAAAAGCTGGAGGTTTGCATCTGAAATTTGGAGCTAAATAAAATATGAAAATCTGGACCGTGTCCTCCTGGGGGCAGGGAAAGTGCTTTTCCTCAGAGACATTTCTGGAGAGCAAAGCCCTAAAGTTAATTAACATCTGTGCTCGCAGCCTGGTGCTAAATGGGGAATGTGGCTGTACTTAAAGGTTTCTGAAACTGCAGCATCAGTGCTGGCACACCGGTGCCTCCCGCAGCCCACAGCCCGGGCAGTCTCCGGCCCTCGGGCAACACGCGATAAATCAAGATCCAGAGTGAAGTAAGCGGGTCTTGTAAATTCCTTCACGGATCCCATTTCCGCCCTTCTGCTGGCAGCAATGACTCAATCCCTCATTCATTTCGTGCCAGCGTTTGGAGGAAACTCGCATTTCTTCAGCTGGGCTGAGCGCAGACGGGATTTGTCTGCCCTGAACCTTTGCAGGCAGCCTGGGAAGGATGCTTCCAGGAGCTGCTTCCCAAGGAGCCGCCGTGCTCGCTGTACCTGACCTGAGAGCGTTGGAACTTGGAATTCCTCGCCTTTACCCACAGAAAACCTTTTCTGCACAGTCTGGGCTCACAGCAGCTGCACCTGGTCCCCCATTCCAGAGGTGTCTGCCAGCAGCAGGGCTTCCTGCTTGTGAAAGGGTCACGGTGACACTTTCCCAGTGACCAGGGGAGTCTCCTGACTGGGGTCTGGCCCAGGCTGCAGGGCTGTCTCTGCCCTGGCCCCCCTGGCAGCTGGCTCTCGGTTCTGCAGGGCATTAAAAGAGGCTTTGCTGCGATCCAGAGGCTCCTTTGCTGGGTGGTGGGAGTGCAGCTTTGCCCATGGCACTGGTGGGGATGCCTGGTTCCACCACAATCACCACAACCCACTGCCCTGAGCACCCCCAGTGCGGCCTCACGGGCAGGGCAGGAGGCCTGGGTGTGAGCCAGGTGCTGATCTGTGCTCTGACCCTCATTAAACCGATTCTTCCAAGTCAAAGGGAGAGCGCTGCTGTGTCAAATTTGAAAGATACAGACTCTGAGCTGTACCAATAGTTGTCACTCGGTGGGCTGAATTATTTTTAAGGCAGGGTTGATTTATCTGGACTGAAGGCTTTAGATGTGTCTGCAGGAGAGGATGGGATGTTTCAGGTGTGTGAGAACCAAGTCAAAGAGCTGGTCAGAGGCCAGGGTTTGAGGCCAAGGTTTCTGGTGGAGGGCAAACAGTAGCATCATAGGGGAGGTGGGCTCATTCTCCCCTCCCACTTGGGACAAATAGTCAGAATTCTTCAGCATTTCTGAGGAGAAATGGGTTCAGGGACAATCAAAACATTTACATTTGGTTTCATCAGATTGTTTTGATTTGCTCTTCATATGGTGATAAATCCTGTCCTGTGTAAGTAAAGCAAGAAAATGAGTATTTGAGAATAAGCGTCAAAATGAAGTGCATCAACTAGATAAGGGTAAAACGAAATATTTTGTTAGCTCACTGAAGAAAAAGAAGTTTTTGAATGAAATTATAAGGTTGAGGTAATTCATTTTAGGGTTTGACAATTTTAATTTATTTTGGGCAAAACTTCGTATTTTTTTTCCAGTAGAAATCAGTTCTATTTATTTCCTGCATTCCCAGATGAAGCCATCCTACCATTTCCCTTAAAAGGCTGCTGTGAAATCTGCCTGCTATAAATGTGTTGCAAAATGGAGACCATTTCTCAGAATTCAGTGGTTGTGGGTGATCACAATCAATATGCTTCAAGGACCTCTTCATGCCTCAGTGCTAAAGGCAGAATATTCAGATTATTGCATCCCATCTCCATGGACAGGAAGGATTTAATTGCCCGTGGTACAAATTGGAAGCGAGCAGCCAGCGTGAGCTTTCCTGTGGCTTTGATTCTCCTCCCTGCAACCCCTCACATCTCCTCCATGCCTCCACACCCTGCCTTGGTGCCTCTGTGCCTCCAGCTTGGTGTCTGTTGTAGGAGATACGGCCTCATGGTCAGTGAGCGGGCAGGTGGACACTGCAGCCATTTCACAGCAGCGCTGCTGACCGCCCCATCAACTCCTAATTCTCAGTTCCCAGCTCTTGGAAGCCCCAGAGGGATCGTGCTGCCTGCTTGAGGCACTGTGGGTGGGGGAAGAAGGGGGCATGATGGCCGGGGACCCTGGCACAAGCCTTGTGTGTCCATCTCCACGCCCAGAGCGCTTCGTGGTGAGGGTTTGTGTTTGTCCCCTGACCTGCAGTTGGCCAGGAATGGCTCCAACCATCTGATCAGCTTTGCTCAACAGGGGAATTGCAGGTGGTGGTGGTGGCTCCCCCCAGGCAGATGCATGTGGGAGGTGGGAACCAAAACACTGGGGAGCGTGGGCGGGGGAACACCTTGTCTCCATGTGGCTGGGGAGCAGGGGGGGTCAGAGCAGGGGCTCCGCAAGTGTTGGAAGCTTTGTTTCTGACAGTTCCCCTCAATCAGCTTCTCTCTCCCTCCAGCTCTGCCACCTGTGATGCCTCCCACACCCGACCTGTGGCCCTTAGTCTGTCATTCTCCTCCCCAGACACCCAAAGCCACCTCAGCAGTGTCATGAAGACAAGGAGAGGAAGCAGAGCAGCAGGGTAGAGAAGTGGGGAAAACTTGAGGGAGTTGGGTTGGTGGTTCCTACAGCCACAGGGGTGAAGTTAGGACGATAACTGGCTGACCTTCTCTTCAATTGACTCTTGAAAAGAAAAGCTGAAGGCAGAGAGACTTGTGACATTCAAGATAAACCATTTCCTTCCATGATCTGTGGTGTCCAGAGCTTGCAGCCTTAGTTTGTCACATGAATCTGCACCTTGTGAGGAGGTGCAGTGGACCCTGGTTCCTCTCTTTGGATCAGCAAGAGGGGAGATGAAAATACCTCAGTGTTGCTGCTCTCTCAAAAAGCCAAAGCCAAGTCCAAGTGCTGGAATTTGGTAAGGAGCAGTTAAAGATGTGCTGTCCAGCTCCTGGGAACTTTGGACTGAGCTTAAGAGCCAGAATGGTTTGGTTTCTTTCAGTGTATGATTCTGGGGCATACAAGTTCTGCCGGTGTATTTCTTACACTGCCGTGTAGAAAACGGAGCCTTTACCTTTTTCACCACTTCCCAAAGGTGTTCTAAAGTCATCGAGGGGAGCTGGGGAAGGTCGAGTGGTTGAGTCTCAAAGGAGGCTTCTACAGTCGGCAGAGACTGTACAAAACAGTTGGGTGCTGGAAAAAAAAGACTGGGAATATCGATCCTTGGTTTCTGAGGAGAGTCCTCTGCACCCAGCAGGTGCCATGGGAAGTGAGCAGCCCACAGCAGCAGAGCTCAGCAGGTCCTGCTTGCCTGGTGACCTGAGTGCCAAATGACCTCCACCCTTGGCCTGAAGTGTGGATGTCTGCCTGGAGAGGAGAATCCGCTGGCCTGGTGACCCTTCTGCAACTGCTGCTTTGCCCTCCCAGCACCCAACAAGGGAGGCAGAGAGAAATTGTTCTTTTTCTGTAACCTGATTAGTTTCTCCCAGCTGCTTTCCACAGCCTGGTGCTCCCTTGAAATCTCATTAGGGCTGGGCTGTGATTGTGTGGTGGCTTGAAAAGAGGAACTGCGAAAGGAGAAACAAAATGAGGCAGAGAGAAGGAACATCAAGGAACTGGCAGGGCAGGAAGAGAGAGGTGGTAAGCACAGCAAGGGGGCATGAGAGACAACATGAAACAGATTTCCTTGAAAGAGTTGGTGAAGCGGAGTACACTGTTCCCTTCTTCTTCATCTGGGGCCAGGAGAGAACAAGGTCAGGAGTGAGGATCCCTGCAGAGGGCACAAACTGCTCCCCTTTTGTGAAACCAGAGCTTTCTCAGATGTTTTCAACGTCCTTTTTTTTCACCTTGAAGGTGAGAATTAGAAAGGGATTTATACAGGCAAACAGTGGCTTTCCTCCTGCCCAACAGAGTCATTTCCATACAATGGGTGTCATCCCAGGGATTTGGGACACTGTGATTTGTCAGACCCAGTTCTGGGCTCTGCTGGCTCCTCCACCTCTCTATGTGCTGCCAGCAAATGTGGTTTGAGAGAGCTCAGTGCTTGTTGGTAGTGAGTGGTTCTCAGGGAGCAGGGCTGCAGCAGCTGCTTCCCCAGTCCTGGGCAGTATTGTCCTGCCCATCCCAGTGTTTCATTTTAGTCACAGTGGGTGGCACGGGAATGGGAAATGCAATTAAAGAAATTCCAGCTTCTCATCTGAATCTTGTCAAGCTGTTCTGGAGGAGCGATCCTGATCCCGGGGAGTTAATTGTATGCAGTGAGAAGCTTCCAGCACTTCCAAAGGAAATTTCCTTTTGTCTCCTCAAGCACCCCATGAGCCAGAAGGACAAATGAATGAGACCACCTGCCCTCAGTGCTAAATATTCTCCTCCAATTATCCTGTGTGCTTCCATCCTCACCTCTTCTCTTTCCCCACCTGCTCTCTTCTTCCTGCACAAAGTTCCTTCAATCCCAACATTGTAGGGAGCATTTAAGAATTCAGCAGTGAGATGTGACATGAAGACAAGACTTTGGACTAACGTGGCTTTGCCCTGCCCAGGTATTTTCCCAGAGATTGTGGTAACTGGGCTGCACCTTTGTTTGCATCAGAAGGTGCCTCCACGTGACTTTGCCCCCAGGACATGTCCTGTCCTGAGAGTGGAGGAAAAGAAACCAAGCTAAAAGGAGGTGGCTCCTTCCCCGAGGTGCTTTGCATAATACTTCAGGGAAGTGTTCAGTACCTTCCCCTTTAATCAATTCTGCCCCATCTGCAGAGAGCAGCATTCTGTGTCCACGTCTCTGCCTTTTCAGTAATAACCTCATCAGGGACAGTGCAGACAGACTTGTGCCTCTGCAAAGCAGAGTCTGGCTGATGTCATGTCTCGCCTCAAGGACTTTTCCTGGTCCTCTGGGTAAAGGCTGTTAACAGACGCTAAAATGCTCACGTGTGGATTGTGTGCCCCTCGGGCTCACAGGGAGAGGCTCCCTGTGCCAGCCCTGTTCCCCTGGAAAGCAGAACAGGCACCCTGGGGCTGCACAGGAGGAGATGACACCACTGCAGGGCAGGCAGTGATGGTACAAGGGAACATCTCTGAAGAAAGGGTTTGGGGAGAAAGAACCAGTCTGGGGTGATTGGCTGTCAGGAGTGTAAAACCTTCCTTTGAGATGTCCCCAGCTGCACATCCATGGCAGCAGGAACAGCAGAGGTGTGGGGGAACAGGCAGGTGGGGATCTCAGGAGCCAGCACAGCTTTGAAAGCCCTGTCCAGTGCCCATCTGCTGGCTCCAAGGGTGACCAAGCCGTGACTGGGGGAGTTTGCAATCGACAGAGCAGCATTTATAGCATGACTCGTTTGACAGCTCTTGGCACGAGCACAGGACATGGAGATGGTTTTTAATAGCACGTTTGTATTATAAAAAGAACACTGTTTCAACTGAGATTCCCTGGACAGAGGCGAAAGACATTCAGGCAAGGACAGTGCTGCCGGTGTTGCTGCAGAAGTGAAACAGATGGGAAGTTCAGTGTGTCACCTTGAAACCACAGATCATCACAGCTCTGCTCCTGCTGTCCTTGAGAGCTCCCCATGTCACTCCAGCATCATGTCCAGAAATCTTTCTGGGATCTGATTTGGGGGGGGAGGGGGAGGACAGAAATTAAACTTATATTTGCATTCTTTTGGTCTTTGTGTTGGAGAGACAGAACTGGCCCAGAGCCACGTGGAGGTGGCCACAAATGAGGTGTCCCACACTGCAAATGGGAGAACTGGGAGAAGCCTGACACTGCGAGGCAGCCCCTGGAGTGGTCGGTGTCAGGCACAGCCCGTGCTGTTGGTTCCTGTCCCCTCTGCTGGCTGCCTTCGGAGAGTGCTCGCACACCTCATGCTCACAGCACATTCCTGCCCACCAGCTCTGGGGACAAGGTGCATTCAGGTGTCAAGATAATTCTAAAATACAGTTATTTTATTTAGGTTATTTATTTAGTCTTGAAGACTCTTTACTATTGGTGGGTGTGGTCCTTGGGACATGCAGACAGATGCAGGGTGCAACCCAGGATTTGTCTGAGGTGTTTTCAGGCTGGGAGGGCGAGTGAGGTGTTGTGGAGAGGAAAATGCTCACCTGGGCAGGGCTCTGGGGGTGTGGACATGCTGAGCACAGCTGTGTCTGAAGGGGAGACTGGAGGAGAAGCTTCCTGGCTTGCTTTGACCTGGACAATGTCCTACAAGCCCTTGAAAGCAAAACACGCCGCTCCTGGGTCTCCTCCAGGAAAGAACTTCTGAGCATTTCCTGAATTGCAGCCTCCCTAAGAGTTTGCCTGTAATATTTGTTTTGCTTGGCTCCGTGATTGACAGCATGGACACATCACATTCACGTCAGACCACCTGAAATGCTGTCCCTGCTTCCCAGGAAAGCAGCCTGCTTTATTGGACTGCAGTCAGGGATTTGCTCGGAGGTGAAGAGGGAGGGGAGCTCTATGAGTGAAAACAAATATCACAAAAATAAAAGCTAGAAAGTGAATGTCTAGAAAGTAAATCTCTCAGCCCCACTGTTATTTAGGATTTTTCAGAGTATTCTGAGTTGGAAGGGACTAAAACATCTCTCCAGCAGAGGAAAATTGAAGAATGTATTTCCAGGTCTCTGAGCCCTCTGTTCAGAGGTTTTCTTGTTGCTGTTGAATAGAAGTGAAGTTGCAAAAACCATATTTAAGTCCTTCATTTTATCCCAATTTAGGAGGCCATCTAAGACATGTCCCATCTCATGGCTTTGCTCCTCTCTGTGGCATTTGGCAGAAAGCTGAGCTCTCAACTCAGAGAAAGAAGCTCGTAGATGGATCAGAGGAACCACAGGGTCCCAGCCCCTCTGAATCCACTCACTGCACCCTTGAGAGGGGTCAGCTGAACTGAACACACAAACTTGATGAAAGCCATTTGAAAAGGATGTTTTGGCAGGGCCCAGCTGTGTTTATTTGGTGTGTAAGGTAACCTGCAAACACACACTGTTCATTTCAAATCTCATGGTGCACACCCTGTGAGTTTAAGCTGTTGGTATGAAATGCAGTAGCTCTGGGTTCCAGGGTGGAACTTGGACCAGAGCAGAGTTCCTAAAGCCAAAGCTGGCTGGAAATATGGGCTGCTTCCCCATCTGTGAGGGCAGAGCAGCAGAGATAACCCAAGGAGCAGGCCTTAGGGTAGCACACAAGGCCAGTTCCCAGCTCTCCTGTGCTGGGGACAGGCTGATTTCTGAGCAAGTGTCTTTCCTTTTGGATTGAAAATGTTTGGGGTTTTCTTGGAAATGACTTTCCACACAGCAAACTGGTAGCTTTTAAAAAATGAAAGGGTTTGAGAGTGTAATAAAATCCTTTTGTTGTTATTTTTTTCCTTCCAATATGAATTACCCCTCTCAGCTCCCCATCCTTTTATTTCTCACAAATGTTCTTTTACCAAACACCGTTCTTTCCACGAAATGTTCTCAGATGATGCCATTTTCAGGAACTGTGTTTCCACCAGCATCTGTGCTGCCCACATGAGGAAAACCAGGGCTGATCAGGGATGTGCTGCAGTGCCAGGTGGTGACAGTGACCAAGGGCCAGCAGGGGACATGCTGGAAGGCTGGGTTGGACATCAGCACCCTCAGCCAGCAGAGGCAAAGCTGCAGGGCATCCCTGGGCATGGGATGGACTCACGTGACAATATTTAGGGTAGGCAGCCCTCAGGCTTTGCCTTATGGGGAGTTTGATTTATTATTTCATGACTGAAATTTGATGTAATATTGCACGCGTGCCAACATGTGTGTGCTACCCCACGTGTGATCCAAATGGTGTGGCCAAACTGTTAAAGCAATTCCTCCTTACTTCGTTAGCTCCTTCTGTTGAAAACACTAAAAATGTCTGAGCTTTCACAGAGAAGTTAACAACCTCCATGTGCTGCACGGCAGATGGCACAGTAATGGTGGAGGCGTATTTTACAATAACCCTGTTCCACATGGGGAAATCGAGGCATTGAGAAGTCTCTTTCTGATGGCTGAGAGGGAGTCAGGGGCAGAGAGAAACTGCAGGGGTGCAGGAGATCAAGAAACAGTGCCCTGAGTTTTAGGGGCTGAGCTTATCCTGCCAAACTTCATCTTTGATCAGGGGACTCTTCCAAGGTCAGGAGGAGTAAGAGGTATTTCCAGAACACAACCTGGACTGCTTCATATTGAGATCTCCCTCCAGAAGTCCCTACCCCTCTCTAATGGCTGCAGGAAACCAAACACCTCCTGTTTTAATCACTTTGGCCAGATGCCTACAGCTAAGTGGGATCTCAGTAATGCCCAGAGAAGGGTCTGAGCACCATCCTACAGCCATGCAAGGTTCCTCAGCATCAGAGTGGGGATTCCTGATGGGAACAGCTGCTGAAACCTTCAGGAGCTGTTGTGGTTTAACCCCAGTCAGCAGCTCAGCCACACACAGCTGCTCACTCACTCAGCAGCATGGGGGAGGAAATTGGAAGGGTAAAAGTCCTCCCAAAGGCCAGAACACTTTTGTGTAAATCTTGCCTCAGATAATTCTGAAAGAAAATACATTTGTAAATGCCAACATTTCCCAATGGGCTCCCTACGGAGAGGCAAGGGAGCCAGCTCAGCTCCTAAGTTCTGCCTCGTGAATAGCTGTGCTAATAATAGCCACTGAAATTAGATCAAACCACAGGACAGTGACAATAACAGCTCGGATTTTTCAGAAGAGCTGAATGACTGGTGCACCACACCTTTTGCAAAGGCTGGCTATGAATGGCACAAGAGGAGCTCTTTAATGCTGATCCCTCCTGAAAATCTGAGCTCGACAACAAATGCTAAGCCCCTGGGATAGCTGACCCTCCACTCTTCCAAAGCGTTAGCACTGATTATCCCAGACTTGAGCGCTGAACTTTGCAGCAGGACATAACTGAGCAGCCAGCCCAGGAGTGAGATGTCACCAGTGACTCCAGTTGGGAGTTAAACACTGATAGTGGCATCTAACGTGGACTTATCACTGCATTCGTGGTTGCTTTCTCCTGCACCACAGATATTGCTTAGGAGGAGCTATGTAAACTCATATGAACTCAAACAGGGCGTGCAGTGATGGGGGAAAATATGTCAAATATTGTGCTATTTTGGCCCCAACACTGTGCCAATGCTACTTTTATTTCACATTTTCACATGCCTGCATCACCACATACCCTATACCCGAGCAGTACCCGGTGTGATCCAGAACATTCAGGTGCTGGGCTGGGCTCTCCCAACGCCCTGGGTTTGGGCAGTGGCTGTGCCTGTGCACTTGGCTGTGAGGGCTGCTGCTGCCCTAGCTCTGTGTCTGTGTTTTGAGTGAACTGTAGAGGCAAAGCCACCCCCTGGAATGTGCTGCACCTGTCCCTGTTTTCCCCACTCAGAGATCCATTAGGAACCTGTCCCTGTCACCTTTGCTCACCCCTGTGTCCAACCAGGGCGAAGCGTCAGCCCCTCTCAGCCGCCTGATGGCAAAAGCTCTTCCCTCATGATCTCATTCCCATTCAAGGGACGTGTTGGGGACCCATCACTCCTGGCTGTTGGCTGAGGGCAAGGAAGATGAAGCAGGGCCCGTGCTCTGCCCTGCTCTGCCCGCCCCCAGCAGGACACGCTGTCCGAGGGAGCTGCAGCTATTTTAACAGCACGGCTGGAGGAGCCGGCTCTGAACCAGCAGCGAGGGCAGCGCAGGGAGGATGTGCTGCAGTCATAAAAATTCCACCCAGATAAATCAATAGAGGGAGGAGGAGAATGAGAGGGAGGGATGGCAAAGTCAGACTTTCTTCATCTCTGCACACAAAAGAAAGGGAGACAATGGGGGTCGTGCAAGTTCAACAGGAGTGGAAGGGACCAAGGGTCGCGTCAGGAGTGCCAGGAGCCGGTGACTGGCTGTGGTATGGGCTGGTGGAACTGGATTTGGGGTCTGGTTCAGGCAGCTGCTGAGTGCCAGACTTATTCCTGCATGGCATTAATTAGCACCTTCTCAGGCAGACTGAGAAAGAGTTTAAGGAGCAAATTGACTTGCAGCAGCGAGCAGCAGAGTGGTGGGCTAATGGTGTGGGCTACTGCCAGTCCAATCCAGGCAGGAGCTGCCTCCCAGAACTGCCAGTTATCCCTGAGCTAGGACACATTCTCTCACCAAACCCAAAGATCCTTGTTATGGTGGAAAATCTCTTTTCTCTTGGCAAAAGACTCAGAGTTTTTAACTGGTTGCACCCAGAGCTGGGACCATGCAGCCCCAGCTTTCTTTCCTAACCTCCAGCAAGCAGTATCTGCCCAAGGACCCAGAGTGCTCCTGGTTTTCATATGAACCATTTGCAGTGTGAGTCCTGTAGCAAGGGGTGGATTCTCACTAGATTTATGCACAGCACTACTGCTGCTCCATGGACTAATTAGGTGTGTGGAACAGGGCTGGGCTGTATCCGAATAAATAACACAAAGAGCTGTCTGCCTGCCTTCTCTGCTAAGCTGGTGAGCAGCTTTCCCTGCCTGTGCTTGCAAGGTGTAGCTGAACTCAGGGCTGGATTCAGCCAACCTCCACCCTGCCCCTTCATGCCTGTGCTTAAAAGGAGTATTGAGTTGTCTGCCAAGAGGAAACCCAAGGTCTTGTTTGTACAGTCCTGGTTTTACAGGCAAGGGCCAGGCTCAGCCCACCAGTGAACACACAGCCTTTGCCTCCTCCTGGGTGTGCCACGGGTGTCCTGGCCACGAGCTAAAGGTGAGCCTGGAAAGGCGTCAGTGTCACCAACACCGGCTCTCAGACTGAGAAAACGAATGTTCTGGCTGTGTCTCCAAAACAGTGGCCTGTAGGCCAGAGGAACAGGCCCTGCTTGGCCTGAATCCCTCTCAGAATATCCCGTTCTTCCTTGTTTTTCCCAGGAATACACCATTGACATCTTCTTTGCCCAGACGTGGTACGACCGGCGCCTGCGGTTCAACAGCACCTTGAAGGCGCTTACGCTGAACACCAACATGGTGAGCCGCATCTGGATCCCTGATACCTTCTTCAGGAACTCCAAGCGGGCTGATTCCCACTGGATAACCACTCCCAATCAGCTCCTGCGCATCTGGAATGACGGGAAAGTGCTCTACACTCTCAGGTACATCCAGCAGGCTCTGTAGCTCTGCTGAGGGGAGGGAACAAGGAGATGGTCAAGTGGTTTCCTAAACTAAAATCCTTTAAAATGTCGTGTTGGTCAGTCCAGATGTTTGAGTCTGTTAATAAACATTTGGCTTTTTCTTCCCATAACGCCTCACTTCCACAAATGAATCTGAAAAGCTGACTAAACGGAAAGGCTTTTAGAAGGTGAAACTTAGATCTTTTTCCTCACCTTGAAAAATATCCAAACATATATTTTTGGTTTGAAATGTTCCTGCAAACAGGCTGATCTTCAGCAAATTAGTTCTCAAGGAAGTGAGAATGCCTCTGTCACATTTAGGTGTTGGAATCGAACCATCTTCACCAGCTCAAAATCTCTTTCTCTCTCTTCCTGTCTCAGGCTGACGATCGAGGCCGAATGTCTGCTCCAGCTGCAGAATTTCCCAATGGACACTCACTCCTGCCCTTTGGTTTTTTCCAGTTGTGAGTATACATAATTTTTAAATAGCTTTAGAAGGCAAGCAGAGAAACCTCAGTGGAATAATACTTTTCTGGGGAAACCATCCTCCCTTTTAGCTACATTTTTTCACCTAATTTCTATGGCACCGTTCCTGAGCCATTACCCTTCATGGCCTGAAGCATCCTCCCACTCCTGGGCTAGCAGAGGTCATCAGGGACAGAATCAGAGCATCTCTGAATTTCTCCTTAATTTGGGTGGACGGTTGGAGGAGATTATTTCACTGACCTTCTGGTCACTCCAGACAGAACATGGAGATATTCTCGTGGAGAAACAGCACCCGTCCTGCCTTTTCTTCCCCTTTCTCCCACTCTCTGAGTGAGGTGTGGGAACTTTCTGCTCCAAAGGAGGGTTACTCAGACCTCTCCTCTCAGTCACTACTTGTCCAGGCTCTTCAGCAGAGAGAGCTGCTAATATCACATCTCCTCTGGTAATTTTGCAGGGAGCCTTTCTGCACCAAGAGATCCCTGTCCTTGTGCGTGGGTGGGAAATCTGATTTAGTCATCTGAGCTTGGGTTCTCCTCTCCTGCTTCCTCTGCCACTGAAGAGATGCAGCTCAGAGCTCTGAGATCTTTTCCCTCATCTCCCACCACCCCTCATTCTTTGTTAATTAACGGTGCATGCCATACATGCTCGATAATTAGAAACACACTGTTAGTTAGATGCCAAGCTCTTACTCCATACTCCTCTGAGGGACTTTCTCCTAGGTCCCTGCTTCACAGCAGGCTTGTTTCTTTGTCAAGAAAGCCAGAGGCAGGAGAAGCTGTGCTGCAGCCAGGTTTTCTTCTCCATGGAGAGTGTACCCCTTCTTTTCCACGGATCACCTCCCAGGGCAAGAGGTACAGGGAGCACCTAGAGCAGCCAGAACCACGCTGGCAGCTTTATATTCCTGGTGTATTCATGCCTGGGATGGCACTCATGAGGTGCCAACTGCCCCAGGGGACTAAAACTCTTAAAGATTTCAGGCTGGTGGAGTCACAGAATCACAGAACGGTGGGGGTTGGAAGGGCCCTTTGGAGATCTTGTAGAACAGCCCCACTGACAAGGCAGGGTCACCTAGAGCAGCTTACATAGGAATTCGGCCAGGTGGGGTTTTGACTCCAGAATCATGGGAGGGAGACCCCACAACCTCCCTGGGCAGACTGTTCCATTGCTCTGCCACCCTCAAAGAAGTTCGTCCTCAAAGCAGCAGAGTCCTCTTAGACCAAGTCACATCTCATTCCCAGCAGTGCAGTCCTTAGAAAGGCTCTGTTTCTGGCAGTGCTTTGTTTCTGGCAGTGCTTTCCCCATCCCCAGGATCTGAAGCAGCCCACGAGGGGAGATGCAGTCCCTGCTCCCATTCCAGTGCCTCAGGGAATCTAAACAAAAGGTGCCAGAAACAGCTGCCCGAAGGGTTCGTGTTTACAGAACAGCTCTGGTGAGGTGCCAGTGCTTTTGCAGTCAGGCTGCTGGCCGAGGTGGGGGCACATGGCACACCTCCCACTGATGCCCGTGGCCCTTTTCCCAGATGGATACCCTCGGGAGGAGATCGTCTATCGCTGGAGACGCTACTCCATCGAGGTCTCTGACCAGCGCACCTGGAGGCTCTACCAGTTCGACTTCACGGGGCTGAGAAACACCTCAGAAGTGCTCAGGACTGGGGCAGGTGAGGCAAAGGGAGGCAGCCCACAGGAGCACCGCTGTGCTGCAGGCCTGGTGGGAGGCAGAGGAGTCGTCAGAGCGCTCCACAGGGGTGGGGAAGCAAGGTCACAACAGCAGGGTCAGAAAAAAAACCTAAAAATTGAGGGATGGACATTGGCTAGAGGGAGCAGAAGTGGTGGAGATGAAGGGTGAGGGGAAGACAAAGCAGAGAGGCCAGAACCGCTGACATCTGTGAACTGTAGGGTGGCAATGCTGATGTGAAGGAAGCTATCCCTAACTGAAGGGTCAGCAGGGAGAGGAGAGGGAACTCAGATCCCCTCCTGCTGCCGTGTGATCTCTGGGTGATGCTTATGATTGGAACACGGGTGGAGAAATCAGAACTTGCAGGTGTCAATCTTTTCTTCTGTAAACTCGTGTCAGGCTGATGAACATCTGAACTGTGCTTTAAGAGACAGGGACAGGGCTGCCTGTGTGAGGAAACTAAGCAATGGAAGCTCTTCAGCTCCTCCTCATAATAGCTCACATCCCCTTTCCCTCCCAGAGACAGCTGAGGAAAGCCTCTGGATTCCTGCAGGTGGGGTGAGCTCACACTTTTAAACCCTCTGAAAGAGCAAGGAGCAGCGCTTCTCCCATTCTGCAGGAAGCTGCTGCTCTCAACAGTGGCAGCCAGGGTAGAAAGGCAGCACAAACTGGGACAAGAAGTGAAAGTGTCTTGAATGCACCAGTGGCCCTCTGATGTTTGTAATTCTCTTTTTTTGGTAATTGCTTGCAAGCTCCGTCTTAACCCCGGAGCTGTCAGGTGGCTTTCTTCCAATACTCACTGTGAGCCTCTGAAAAAAGAAAGAAGCTCCACTGCAAGTTGCCAAATGAGCAATTAGGATGTACAGCACCACATGCCTTTTCCAGAGGCAGAACCAGACTCTCTCAGTGGAAGTGATTGAAGGACACCTCCTTTGTCACAGCTCAGGTAGTTCGTTAGCCAGCCAGGCCATGCAGCCTGTGACAGCCAGAGAGCTTCTATAGAAGAGAAACCCTTGCAGCAACCAGCTGAAGATAAATGCTCTCTGCAGTTTCTTCCCTGAAACTTTTCCAAACTGTGCTTTTCAGTGTCCTTAGCCAGGCCAGTACAAGTGCAGCCTGGTGGCCATATGGACAGCCAGGCAAACAGCCAGTTGGGCAACCACAAAGGCAGCTCTTAAATTAGTCACAAAGACATCAAGCTGGACAGCTACAGAGCCAGCCAGGTAGTCACAGAGTCCATTGGCCACAAAACCAGTGAGTCACCAAATCTACTCAGCCAGCCACGTGAAGTTAACAATCTGGGCAGCTATGAAACCAGATGGCCAGGCACTTAAAACAATGAGAAAACCTCATCAGAAACTCTGAATTCTGAAACTTTGCTGATTTGTCTGCTCTAAGAAGCCCCATGATTCCAATGTGTCTTGCTTTTTCCTAGGGGAGTACATGGTGATGACGGTTTCGTTTGACCTAAGTAGACGTATGGGTTACTTTGCCATCCAGACCTACATTCCCTGCATCCTGACTGTTGTTCTTTCCTGGGTTTCCTTCTGGATCAAGAGAGACTCTACGCCAGCCAGGACATCTCTGGGTAAGAGACAGGATGATGCATCTCTGACGCTTGTCAAACTCTGCCAGGCAAACAGACTGGCAGTGTTCAAGTACAACATCTCCTGAAGCACTTTGCCATTTTCTGGCATTTTTGAGCTCACCAGAGAATATTCTGCTCCTTCAGCTTCCTGTGTGCAACACTCTCCACAGCTCAACCAAACCTCGAGCTGTGCTGGCTTGGGCTGCTGGATTATCTCAGGAGAGCACCTCACTCTCATGGCTTCATCTGAAACCCAAACACAGCCTTTTCCACGTTGCCAATGGGGTGTTCTCATGCACAAGAAGGGAGAGGGAGGGGGTGAGCTGTGGCTCTGCAGTGGTGCCCCAAGGGCTCCTGTCACATGCACGTTTTCCACATTTCCTCGTGACTTTTCAAGGCCTCCGCGTAGGGCCGGTGACAGGAAGGTTGTAGGGTTAATGGACAAAGTTGCTCGGCTGTACCCACAGAGCCCCAGGCTCTGGCAGGAGCTGGAAGCCCTGTAGGTACAACCTTTGTCTGTCAGTCACCCCACAGCACCCAGAGAGTGACAACAGCTCTGCCTATTGTTTAGATTTTCTCAGCAAACTGCAGTGGCTCCTTGAGGCAGGGGAAAAAAGCTTCTGTTGATTGAATGCTGCTCTGATAGGTGCTGGGGAGATCTTTAATACTCTTTGGCTGTATCTGCATTTTGCAGCAAGCTGTGATTCCCAGTGCTGTCCTTCCTATCAGCCCTGCTGACTTTGCCTTTAATTGGAGGTAGCGTTCCCAGCCCTGCCTGCAGGTCTCAGCGGGGATGGAGAGGAGAGGAGGGCCCATCAGCTATTCAGAGCCCATCCATGCTGGCCATGTCTCCCCACCTCCCTATCAAAATTAATTTGTTTGGTGCCCATGGAGAGAGGAGGAGGAGGAGGGTGTCATTTCCAATGAAGGTGAGGGTGTGCCATAGTCTGTGGCTGGTAAAGGAATGAACAGCAAGAGGAAAACATTGAGCATGGCTCTAGTCACTGTCTCAAAAAACAAAGGCAAGTTTCCCCAGGAGAAAGGCCCCTCTCTATGGGAAGGGACTACAGCCCATGAAGAATAATTTATTCTCTCCACAGCCCCTGTTGTGCTTAATACAAATGATCCCCAGCACATTTCGAGCCTGCCAGCCTACATTAGGGAGATGTAAACTGGACCAGTTCCACTGGCACTTCAAAAATATGGGAAGTCACATCACATCCGCTAATGCAAGTACAGCAGGAAAACATGAAAATCTTCTGCCACACTCACCCCCAGAGCCGCTGGGGTGACCCCAGGGAAGTGTGGCAGGTGGATTTAGATGGATGCTAGAGAAGGAGAAACAGGTGGACTTCCTGCTTATTCCCCAAATCCTAAAAATCAGTGGATAAGGTCACGATACCAACTCCTGCAGCTGATCCTTTGCTGGCTCCTGACACTTCATCTCTGGAAGCAGAAACATGAGCATTGCTGCTTCTGCAAAAACAATTCCAAGCCCCACTCAAGTCAAAAGAATTTCCTTATCACCTCCCATGCACTTGCCCTCTGCATCAAGCAATGGATAGATTGTGAAGAGCTGTCTCTGAAGAATAGCCAGGAGCAGATTGAAAATGTTTGGGTAGGAATCAGACCAAGGAAATAAAGGCAACTTTGTGATTGGTGTCTGCTACAGGGAAGCCTATTGACCAGGGATCAATATCTTAATCAATGGCAGATCTTTCAGGACATTTTCCAAAGAGCACAAGGGCTCTTAATCCCCAGGTGTAAGAAATCAGGAAAGGATGGCAAGAGACCAGCATGGATGAGTCAAGAGCTTGTGGTCAGACTAAAGGGCAAGAGAGAAATGCACAGGCAGCGGAAGCAGGGACAGGTATCCTGGGAGGAGCACAGGGACACTGCCCAGTTGTGTAGGGATGGAGTTAGGGATGCAAAGGACACCAACAGGGGCTTCTCCGGGTCTGTCAGCCAGACAGGGAAGGTCAAAGAAAGTTGAATACAACTGGCAAACTTGTAACAATGGATGAGAAGAAGGCCCAGGTACTTGTTTGCCTCAGTCTTCATTGGCAGCCCTCTCTCCCCACATTCCATGGTGGATGCATTGCAAGACAGGGGCTGGAGCAGCAAAGTCTCTCTCACTGCAAGAGAAGATCAGGTTTGAGACCACCTGAAGAACCTGAACATCCCTAAGTCTACAGGACCTGACAAGATGCATCCCAGGGCGTGGCTGATGTGGTTTCCAAGCCACTCTCCATGGAACTTGAAAAGTCATGGTAGTGACCAGAAAAAGGGAAGTTTTGCATCCATTTTTTCGAAGGGTAGAAAGGAGGACCCCAAGAACTATTGACCTGTCAGCCTCCCCTCTGTGCCTGGGAGGATCACAGCACAGATCCTTCTAGAAGCTGTGCTGAGGCACATGGAGGACAGGAGGTGATTCAACACAGCCAGCACGGCTGCACCAAGGGAAATCCCTGCCTGACCAACCCAGCCTCATGCAGAGTCTGAGATTCCCACTCCTGTACCAGTCCACATTGATGTGCTGTGTGATACCCGAGTTTTGAACACCTCTCTTTTTCATAGAGCATTGTCAGAGGGTTCTTCAAGACCAGAACAGAGCAAAAATGGGACCAGACAACCAGAGTAGAGGGAAAATGGGGGCGTTTTGAGGGGTGGATGCGTGTAGAAGACAGAAGTGCTCGTTGTCAGTACTTAAGCCAGCTCTTTTCTCTCTCAGGTATCACGACTGTGCTCACCATGACCACCCTGAGCACCATCTCCCGCAAGCACCTCCCCCGTGTTTCCTACATCACAGCCATGGACCTCTTCGTCTCCGTGTGCTTTATCTTCGTCTTCGCCGCGCTCATGGAGTACGCCACGCTCAACTACCTGGTGGGAAACAAGAAACCACTGGAGCACAGCCACAGGAAAGCCAGGCTGGTAGGTCAGGGGGGCCAGCAGAGGTGGTGCTGCTACAACCCCAAGCTATTTAAAAATATCCTCCCCGAGCCTGCATTGGAAACTGCTGGTGTGGTTCAGTGCCTGACCCACACTGTGTTCATCAGGTCTTCAGACCACTCTGTGTGCTGGGTCTGAGAGGTGAGACACAACCAGAAAAAGCAGCTGAGGCTCCCTTAAAACAAGGAAGCCCCTGTCAGAGCCAGGCACCCTGTGCTCTCTCCAGAATTGCTGGAGAGCTTATCAGAACAGTTTAGAATGACTCACACAACTGAATGAAAATGGCCCCTTTAAGATGCCTGTATCAGTTTGATCTCTGGATTGCAGAGGTACCTTAGGTCATAGAGATGCAGAAACCTGCTTTGTTTTGTGGTCTTCCATCAGAAGACCTTCTGAGTGTGCAGCTAGTGAATTCAGGGTGGTCATCATTCTCCTCATCCTCGTCCTCCATCATGAGATCTGCCCAAGCTCATGGCAGGTACTTCTGGCACATGAACTGAAACAGTTCTGTTCCCCTCTGAACTGGGACAGAACTGGATCAGAAAAAGACATATCTCTTCTGGGCCAGGCTCATTTCCCTAGCATATTCCTCATATCCCCCCACCTTCATATCCCAGGGTGGACAGAGCTCTTCCATGAGGCTCAGGATGGACCAAGAGAAGCCACAGTCACAGCCTTTCCTCAGTAATTGGAAAGCAACCAGCAGACACATCTGCACTGTGTGCTGTGTCTTCAGAGACAGCTGAGCTCAGGGGAAGAGGCTAGAACAGAACAACAGGTGGTGTTTCTGCACTGACTGTTATTGGCACAGATGGGGAATAAGAGCAATCAGACCTTTGCTGAGTAGGGCTGTGCCCTGGGGTGCCAGGAAGGACACTCGCAGTCATGCCGGGAGCTGCCAGTTCCCCCAGCACACAAACGTGGTGATTCACAGCCAGGTGCAGAGACTGGGGACGATCAGTCATCCCTCTCCACTCAACTGCACCCGTGATGATCTGATCTGTTGCCAGCTGGGGGAGAGTTGGTGTCTCGAACGTGTTTTGTTGCCTTTTCCTGCCCTTTAACCTGCCTACCTCTTGCAGCCCCCAGCCGGCGCACAGGTGATGCCAACCTTCACCACCATCAACATCAACCACATCATGCACTGGCCCCCGGAGATAGAGGAGGATGAGGATGACGACCCCGGCTCCCCGTGCCTGGAAGGGAAGGAATGCGAGAGGTTCTTTTGCTGCATCGAGGACTGTCAGACGGGAATGTGGCGGGAGGGGCGGGTCCGCATCCACATCTCCCGCCTGGACTCCTACTCCCGCGTCTTCTTCCCCACCGCCTTCCTGCTCTTCAACATCGTCTACTGGATTGCCTATCTCTATCTCTAGCCCTTCTCTGTCCTCAGCTGGAATGGACTGGACACCAGCAAGAGGGGCTTCTCGAGGAGCGTAGAGAACAGCACCTCTTCTGTTGTAGCCAGCTGTCAGTCTGAACAACCCAACCTGGTGATTCCTTCTTCCCGCTCTCTCATCTCTTCTGAGAAGAACCAAACAGCTTTTTTTTTAGCCTTCTAACATATCTTTTTAGAGAATCTACCCTTCCCCAGACAACCTTCTCTCCAATACCACCAGCATTGTACTCCTTGTAAGATTACCCAAAAACATCCTATTCCCATCTCAAGCATTAGGGATTTTGTCAAAAACAAAAACCTTAATGCAGTTCATTTTTCCATCCAATCCTACTCTGAAATTTCAAGGGAAGTGATGGTAAATGGAGTTTTCTGCATAGTTATTAAGACTGCAAAGGAAGTAAAATATATCTTATGACTTCTGCACCATTTCCACCAGAACAGACCTTGTGGGGTGCCAGAAGCTCGGAAAGGTCAGAAGGAAATAGTGTGGAAAAGGACAGCAGTGGAGCTTCCCACAGCAGCTGGGCTTGGCTAAAATGCTTTGGGCCTGCCCAGACATCTGAGGGTGGCACTGACAAGGATGGAGTTGCTGCAAGCCTCCCCCAGCTCCCCGCAGAGCATCTCTGAAGCATTCCTCACGGATCACTCCAGGACATCCACCCACTGACGCGCTGCTGATTCCCATCAGACCGTGGTAAAAAGCACTTCACAAGTTGGAAGGGCCCACCTGCCTTACTGGAGCAGACACTTCAGGGCCCACGGTGACATTTCTGGTGTGTGACCGGGACTCGGAGCGGGCTCTGCAGTTGGGCATAGCCAAAAGAGGGAGAAAGTGCTTGTGAGAAAGGCCAGAAGAAGTCTCCTGGGCCTGTTGTGAGGGAGTTTTCTTCGGCCTGTCTCACATGGGCTGTGGATCACAGAGGGGCAGTGCTGTCCCACAGTGACACTCGTTGGTGCCATCAGATCTGTGCTGGGCAGTAGGTGTCAACCTGAGAGAAGGGAACACACAGCTACCAGTGCATCCCTGCAGTTCAGATGTGTTCCCTTCTATTTTTTTTTCATAATTGCATAAAACAAGAGTTTTCACTCTTAACTGGATGACCCCTCCCTGTTACCATCAATACTTGGCCCGTTTCCTCATAACATCAGGAAATGGAGCGAG
Source organism: Orthonyx spaldingii (assembly GCA_013397795.1). Taxonomy (NCBI): domain Eukaryota; kingdom Metazoa; phylum Chordata; class Aves; order Passeriformes; family Orthonychidae; genus Orthonyx; species Orthonyx spaldingii. Next base: position 944,996 of record VZTJ01003506.1, read on the forward strand.
TTGTCCTTGATGGATTTTAAGAAGGACAAACGTAGTGAGATGATTCCATCTTAAAGGGATAGAGAAATGCATAACACAGTTTCAGCTGGGGAGAAACTGCATAATACAGAAGAGGAAACTCAGGCCCAAGGTCCATAATATGTCAACTGGCTGCCTCCCCATTTACACCAACAGCTGATGAGGCCCACAGCATGGTTGTGAAAAGCAGTGGGCCATTAATAGTTACTTACTGTGTAAATTAGAAACAAAAAAGATCTTTTTTAAAAAACAGCATGTTTTAGAAAAAAAATTAGAACTTAAAAGGCTTGTCAGGAGAAGAAAGCCAGCATGGCTGCAGAGGAAAAGTTAGGAAAGGCTGGCTCACAGGACAGCTAACAGGGGCAGGAGGTTTTACATATTCTTGGAGAGCAATTTGATCTGGTTTAAAGACGGATTTTGACACTTCTAAATCTGATCTGAATAACGAAGTGTCATGTTTAATTCATTCACAAATACAGCCTTACCTGGGTTCCAGATGAACAGCTAGAGCATCTTATTAAGTATACAATAGTACAACACTCAGCTAAGTATAACCTAATGGGGTCAGACCAGCAGAGCTCTGAAAGGGGAAATTGTGCCTGTCTAACCTGCTACAGTTCTTCTCTTAAAATACCAAGTAAGAGATAAAGGTTACTCAGAAGCATAATTTCCTTAGCTACTCCGACAGCTTTTGAAAGGGTGGAAAGAAATTGTGGCGGGCGGTTCTAACTGAGGAAATTGATTTAGCAAAAGAATTATTAAGGAGGTTCTAATTAGAGGAAATTAACTGAGGAGAGGGGGGAAAAAAAGAATTGTTAAGGAGGCTCTAATTAGAGGAAATTAATGTTTTAGAGAGAAAGACACAGAGAGGGAGAAGTCTAAGAAAAGAATCAAAACAACTTGCAGACAAGGGAAGCTGCTGGGTGACAGTGCCGACTCCCAGCCAAGCTGGCTGGTGTTCTGCTCCCGGTAGCAAAGCGTTATTAGATGTAGCAACAGAAAAACCTCCTATGACTCAGCCCTACACCGACAGGGAGCTGGATTAAACAGGGTCCTGTGATCTCTGTGGGGAGCCAAAAGGAAAGAGCATCCTAGATGGAAACTGGCTCACACCACAAGACTCTGAGTGAAGCACGTCCTCACATTTGGGAAGGCAGCTGTCGGGGGTGCGTGGGAGGGGACGCCCCGGTGGCAAACCAGGGCCTGTGCCAAATATCTCCTCACCAGGATGGTGGCTTGAAAGGTGTGCAGGCAGTGGAGGCTGCACTGAGCACAGGGAGCAAAATGTGGAAGGGGAGCAGCTGAGAAAGGTAGGGTGGAAGGGAAAATTTAACAGCCCTGTGCAAAGGAGCCCGAACAGCTGCAATTTGCTGTAGCTTCGGAGCTCTGGGTGAACACATGTGATTATCATGGGCACTGGAGAACAGACTTCAGCCCCGAGAGCAGCAACTTGTTGAAATTAGGCCTTTTACAAAATCAGCCAGGAGAGAAACAGGGTGTACAAAAACCTAAGAGGATGACAGGGACTCGGACAAAGTAGACTGGAAAGATGATAAGATTTTACCAAAAAAAGATAAAGCCAACACACACCTAGGTAATTTAACCAATGATGGAGGATTTGACAGAGGAAAATAGTCTGGCGTGGGCTGGAGCACAAGGAAGCTGATTACTAAGGCTGGGGAAGGAGGAGGGAGGGGGCTTTTTGGCTTAGGGAAATCTGTGCCCATCATACATAGCACAATAAATAAAGGCATGCACAAATTCAATCATGTTTTTTAAGTTTCTATAGTATCTCAAAAAAAAAAAAAA
>VZTJ01003506.1:946867-996496 GCA_013397795.1 Orthonyx spaldingii
AAAAGAGAAAGCTAAGAAAAGCCAAAAAGAAAAATCTGCTATTCTTTTGGACTTACTTTGCAAGGCTCCAGTTTCCTGAAAAATGGTTTTCCAGCTATCAGGAGGGAACCCAGGGCACAGAGACATCCAGTAGCTGTGAGCTGCCCTGCTCAGCATGGCCCTGGGAGTTGAGCCCCTCTGTGCCCTCCTAGGTTGGCATAAGACACAGACCAAAACCATGGGGCTGAGTGCTGCTGCTCTGGGCAGGGAGGACAGAGGCACCAGGGCTGCTGCCAGGCACTTGGGCTGCTTCAGACACCTGGGTGGCTCTGCTGCCTCCTCCTCTCAGGGAAGTCTCAACATTCTCCCTGTCCCAGGAATCTGGTGGAGGAGCTTTATACCGTCAGCCTCAGCAGCCAAGTGGGCACTGGGCTTCCCTCACCTCCTCCCTCCCGTTCCCAGGGTCCAGCAGGTCACATTCCCACCCCTGCACATGCCCCTGCTGAGGTGAGGACAAACCCATCCAAGGCCAGCAGGACCAGGGCAGTGACCATCCCTCTGTGCAGGGCACTGCTGAGGCCACCCCTCAACTCCTGGGGTCAGATTTGGAACAGAGCTGGGGAAGGGTCTGGAGCACAAGCCCCATGAGGGGAAGCTGAGGGAGCTGGGGAGGCTCAGCCTGGAGAAAAGGAGGCTCAGGGGAGACCTTTTTGCTCTCTGCAACTCCCTGGCAGGAGGGTGTGGTGAGGAACGGGTCGGTCTCTTCTCCCAGATAACAAGAAACAGGATAAGAAAAAACATGCTCAAGTTGTGCCAGGGCAGGTTTAGGTTGGATATTGGGGTAAATTTCTCCACTGGAAGGGTGTTCAAGCTGTGGAACAGGCTGCCCAGGGAAGTGGTGGAGTCACCATCCCTGGAGGTGTTTAAAAGACATGGAGACGTGGCACTTGGGGAGATGTTCAGTGGAGTGTTTGGCAGTGTTAGATTTACATTTAGACTCAGTGATCATAAAAGGTCTTTTCTAACCTAAGTGATTCTCTGATTCTATCACTCTACTATCCCAGTACCTAATGATGAGGACTGGAAATTATGATCTCAGCATTTACGTCTTATGGCCTTTGTTTGGAATATAAAAGGAAATCAGGGGAAAAGGTTGATTTTTCATTTCTCTGCCTCCAATTCCTATTCTTCCCCTCCAAATTATGCCACATAAGGAACCATTTTTAGCCTGTATGCTCTTCAGGGTGTTTGTACAGGGACTGGCACTCTGGGGCTTGGTCCGTCACTGAGATTTCTGGATGCTACTTATTATACATAATAAACAACATTATACACTGCCCATCCTCACCACTGTCTGTCTACACCTTGTAAGAAAGGTGAAAATTGTCCCCTGTCCCCCTCCTGACTGGGTTACTGGAGCTGGCTCATTTATTTCCCCAGGGAAAACAATCTTGTTGGAAAGTAGGGGAAAATGTCATTCTGATATTTTTGATGGGTGGTGGATATTTTTGGGTTTGGTTTTTTATTTTTTCAAGAGAGGCAGAAGTTGCTTCAAACCTGCACTGCTCAGAAGCAGTCTCAGCCCTTTAAAGTCATTATTTGTAATGCAAGAGAAGCCCTTTCTTGTTCCCCTCAGCCTGCTGCCATTGTAAATAAAATAACTGATGTTTCCCTGAGTGTTTTGGGGTGGAGGGGGTTCGGCAGTAATATTTGGTGGACTTTATTTCAGCCTTTCTCTTCCCTTTCTATCTCCCCATTCGTGCTGGTGACTTTTGGAGTGATCCTAACCCAAAGCACAACCCCAGCTCTGGAGAAGGACTCGCTCAAGAGCCACTCCCTTGCCCCTGGGCCCACACAGCCACATCTGTGGCACTTCAATGTTTTTTAATCATTTTATCCCCCTTTCTTGCCCCACTTTTGAGTGCCGGTGGAGGCGTTGTGATTTGTCACTGAGGCACAGGGAGGGAAGGTGCTGCTTTCTGAGTGCCCTGGGGCAGAGGGCCCTGCCCCCAGCATCTAGATCTCCACCTCTCCCTGGCACACCCTGTATCCCTCCAAGATTCAACAGTTCCCAAAATGTTAAAAACATGAGGTCATGAAGGGGAAGGCAGGGGAGAAGAGAAAGTTATATTAAGTCGTTACTTTTTATATTCCTGATATACATTCATTATAACTTGTCTTCCTCTTAATGCCTCAGATTTGTAGGCTTTGGGAAGATTGAATTTAAGGAGAATGAGAGTGGCCAAAAATGTTTCAAGCTGTGTGCCTCAGGGCAAGGGGGGAGACACAAACATTCCTGCCTGCATGGGATGGGCTGGGCTGGGCTGGGATGGGATGGGATGGGATGGGCNGGGATGGGATGGGATGGGATGGGATGGGATGGGATGGGATGGGATGGGATGGGATGGGATGGGATGGGATGGGATGGGATGGGATGGGATGGGATGGGAGCTGCCTCCCCTCATGGAGAAATGGCTCCATCACTCAACAGCACCACACAACCTCTGGCAGCCCATGAGGGGCAGGAGGCACCTGCTGGGAAGGGCTGGGGTAGACCAGGGCTTGGGTCCCAGTGTTCCCATCAAAGTGGGTGAGGAAAACCAGGGGAAATGCCCTATTGCCTGCAGACCTCCAATAAATAAAAAGGAAAAAAATTAATTGATTTTTTTAAGGCTTGTGCACGAGAAAATTGACTCAATTTTCTATCAGAAGGACCCTCAGGTCTTTCAGGTTGTTTTTTTGTTGTTGATTCTTGACACGATTTTACCCCTCTCTACTTGTTTTTTCCCCTTCTCCCCACATCTTCCAAACAGATTAAATAATAGAGCCTGGGCCCTATCTGTCCCAGCCACACTTCTGGCACCATCTGAGCCTCTATGACAGCGAGAACAATGCAGGATGGAGGAGAGCTGGGAAGCTTCAATGGTTGCTCTGAGCAGGTCGGCATAGCAACATCTCCAGGGAGAGCGCTCCATGGGGTAATTTCCATTCACTTTAAAGCCCACTTGGGGTGCTGGAGTGGTATGAAAGGGACTCAGAAAGCCTGTTAATTAGGATTAGCAGCTTCAGGAACATCAAGCCACAGCGCTCTGAGCTGAGCCATTTATCTGAGAGAACTCAAGGCTCTTGACTGGCTCCTTAACAAGGCATGGGATACCAAGGAGAAAACTCTGAAATCAGATGGCAGAGCCACCCATGAGAGAAGGCTCCTACCCTGGCTGCTGAGTGGCTCTGGAGCACCTCTCCTGTGGTCACACCACCCTCAAGAGGCACAGACCCATCTTATCAACACCAGCTGCACGTGGGGTGAAACCCACAGGGCACGTGCTGGGTGCCCTGGGTGAGGTTCTGGGATGGTGCACATGCCACGAGTTCTGAAGAGCCCCAGGAGAAAGCAGCCACTGTGGACAGGAGGTGGCAGCCAAGGGTGTCACCGTGCTCTTTCAAGGCCACACATGGACTCCTTGGAAAAACAAGGCAGGGACATTTTCACAGCTGCTGGGATATGACTTTTATTCAGTTGCCATAAGGTTCCTGCCTTTCTTCAGTCTGCTGCATGAAAGGCCCAAGGAAGGTGATAAGTCTGTGAAAATGAAACCCATCCTTGCAGCAGCCTTCTCACACACATGGGCAGAACAGGCTGCAGGGGAAGGTTGAGTCATTTCCAGGCTGCCGTGGGGCTGATTTGCATCCCCCAAGTGTTGCTGACCCTGACAAACCTCTTCAGGAACCTTTGCTGACACCTCCCCTTGCCAAATGTGTGGTGAGACACAGATGTCTCCCTCACATTATTCTGCTTCTCTGGGTGTTCTCGTCTCCTCAGGGTAAAACACTACCTGAATCAGAGATGAGCTGAAGGCAAAGCTTCCCATCTGGGACTGGAGTAGCAGTTTCCTGGAGAAATAGCATTAGGTCTGGTCAAGAAATACCCATGGCAGCAATTCAGTCCTTCACACAGCAATCTGTTTTTCAAGATCATGCAGTCCAGGGCTGCTGGCAGCCATGCTCTCAGCTGTGCCCGTTACAAAGGAAAAGTCCTTTTCCATATTGGCAGCTGGACCAGGTTCAGGCAGTTCTAAAACACATTTTAAGGCAGAAAGGGGTCTATACTCTCCTCCCATTTTAGCCACAGAAACTCCCAGTAGCCTCAAAGAATATCTATAGCAGCAGAAACTCTCCAGGCCAGAAAGACAGGAATCTCTGCCCAAGAGTTTACAGTCAGCATCTTGAAAACGCTCAGTACCTGCTGTGGTCCTTGCCATGAGGACATTCCACGAGGAACATCCTTCACCAACCAGCCCTTCTGTCACAGCCAGGCCCCAGCACCCAACAGAGATCAGGAGCTCAGGGAAGGAAGCTGAGACAATGTGTGAGAAGCAAAAGCTGCAGTAAGAATTTTTAGCCAGCCAGAAGTGTCACACCTCAAAATAACAGGTACCATAACAATTCTAGGTGACAGAATTTCTGAGTAAGGCAACACATTGGCCATCCAGGTAGAATCATAGAACTGAAGAATAGTTTGGGTTAGGAGGAATCTTTAAACTCCATCTAGTCCAGCCCCCCTGCACTGAGCATCTAGATCAGGTTGCTCAGAGCCTCAGAACCTGACCTTGGATGTTTTCAGGAATGGGGCCTCTACCTGAGCAACCTGTGACAGGTTTTCACCATTCTTATTATAAAAAAATTTTGTCATTTTATCTAATCTGAATTTTCAATCTTTTAGTCTAAAACCGTTACCCCTTGTCCCATTTTGGCACTAAACCAAAGAACAAAAGGAACTGCACAATCCCTGCACCCCCTCTGCCCAGCACCACTGGGATATTAAAGCCTAACAGCCGAGTGCAGGAACATGCCGAGCTCATTCAGGCATTTCTCATTAGTTTCCCGTGATTTCTCAATATCCTGCTACTCAATATATTCATCTGGCAGCAAATTAGAGACGAGGGAAAAGCGTCTCTCCCTAAGTCATCCAGAGAACACAAAGAGATGAAGCAAAATCATAATAGGCAGGGAAACTTCTTGTGAGTCATCATCTTCCCTCCTTCCCCTCTCCCTTTGCAGCGTGGCTGATAGCCCCAGGATTGTTTCACGAAGCCTGGGACCAGAAGGTACCTAGTCCTGCTTTTTTGGCTTTCATTTCACATAAGTAAAGGAAGAAAGCAGAAATTACATCTTTGTATCTCTACTTCAGGCACCTTGTATGTGCTCTGCTGAGATTGATGGCCCAGTTATGCCATACCCATAAATTAATGACATAAATTACCTATCCCTTTCTCACCATGCCCAATAGGATCCTACCCACCCACCACCTCCAAAAAAGGAACACCAAACCAACAAAAAAAGCCCCAAACAAAATAAATCAAACAAGTGGATGCATCAAAGAGAACACCAGAGCAGCTGTGATCAGTGCAAAACAATCCTGGGTTGCTACACATATAAGGAAGGAAAATGGTCTCATGTCTGTAGAACAAAGAAAATGTTTTTGTCAAATCTTCAGATCCGTGTGTTCAAACTGCAAGGCATTTTCAGAGGCATTGGTTTTGCTGTATCCTACCACATATTTCAAATTATGGCTTGATCATCAACTTTCACTGCTCAGAAAGGAAGATAAAAACTTGCTCTAGGCTGCTATATTTTAAAGAACCATTTCTGATTTCTTTGGCCAAGTTTTCAGAGCAAATACATTTGTCCTTGAGATATGTTTTATTTGATCTGCATTGATATTCACAGAGTAACCCACTTCTCCCTGGCTGAAGAGACTGAAATGTTTGCCACAGAGACTTCAGATAAGCCATTAATAAATGTTGCTGGGCTTAGGGGTTATAGGGTCACCATTCCATGTGGACCTATAGGTAGCCAACATTCCTACAGCGCTTAGGACCTGAATTCAAATTCTATACCAGTATATATTAGGGGGAAACTTGGCAGGTTGAAACCTTCCCCATCTTCCATTCGCTAAAGCAGCAGAAATATCTAGTTTGGAACTCTTGGGATCCAAAAGTGCAGAAAACTGAGTCCACATACACCATCCCACTTGTGAAAAGAGGGATGAAAAGCAGTGAGGCCTTGGCACGGCACTCTGGAAAGGGAACGCCGTGAACTCGGCTCATCCCTGGTGTCTGTCACCTCCTCTCTGCTCTGTGACTCCTTACATTGAGGCCACTGCCCTTGCAAACTGGAAAATCTATATTAAGTGATGTGCAAAAACCATCCAAAGACACGGGAGGTTGCTCACCCTGTTTGTTCCCTGAGCCACAGGCACACAAAAACACTTTTTGACACCAAGTTCCTCTTGCAGTGACTGTTTTCACCTGCTGATTGTCCCAGCTCCTCTCCAGGGGGCTTTGTTTGTCTTGCTGACTCTTGGAAACACCATCAGGAGGAGAGACCTGGGGTGCTGGATGTGATGTCTGTCCAGGCTGGAGCTCTGGAGTGTATGGACCATGCTGGCTTTTACCATCTTGGACCAGCCAGAGGTCCAGGGTCTCCAGGAACAGGGTCCCAAGGGAGCAGAAATTCATTTGGCTGATAAATGCACTCACAGGAAGAAGGAAGAACAGCAGGATGTGACTTTAGAAGAGGTTTTGCTCCAAAAGGCAGCTGATGAATGCAGGTAAGTCACCTGCCCTCACATGTATTTCATGACTTTGGATGGAACAAGCACAGAAGGGACAATTTAAAAAAAAGAAAAAAGGAAAAAAAATCCAAAAATAATATAGATTTTCGGCCACCTAAAAATGTATCGGAACAGAAACAACTTCTCACTGTGATCAGATTTCAGAGCAAAGCCAGAGCTCTCCTCAGAAGATCAGATTCTTTGTTGGTGGCCTAAAACAGCCTCTGTGAGGATAAAGCACAAGGACCTCACTTTCAAGCAATTAAAAAGCCTCTTGACCCCAAGCCACCCATGGCAGCTTGGTGTAACATTTCCCAGACCCAAGCCTGGCCCTCCACAGTCCCACTGCATGGAGGCAGTGGAAAATTGCTCCAGAAACCTCCAGTAGCTGGGAGCAGGTCTCCTTCCCCAGCAATCTCACCCTTCTCCCTCACTGGGCCCCAGGAAATGACATTTTACCGATGCTGCATTCAGACATCCTGCTACAGATGACCCCTAAAGGGTCTCAAGTGAAGAGGAAATAAATAAACTGAGGCACTGAGACCCTGCATTAGAACAGCACTCCCCTTTCCTCATAAAATCCAGGGTAGCCAGGACACAGCCAAGCTTTTCCTACACCCCAAAGTGGGAGAGGGTCCCCAGCAGGACCTGCTCTTGCCTCACCCCAGGGACTGCTGACTGTAGGGGCAGATTATTATACCGCAAATTTTATTTTAGCTGTAACTGGGAAAAGTAATCAAAGCAAATGCAACATCTCAGAAGGAATCAGAGTAGGATTAGACATTTATGTGAATAAGAATAGCTTCTGCACTTTGACTTGCTGTGATGAAAATAATAAGAACCTCAGTTTTCACGCTCCAGGGCAGAAAACTGATCTCTGAACAAGGTGTTAGAAATAAATTTCCTCTCACAACAGTAATCCTCAACTGCCCAGGCCACAGCACAGGGTCTAGGGATGTGTAGTAGCTGCTGCCTGGGGCCCCTGGGCTTGCTCGGGAGCTGCTGCAGCCAGGAGAGCACGAGAGGGGTTGCAGTGTATCAGACTTAAATGAAACAAGGCCATCACTCCCTTTTCTCTTTGCATTCCCTTGCTAACTCCTAGTCCAGACCAAACGAAGATCAGTGAGTTTGTGTACTGGGTTCCAGGGATCTCCTCACCTTCCCTGGTTTGTTTCTCTGCAGAGATGGATCACTGCCTCCTCTTCCCCCCCAAGACGAGCCTTTAAGTGGTAATGGCCTTATCCCCAGCTGATTAATAAACTGGCTTGAGACTGCTGATCTCTTTGGACCATTAAACCCTTCCCCAGCGACTAGTCATTAATCCCTCCCTAAGCCCTCCTAGATGAGGCTGTTGTTAGCACCATTAATCCTTTTTAAGGCCTCAGTTTGCAGCGGGAAGGAGCAGGGGAGTGCGGGACAGGGTGCATTTGTCAGGGAGTGCCATCTGTTCCCCAGGTTACAGGCAGCCAAGCCAGAGCTTAGTGCCTGAACCCAGGTGAGAACTGTCCCTGTGCAGCCCAGACCATCCACCACAGGGCAGGACAACCCTGCACCAGGCATCTGGGGGATTAAGGAAGGCCAGGAGGAAAAGCTGACATTTTTTTCCTGAACTGCAGTGCCTGTGGCTGGGCCAGAAGGCTCCAGGACATGCAGTTACCGATGAATTCCTGCTGGTATCTGCAGAGGTGCTTTCAAATAAACAGGTCTGGGACATGAATCCTGACACAAGTGCCAGGTCTGGGCATTGTTACTGATGCCTCAGGATTTTTAGCTTCTATATTTTTCTTGTAACTCTGGAGCTGCTGTTCTCACATCTTAGACAAAACAATTTCTCTCTAGGCCTGAAACTCAAGGACACCTCACTTGTCTTAGGCCCCAAAAAATGTAAACAGCAGAGAAATTGGGGGGGCGAGCTTGAGATAGATGACTTCATTACCTGAGGTTATAATTGGAGGTCTGACCCCGATATGCAAATGGACCAAAAATTATAAAGCACGAAAAACCCGTGACCCGTGGTCCATTTTGGGTGCAGCCCTGGGTGGGCTCTGACTGCCCGAATGTACTGAGAAGGCCTTGGAATAAATATCTGCTTTTTATTCTCTTCATTTTGTCTAAACTCTGTTCTAGGTGAGCCCATGAAGAGGCATCACTCCCTACAGATCCGAGCAAGTTCCCTTGTCTTAGCTCCTCTTCCTAACTCAAATGTCTGCATTATTAAAACAGCCACATCTTCAGCCAGAAGACTTAATTTGCCTTAATGTTGACTCTGGAAAGTGGAATTTCAGCCATCCAGTCCATAGCCCTCCCAGCCATTTCAGCTTCTACCCCCATTGTCAGCACACTAGCCCTGATTATTTTTCCTCAGCTCTTCCAGGACTTTTTCATGTCCTTAAATCTCATTACCTTGGAAGGAGGATGGTGGCAGCAGAGGTGCTGAACTGTACCCGCCACTGATGGTGGCAGCACAGAAATCACAGCTACAAAACCACAGCCCAATGTTTCTGCACTTTAACCTAAAACCTCACAGCTATTTTTTCCCTCCCCTGTGTCTGAAAAGTGGCAGCTTTTGAACTCTGGGTTTTATGTCCATGTGAGGTTTTCAAATGAATGTTTCAGATCAGGTTTTATAGATAGGAGGTCGTATAAGCCTGTCAACTGGAACCAAGCCACATTTGTGACTGTGCCCCAGCCTGGTCTGAGCTCCTGCATATTGCACTGCTGTTCATGGTCTGCTGGAGTGGGCACAGAAGGGAAGGGAGTGAGGGGTGGTGCTGGTACACAACTCATGGACAGCAGTTTCCTTCTGGTGTCAGTGGTGTGAAGGATGGCTACCCAGTGTTCAGGCAACATCACAGAAAACAGCTTCAAAGTTTAAACTGGCAGCTTGACTTAACCACGATGTCATTGCTCCCAAAGCACATCCAAGAGGGGCAATGAGAGGGAAAACCCCTGGCACTGGCACGGCTTGGAAAAGGATGTCTCCATGTTTGGCCAAGGAGCTGATCAGTGCTGAGTTCTTGATTAGACTTCCCATGTCTCTGTGCTTCATTTGCCAGCTATAACTTGGAAATGACCAAGTCGGTTTTGTCCTTCCAGCGTGAGACTTCTTCCACCCTGGAATATGTCTAACATGAACAAGCAAAACTTCTCCACATCCTCATCAGAGATCCAGATATGTTTCTTCACTACCAGCACAGCCCATGTCTTGCATGAATGAATCCCCAGATCAATGTGAGCAGGAGTTTTCAGAAGTCACTGTGGCTTTGGCAGTGGCTTGGCTGGTGCTGAGCACACCACATATAGCCAGCAACAGCTGGACTCCACAGGGAGAGGGGAAAAAAGAAAACAGCCACACAGATGCAAAAATCATCAGTCAGGCTCCTTTTAAATGATTAATGCAGTGCACAGAGAAAGGCTTTTCAGCTCTGGAATCTTCACATGATTATATAAACCTTAACTCAGTGCAGCTACCGAGGACCTGTGTGTGTTTGTTTGTGGGCATTAACAGCTGCTGTGGTGTTATAATTAGAGCAGAGAGTGAGGAGTCCCATGGGGAAACAGAGGAAACCCCAAATTGCTCAAGTCATTTAAACATTCAGGGAGATAAAACACTACAGAGAGGTTCTGGAGTGAGCAGTGCTCGAGGGAGGGCGGGGTTACAGCCACCACAGAAGTTATTTCTACTCTCTTGGGTCCATACAATTAATTGTGGTTATTAATTATTTAGGATGCCACAGTAATAATTAGTGCAATAATCACCTCAGCCACTGAAATCGTAGAATCACAGAATTATTTGGGTTGGGAGGGACCTTGAAGGTGATCTAGTCCAACCCTCCTGTCATGGGCAGGAGCAACTTTCATCAGAGCAGGGTGCTCCAAGCCCTGTCCAATGTGCCTTCAACACTTCCAGGGATGGAGCAGCCACAGCTTCTCTGGGGACCTCGTGCCAGGGCCTCACCACCCTCCCAGGGAAGAATTCCTTCCTAAAACCTAATCTAAACCTGTCCTCTGTCAGTTTAGAGCCATTACCCCTTGTCCCATCACTAAATCTCCATGTCCAAAGTCCCTCTCCAGCTCTCTTGGAGACCCTTTAGTCTCCCTTGAGCCTTCCCTTCTCCAGGCTGAACAGCACAGTCCTACTGCCCCGTTCCCCAGTCCTCTCTTAGGCATCTGTCCAGGAAGAACTTCCATGTGACCCCAAATTCATCCCTAGAGAACAGCTTTCCCCAAATCCATCGCCCCTTTCTGTGCTGGTGACTCCCACAGCCTGTCCCAGGAGAGCTCACATTTACAGCAGGATGCTGTGATTTCCCCCTCTCTTCTCCCTGGCCGTGGACATCGTGGGCCAAGAGACATCTGAGAATGGAGGACATTGCACTGAGCTGAGAGGTTTTGCTTCATCTTAGGGCCTCACAAGCAATTACCTTCCTCAGTGAGGAGTGACCAGACAGAGGTCACTTCCCATCCTGCCTCCACACACCCCTCAGGCGAATCAGGACGACAGAAATCCCCCAACTCCCCTCCAGCCCCTCTCCTATCCATCCCATCAACCGGCACCTCAGGCATAAGGATTCAACTCAACCAAAAATTAACATATTTTGCAATGCCCACACCCTGAAGAAACACCAGCCGACTCACACCACCAAAGAAATAACTCTGAAACCCAAGAACCAGCTCTTCTTCTCCACATCCAGCCTCTCCTTCCCCCCACCAGGCAAATTCCAGCTGCTGCTCACAACATCCAGGCCCTGGTGGTGACCCAGCCTCCTGGGGATTTGTGTAATGGGGAAGTGTCAGAGATTAGATACAAGAGAGCAGCGGCTGCAATATAAAAGCAAACTGAATAATTAAAGAGAGGAGCTGTTCCTTGCAGAGAACAAAATGAAAGAGTTGTGTGATTTGAGCAGAAGTGACCTTTACACTTCATTACAAGGAGGTGGCGTCCTTATAGGGTTATTAATATTTCCAGCTGAATTAGCTTGGGTTAAAAATGGCTCAAAGGAATGAAGAAGGAGACGGAGAGTGAAGAAAAATATATCATTCTGTCTTTTTCTCCTCCTCTTTGCTTTTTACCTTTTTTTTTTTGTGTGTGTGTAATTTGTTGACTTGAAAGCAGAAGGGGCTGAGTGGCCGTCAGGAACGAGGCTTCATTAGCAACAGGGAGAGCTGCAGGGTGACCTGGCTGAGGGATCTTCCCTCCACCCTGGCTGTGCTTCAGAAGAAGCCTGTGGTGCCTCTGTGGCTGCTTCCACATTCCCATGCAGGGCACAGAGGGGATTGTCACTCACCAAGCTGCCAAGACGTCACGGGACAGACGTTCAGGTGGCTTTGAGCCAGCAGTGGAGCTGACTGGAGTCAGTAGGATCCTACAGACTCCACATGGAGTCAGTGGGATGTCCCAGGGCACACGTGCTCCTGTGCTTGCTGTTCACCACCCTGTGGGCCAGCTGATCCCCCTTCCCACAAAACATCAGTGTGGAAATGGACGACTCTGCTCAGCACACTTTAACCCACCCTGACACAAGGGACAGACAAACACCCTCCCTCCCAAACAGACACAAAGCCAAGGCCTTCACTAAGGCTGTTTTAGCAGAGGGCAGGCCACAGGAATCCTACAGAAAATAGAGCTGCTCAGGTTCTGTAGTTTCGTCCTGAAGTTCATGCACACACAGGAAAGGACCTTCAGCTCAGCGTGTCCCAGCAGATGCAGCCCCACACGGCCCCACAAAAGCCTGACTGCCAACAAAGTCCCAAAGCACTGGGTGAATTAAATGAGCAAAGTTGAGCTCGACGACCTGAACCTAAATCCAAGCTGCAATTTTGCTGCTCAGAGCCTCGAGGTGAACACAGCTGTGCTTTTTGCTCCAATCACTCAGTTTCATATTAGTCCCATCTCTGACTCCGAGATGCAAAAGCGTTGCTACCTTGAAAGCACAGACAGACACTTGGTTGCTTCCCCACAAGCCTGGCCTGAACAATTTCTTTTACTGCCTCTCTCTGCCCAGCAATAACAGGCATCAGGAGAACCCAACAGAGCAAACAGAAGATGAGAGAAACGTGAAAGCAGGTGCACATAATAAGGAAGGAGGGAGCTGTGGTGAAGCCTGCAATCACTCCCAGGAGCTGCATTGTTACCACGGTGGTTCCTTCCACACCATCCTTCCCACCCTCCCAGAGGCACAGCAGGTCTCCCTCCCCTGCCCCACTTGTGGAGGGGGCTCCTGCAAATTTAATGCAAAAACACAAATCAAATAAAGACTTGAGGCTTTTGAAGTGATCATGAAATGGACACGGCGGCAGCTGCTTCTCCTCCAGTGGCTGCTGAATCACAGCCCCTCACTTATTTATAGGCCTCCCCAGGGTGCTTGCAGGCGAGTGGATGACAAATGCCAATGAACATCCACCCTCACCCCCACAAGGTGTTGTTATCCTGGCTGCAAAGGAGGTGCAGAGCGAGGAAACAACACCCTGTCAGCTGTGCCAGACGGAGGGAGCGGAGGCAGGCAGAGCACCCAAGACACGTCACCCACCAGCCAGTGCCTCCAGCAGCACCACCTGAGTGCTGCTCCCAGCCAATGCTCTTGCCGTCCAAACCACAGCTCATGTCCATTACTAATTCCCACAGTTTTTGGTGCCGTCTTCACTTTGACAAAGGGCAATGCCCTTGTGACCACAGCAAAGAGGACACTGGTGCACAGAGCAGAGTTCTCTGGGTTCTGAACCGATTCCAGGGATGGAGGCCAAGATGCTGATGCTCCAGAGGGAGAAGCAGAAGTAGATGCTGAGACCCAAAGTTTTCCCCTTCTTGCTGGAGGCTATTGCTCATGGGCCAGGCATTGAACAGTTCCAAGAGCAAGAGAAGGGAAAATTCAGCCTTAATACGGCCTTGGTGCTAGGAGAAGGCAGGAATGTGAAGGGAGAGGAAGGAAAAGGCTGAATCTTCCCCAGGCTGGGTCAGGGAGGCAGGAATACCTCTCAGGGAAAGCAAAGGTGAACTGTGCCACCTTGTTCTGTCCTGAAGAGCATCCCTCCTGGGTGATCTCCACCAGGGCTCTGCTCCAGAGGGAAGAGATCATTTCCCTTGCCACAGTGCCAGGGAGCTCTCTCTGGGTGCATCCACAAACTCTGGTGCTGTACAGATGATAAAAGTAGGAGTCAGGCAGCAGGATCTCCATTATCAGAGATGATTCACAGGCCACAGAGATCACAGCTTGCCGTGTAGATGTCACTGGGACCTGGCAGTCCAGGAAAAGCATCTTATTTATAAACTGGGACAAATTACGACTGCTGAGGTATAGCCCACACAGGAGCTGCTGCCTCCTTTCTGGAATAGAATGTCTCTTTAAATGATACATGAGGCTGCAGGACCCCTCTGCAGGGTTCTGTAAGTGGGAAAGGGCCACCTGGGCAGGTGTGCAGAGCCCTGTCACTCACAGCCAGACCAGGGCTCATTAGGCTTCCTGATGTTAGTGGCACTGGGCTGCTGTAGCTGGTTTTTAATTCATCATTCACAGGTTAACTCTGAAGTGGCTGTTTGGACTAGACACGTTTTCTGTGAAAACTGTCACATGGGCTGAGAAAGCAATGGGGTTTACAGGGAACACCCAGGGACCTTTTCGGGTGCAATTCCGGGTGGAACCAGGAAGGCCAGTGAGCTGCTCTGCGAGGGAAGCTGGGACTGCTGCGGAGTTTCTGGGGTGAAAATCTCTGAGGTCTGATTTAGGGCTGAGCTCACAGTGAGGCCAACAAGATCACTGATAAAGCCTCTCCCTCGACTATTCAGTTTTGTGATGTTTTTAAATACACAGTTCCAGGTCTAGGTGGAATTAGCTGATGGCATAAAATGTTTTTGAAGCATGAACTGGAGACAGAGAGACATAAAGGTCATCTACTTTTTGTTTCCTTTGTTTCAACTTTCTTTAGCCAAACCCATGACTGATCTGGAAGGACCAGAGGCAGCAGCAGTCCCACACACCCGGCTGGGATCCTCTGGGAAATGCAACTGTGGAGCAGTGGGGAGAAAAGGAGAAAAGAGTTAGGGAGAGGATAGGTGCGGAAGACTCCTTGCTAATCTCAACAAGCAAGTCCCACTTTAACTCCACTAACACAGAAAGCAGGAACAGCAGTAGCTCATCATCTGAAGACTGTGACACGAAATTTATCTTTTTTCATTGCTTTCACAGCAATTTTGCACTGTGTTTGATAGCTGATGTGCATATCCAAATTCATGCAGCCCTACCACCCCTCTCCCTCTGCCTACTCACGCTCACCCACGCTCCTCTGCGTGTGACTCAGGATGAAAAGGGATTTAGAAAGATGCAGGGAACGTTTACAAGCCACCCACCGTTTCACCCCCAGCCTGGATGGCCACATTAGCACACCCAGGTTGCATTTTGAGGAGAATCCCCAGGACAGGCTTTTCTTCTGTCCCCTGCACAGTCAGGCACAGAGCAAAGCTGCACCAGCTCTGCCTCAGTGTTTACTGCAGGCTGGGCATTGCAAGGCTGGGTTTGCTTTAAGACAAGGCAAATTTCCCAACCCCTTGCTCAATGCCTTGTCCATGTATCAGTCCAAGAGTGGTCACTGCAGCTGACCCAGAGACCTCCTGCACGTGGCCTCACCATAAGGAGGTCACTCGGTCACACTGGGCAGTGTGGGAGGGTGGGAGACATTGGCAAAACAGCCACAGCCTGTCCCCTTCGGGAGCACCAGCAAAAACATGATTGTGTGAAGGTCTGTGGCTTTTTCTGGGCTGGATGGGTTCAGTGTGGAGGCTTGAGCCTGGGAATTCTCCAGCAAAATCTCTGTGGCGCGGGGGCACCAGTGCAGGTCCCACCAGCACAGAACGAGCAGCAAAAAATCCCCCGGCAGCAGCTGTCAGGGACTGACAAGGGGCAAACTAACCAGATTTGGGTGCCGAGCCAAAGGCAGTCTCCCCCCTCACCACGGCTGCCGAGAAGCCATTTAGGGGAGTGTGTCACCACTAACATCATCCTGTTTCCATGGAGACCAGATTAACAGAGCTGTCGAGAGGAGCTGCACTCCTAATCCCTCCCGCAGAAAAGAGCTTGCTGATACAAGAGACTTTTAAACATCTCTAATCCAAATTCAGAGTTTTCCTTTCCATGTTCTCTCTAATCCTTCTGGAGGTTACCAGCCCCTCTCAAGCCCAAGCCCAGAACAACAGCATCAAACAGTGCAGCCACCCACAGCCTCCCCAGTCCCTTGCTAATATAAAATTTGCTATCTCTCTCTCCAAAAGTTTGGCTGCCTTAAAAATAACAGTTTTCCCAGCCCAACGTGTGCAAAGGTCCTGAAAAATGATGTCTTCATTGGCACACTCAGCCTATTTTCTGGAGATGGAATTAGGCCCTGAGGAGAGAGAGGGAGGCACCTTCCTCCATCAAGGAAAAGATTCAGGTCCTGCTTCCTGCATTGCATGAGACACTTTCCGTTGACTTTTTTCTCCTGAGCTTTTGTCTTTCCTGTGTAGCATCCCTGATAAGAGCAGATCCTACCAGAGCACTGGGTAATTTGCCCACTGGAATGGTGCACTGCATTTGCACAGCTTAACCTAAGGATTTATGGAATCACAGAATGGCTGGGAATCACAGAATGGGACACCTTCCACTGTCCCAGCGTGCTCCAAGCCCCATCCAGCCTGGCCCTGGACACTTCCAGGGATTCAGGGGCAGCCACAGCTTCTCTGGGCACCCTGTGCCAGGGCCTCTCCACTCTCACAGGGAAGAATTTCTTCCCAATATCTGATCTAAACCCACCCTCCTTAAACATAAGGTTATTCTTTGTCGAAAATCCCTCTCCCGCTCTCTTTCTGTCTCCCTCCAGATGCCAAATTTACTTCTATTTTGGGAGGTAGGAGCACAGTTACCCCATTCTCTACTTTTACCAGCCCTGCAGATTTAAGCACAGCATGAGGCCAGCTTCCCATCCAGATCCTTTTGGCTTGGTCTGTCCTTTTCCTGATGGACAATTCATATCTCCAAATGCTTCAGGAGTTCCCACTTCCCCCCTGCCCATCCAAGGCAGGCATCCACATTTTCAAACCACCAGGAAGGGCCTTTGCCAAACAGCTTTTGTTGGTTTTTCTTTCCCCCCAGTGGGATTCACTCTGATCAAGTCTCATGTTCCTCTCTAAGCCTCCAGGCAGGTGGGACACTGCACACAGCCCTTTGTGCTCTCCACTGAGGGCCACACCGAACACTCCACGTGTGGCTCATAAAGCTCTCCAGCTGTGCTGAGTCAGAGCCATTTGGAACATCTCTGCCTGCTAAGCTGAACGAGGCATCAAAGGCTCTGCCACCTTCCTGTTGCTTCCAGAAGTTAAAAGAAATTTGCCTACTTGCTTTTCCTTGCCTTTAGCCCAAAAGCTTGTCAGGAGGATCATGGCAAGGTTTGACAGTGCCAGAAGGATGGAGAAGGAGTCAGCGTGACTGGGAATGTACAGTTCAATCTCTATTTGGTTCCTGCTCCCCTTGCCAGAGGGGTTGGTGATGTTCTGCACATCTGGAGGCAGAGCTGTGGCTTTGCACAGCCTCGCCCCAGAGGCCTGGAGCTTGTAAACCATCTGTACTACAGTGTCTCACCCACAACAGCCCTCTGGGCCTCCCTGGGATCCTGCGTGTGCTGCTGTCTTGGCACACAATACCCTTGCAAGCCTGAAGCTTCCCAGAAGCTCTACAACAGGCACAACGTGGATCAGGAAAAGGCCAGGCTGAGGCACATCTGCGTCCTACAGCTGTGGTCAATGAAGGGTTAGTTTCTCCCCAGGCTCTGACAGCACATCTCTGAAGCATCAGGCTGTTTCTGCTCAGCATGTCTGATCTCAGCTGAGAGCTCTGCTGTGGGGTAGAGCTGGCATGTGGGATAAGAGGGAATAAAATTATACCCAGGATATTCTGGTGCAGGGTTTCCTACACCTACTGCCATTGTCCTCCTCTGACTGAAGGCTCCATCTGGTTTGTTCAGGGCTGGGCACGGTGGCTGGAGGAAGCAAGGGGTAAGTTAAAGCAGGGTGCTGCAAAGGCTGTGCTTATAATACCTGCAGCTACAAGTGACTGACCTTTTGGGGTTTTTGTTGATGTTGGGAATGGTTTGTTTTTGTTTGGTTTTTTTGTTGTTGTTGCTGTTGTTGGTGGGCTTGGGGTTTTTGTGCAGTTGGTGTTGGTTTGTGGGGTTTTTTTTGTTTTGGAGGTTTTTTTGGTTGGTTGGTTTTGTTTCTTTTGTTTTGTGGTGGGGTTTTAGGTGGGTTTTTTTTGTTTTGTTGTTGCTGTTGTTGGTTTGGGGGATATTTTTTTTGTTTCTTTCTTTCTTTTGGGGTTTTTTTGTTGTTGCAGTTAGTTGCCAGATATCAGCCCCTGAGCTCTGCCTTTTCTCCACTCCACAGCCACTCTGGCCCCGGACTTTCCTCCATCCCACCCCTCCCGCTGGTCTCTCTGAACCCACGATGCCCAGAACAGAAGATAACGTCCTGTGGTTTTATTAGTGTTGGGGTTTTTTATTATTATCATTCATGTTTGGAGCGAACAGGTTGTTCTGTCCCCACCAAGGCCGTGTGTAGAGGCCCAGTGACCACAACCAGGCACTTTCAGGAAGGATGACGTGCGGTGTGTGCTGGGACCAGCACTGCCCTGGATGTGCCCCTGGGGCTGTCAGAGCATAGCGGGGGGCAGGAGGGGTTGGAAGGAGCTGCCCTGGGCACACCACAGGGGCAGAGGGAGTGGCACTGCCCTGGATGTGCCCCTGGGGCTGTCAGAGCATAGCGGGGGGCAGGAGGGGTTGGAAGGAGCTGCCCTGGGCACACCCCACAGGCAGAGGTGATGGCACTGCCCTCTTCCCCGCACTTTGGAGCTCCCGGCAGAGCAGGAGCAGCGCGGGCAGAGCTGTCCGAGGTGCTGCGGCACTTTCAGTCCCAGCCGGGCTGGGCGGCGGGGACAGGCTCTGCTGAGTCGGCCCCGGCTGTCGGGACGATGCGGCTCCAGCGCGATCTGTCACGCTCCACCACCACCGTGCCTTGTTTTTGCTGGCGGGCAGGAGCTCAGCCACGGCCAGGCGGGCGGCGAGGAGAGGGGGCAGACGAGATAAATAGGTAGCGTGAGGATAATAAAGGAGGACAGCTGGCCTAGAAAACTCGAGAGATAAATCGGCAAGGGAAAAAAAAATTAAAAAATCTTGAAACTAATTCCAAAGCGTGAGGTTCCGGCTGAGCCCAGAGCAGAGAGACACCTGGCAGCACCCACTCCCTGGTGCCAACATTCCTGGTGCCAGCACAGCCTCGGCGGGCAGCTGCCACAGCCCTTCACATCAGCAGGGTGGAAGCCATGGAAAAGCAGGTGGCTTTCCCCAGGAGCAGGGGACCTGCTGGGCAGGACGGGGGTGGCTGCTCACACCGCAGCACAGACCCATCAGCCCGGGCCGTGCTGAGGCTCTGTGTGTCTGGGGGTACAAACAGGGCTGAAGGGAAGAGCAGGGACTTGGCTTTGCCTCAATATTCCAGCCCTTTCCTTACCTTGTCTTTGAGATTCCCAACCCCACCAGAGGAGCTGGGCAAGTGTCCCTGTGCTGCTTTAGTGCAGTCCTGAACCCCACAGAGCTCTGGGGAGGCCAGAGGTGAGGGCTTGCCACCCTCTCAGTTGGGGCAGTGTGTCCACACAAAGCACCAGCAGTCACCAAAGCAACTGAGGCTAAAGGATATTTTATCATTCACGTCCTCAGACGCACACAGCACGAGATGAACATTCATAAACCTCTTCAGTAGCAAAGACACCACAAAAGGAACTCAGCAGGGTCTCACAGGAGGTCCATGGCCCAGGCAGAGCACAAACCTGGCTCTCGGTGTTGGGGAAGATGAAATAGGAAAGCCTTATAAATATGATTGCCTAGCAAAAGATGCTGAGAATATAGAAACTATAGGCGAGATTGAAATGAGAACAAGCTTTGAGTTAACAAACCCCCGTTACTGAACAACTGGAAAACAATGGCATGGCCAACTGAAGTAATCCCCTCGTTGATGAAACAATGCCTTCTGCTTGCAGACAGGTCCAAGGGTCAGCGCAGACCCTCTCAACTTATCAGAGGGTCCAGAAAGTAGATTTTTAGAGTTTAAAATATAACATCATATGGTAATACAATGATTCTTATAGGCTATATGTAAATGTTATAAGATTTGTAGCTTATTCCACATTGGTTAATGAGAATTAGAATATTCAGCACAGAAGATGATTTATTAGATTGTAAATGGAACCACGGACACTTTTTTGGCTCTCTTTGTCACTTTTTGTATCTTCCCTACTCTTCTCTTACTTCTCTGACCTGCTTCGAGCTGCGCCCAGCAGCTCTTAGCAGGTCCCTTTCACCCACGCTCTTCTACAATAAACTTCATGCACTAAGACCTGACTCCAGAGATCTCTCGTCTCCATCCGTCCCGACCGTCTGAAACCAAACTACACAGCACCCCCGCATCTCGGCTCAGCCTTTTTCCCATGCAAACGAAGCTGGCACATAAACACACAGCACTGGTGCCTTCACAGATGGCGTCAGCAAGCAAAGTTTCCCAAAGTTGCAAACAAAGACAGAGGGAAAGTTAGAACAGGAAGAAACACGGGAGCAGGGAGCAGCTTATGCTTCCCAGCCTGACAGAAAAAGCAACTACGCAAGAAAACAGAGCCCAGCCTTGATTCCCTTCCAGCCACCCTGTCCACAAGCTTCTCTCCCAGCATGGGAAAGGCAGCTCAGCTTAATCCTGCCCACAGATACTCACAGCCCTCCCTCCAGCGCCTGGAGCCTGACTCGCACAAGTGCAAACAGCCGCTGCAAAGTCAGAGCTAAGTGGCAGCTTCCCATTTCCCCGGCGCTAATTGCCAGCTGAGCAGCCGGTTAATCTCCCAGAACGCGCTGTGATAAGGGTGCTGCTGAGTCCCTGTAATTGCTTAAGAGCTGCCATCGAGGATGCCGGGAATTGCCCAATTATTCTCCCCGGTTTCTCCACACCCCACGTTTCCCTCCCTCCCCTTCTCAAAGTTTTGTCAATTAGAAAAGGACTGCTTTTTTTTTCTTCTTCTTTTTTCCTCTCAAGAACAGCTGGCACAGAATTTCTCAGCGGTTCAGTAGGGATGAAGAGATTATATCTGGGCTGGCTAATCCTGTGTGGGCAGGGAGAAGAAAATGAGGGGAGCAGCAGTGGAGATCCCACTGGAAGCAAAGGGGAGGGAAGGCTGCACTCACAGGTGATGCCTTGAACAGAATTCATCCCAGCAAGCCAGCGCTGGCCCTGAGTACAAATCACATCCCATTTCCAGCTCCTCAATGGCTCTGTTGAGTAATAAATCAGCTCCTGGTCCGAGCAGGCTGAAGCATTCATGCTCTCACAGTTCCCTTGCTCAGCACTGAGAAGTCAAAACTTCCCTGCCAAGGCCAAGAGTCAAACACCCAAATCCCCTCAAAGCTCAGCAGTGAAAAACAAAACAAAAAAAATTGCCAAAACCCACAAGACAGAAAACAAGTCCCTGAACTGCAGATCCCCTGCACATCTCCATTTGCTCAGCTGTTTTTCTCCAGATGATGAAGTGGGCCAAGAATTCATCTGGCATCACCAGAGAGGCAAACAAGCCAGGCCATGTCTAATCCAATGCTGATCTACACACACAGGCAGCAGGACTCAACTCCCAGCCCTTGGCCATCTTTGCAGCTGTTTAAAGCTTGGTTTTCTCCCTAAACGCTTCATGACTGTCCCTTAGATGCCACTTTTAAGCCCCAGAATGGCAGCTCTTTTTTAAACTTACAATACAGGCAGAAGTCTTCAACGCTGCCAGGACTGAGGGACTTAAAGTCCATTAATTTTAATGGGATCGGGTTTGTTCTTCTGTAAAGAGCTCCTGGAAGTTTGGATACAGGCACATTAAAGATGCAGTACCTCCTGCAGCACGCCCAGTCTGGACACCCAGCTGGGTTTGGGCTCTTTTTTGTGCTCTGCACTGTCAGCTCATGCCCTAACCCAGCTGCAAACCACAATAACCACAGCATTTCTACCTCCAGCACATCTGGAAGTGGCTCTCCATCCCACAGCCGCTTCCTCCTATTCCACACCTCGAAGGCACCAGGCAGAACAAGTGTAACGCCAATTCCTGCACTGGTTTAGTGTTGGAGACCTCTCAGTGTCCCCTCTCAGCTGGATGTGAGCTAACACTGACCCCAGAGCCAGTGAACACAAATCCACCCCATCCCACTCATGGCAGGCTGGAAAGTGAGATGAACCAACAGAGATTCTCAAAAAAGGGGGCGGGGGGCTGGGGGGTGGGAAATGGAGCAGAACAGGAGAAAAGATGACTTAAAATCCCACAGTGCAGCTTCAGCTCAATGAATGTCACCCACAGTGTTGCAGGAGAAGAGTCAGGGATCACTGAGGCAGATGTGAGCTAGAAGTTAATTTACTGAGTGGGTAATAGGCTGGTAAATAAGATAACACGTCAGATTTGCTGATCCCTTAATACCCACACATTCACTCACAGCTATTATACTTTGATATAAGCACTGGAATTTGACAAATAAACAAAGGTATAGCAATGAACACAAAACCACAATGATTAACAAGGCTATAATTAGGTGTAGCATCTAATTCATAGCTCCAGTGGCTGGTGGTAACCACCGGAGCAGATTTTCTCACCAGTGGTGTTTTCCATCTTTCTTCACTCTGCCTGGGACATGGTGGGTTGTGACTGCATAGTTAAAGTTGCACCCCCACAATTTTAATAAAATTGCAAATACAGCTATTGGAGGGGTTGTGTATATCCTCTATAAATAGAGAATCACAAAGGGCTCTCATGCAAACACATCCATTCCCAACACATCCAAGTACAGTCTCAGAGGTCTCTCTGGGATGTATTTCAAAATGACAAACATTTTGTTCAGTGTCAAGACAAATGTCTTGGGTCTTAAGAGTATTGCATTCACAAATAAATCCTTGTTGTTTCTGCACAGCACATGTGGCAGCAGTGACAGTTTGCCATTTGTTCCCATTTTGCTGGGCCCATACTCCAGGTTCTAACAGAGTTCAGTTCCATGCTGATTCAGTCCCAGTGCAGTGATGTGGGTTATGGAATCATTTAGGTTGGAAAACACCTCTAAGATCATCGACTCCAACCATTAAACATTACATATATTTAAGAAAAAAGCTGTGGCCCTACTGCTGGTGGGGTCATAAGTGACATTTAGTAGATACCACCAAGATTAGAAATACTTTTGAATTAAAATAAATATTTTTTAAAATACTTTTTAAATTGAATTTTCCCAGATTACTTTTTGAATCTCAGTGGGTAGGGTGTCCTCATCACCTTTCCTTATAGTTTATGCTGTAGTGGATTCCACCTGCAACTGAGCCTGGATACAGCTGAGAGCTACAGAAAAATTATTCTGGGTGATGCCAAGTGCATTTACAGGTGGGTGGGGGTCTTTTTCCTTAAATCTTTGCCATTTAGACAACAGAACAGCCAAGATCCAGTGCCTAGTTCCTAATGCCAACAAAGAAGATTCTAACAGGTGTTCCTGCTTATACAAATCACTTGTTGCCAAGCTTAATTTATTTGCCAAAACTTCAGCATCCATGCTGTTTATTTAATACTCCTAATCCTGTTCCTGGGATGCCACTCACACCTCTCCTGGCTCATTTTGGAGAGGTGAAGGTTCACCTGTCCAACCCTGTGAGCAGCCCTGTGCAGACATACTTAGGAATGGTAAGCAGGTGGATTTAAGTGCAGAGATACTAACCTGCAGTGACAGTTCCACCGGCCTGAGGCTCCATACTGGATTAAGTATCACTTGTTGCTGGCCTGTCTTTTTAATACCATTGGGCTCAATTTCAGAAATCTGTGGAGTTAAGACTCCAACAGGGTCTAACAGGTAGTAGGATGGATTGTGGGGGTTAAGGTCATTTTTGCTGTGCTGATATGAACAATTCTAGTTTAAGTTAAATTATATCTCCAAGACAAAAAGATAAATTATGTCTGATAGTATTTCTCTTTCCGTGCATTATTCTGATGTAACACTCTTTGAAGTGTTAGAGCCTGGTTAGATCTCTACCCCTTTTCAAAGGAACCATATTGAAAACTAAGCCAGTACATTGCCATTTCATTTTTGGGGGTTGCCTTTCACATATTGTGCTTACATTTCCCTCTGCCAAATCCATGTAAAATGGGTGGGCCTCCTACATTTGTACAATTATATCTTGATTTTTCGTGATTTTCTTGCAAACTATCCAGCTGAAGAGGGTTCCACAGAATGGTTCTGATGGTGTTTCTTTGGTTACCTCCTTGGGGCCCAGTGGACACTCAAGGGGCCACCTTAAGCTGCACTTGACTCTCTTCACTATTCTCATCCCTAAATTCCCAGTCAGGGTCCCTCTATATATCTCCATTCCAATCTTCTGGAGATGCAATTAATTAATGGATCTTTACGGGGCCTGTGGGATCAGGGACCCAATTAATCATAAATTCTAGTTTGTCCTCTACTCTTTGTCGTTTTTCCTTCCCCCTACCCCAGTTGTTTCTGCAATTATTCTATTCACAGAGATAACAGCATTTCTTGTTGCTTTCTTTGTTCAAACTCCTCTTGTAACATTCTCATTTCCTTTTCTTTGTGTTCCTTACAATGACACACTGCTTCCAAACACATTTACAACATCCTACATATTATTCCCTTTTCTTCACCATTTTTCAGTTTCCCTCTCATGCAGTTTAACTGTTCCTCTATCTTTACTCCAATTACACCAATTTTTGAACACTCAATCCTCAAAAAGTCTCGGAGAAGGCCTTATTCCATGCCTCCCTAAATAGCCAGTAATTGAATCTGCCACCCCCCTGGCTGTGCCAATTTTGTCACAGGAGAAGAGATCACTCAGACTGGCAGTTAGTTTATGGAGTTCTGATCAGCAGATTCAGGCATGCAAATCTCAGTCCTGCCTCCCACCTGTACACAGCAGAGACAGCCTCAAATGATGGACCTTGAACACACCACCAAGTGACAGGAGGACATTGTGCTTACCCAACAAGGCTTCTCTTTACCCTGTGAAAGCAACAGCCCTGGATGTCCCCAGAAGCTCTCCGGAGATGAAACAGAAACCAAGGGAAGGGGTGCAGAGGTGTGGAAGGCACTACTGAATTACCAAAATTATGGGTATAGACCTAAAATCAACACCCAACTCAGATGGACAAGAGGAGGTCCTTTTATTTTAACAGCCGGGCAGCCACGTGGGTTATTTCCCAAAGCCACAGAGTGAAATCAGAAAGCATTACAAGGTCTATATATCCACAAAAGAGTCAATACGAATGCATATTGATAACATTGACACCTCCCACTCCCCGCTTCGTATGATAATTAACTGAATAATCATTAAGCATGCGTGGTTAGTTCTTTAAAATGGGTTGGGGATCATATAGTGAGTGGGAGTCATCAAAAAGACGAAGCATACTCTTCTTCCTCACTTTGACCTTCCTCGTCCCCGTGGCTTAACACAATGAATTTGACCTAAGTGACCCCTCAATTACTCCCCCTATTCTTTTAAATGAATTTATAATTAAAAAGATTTGTACTTGTCTAAACTTCTTCAGATCTCCTTAAGCATAAGCACAGCTGAGCAAACACAGTAACAAGCAATCAATCCTTCAATTTCCAAGGCCTATTCTAGGCCTGATTCTCCTTTAATAAGTAATCTACTTAATTGACTCATTTTTTTAATTGACTGGATTTACTAGTTTTAACAAAATTAACTCTTTAACTAAAATTCTATGTTTCACTATCCCAGGTAAGGCAACCCCTCCTTCCCCCCACATCTCCCAGATCCCACAGCAGCTGGGGCTGCTCAGTCCCACAACACAGACAGGCTGAGGCAAGAGCTCCAACCAGCCCTGCCCCAGCAGCTTCACCACCTAAAAAACCCTAGAGACACCTTCCTTGCTCCAGCCAGACAAGCTTTGCTCGAGGAGGGAGAGGGCAGCACAAGAAAGCAGTGACAGTGTCCTGCACAATCCATTTGCCCCAAAACTGGATTCCTCATTCCTGCCTTGAAATAAAGGCCAAGCCCTGCTGTTTTCCTGCCTGCTCCCCATGGAGGTGGCAGGATGAGGATCAGAGAACTCCAGGGCAGCCTGGTGCCCTTCCTGCAGCATCACCAAGCCAAGGGGAGCCCAGCAGCATGAGGATGCTCAGGAGGAGGAGCCCAGCAAGAGGATGCTCAGGGAGGCAGCCCTGCACCAGCAGCCCAATTCCCAGCTGGGGGAAGCTGGGATGAACCAGCCTGGGGCACAGACTTGCCCTTCCCTCCTCTCCAAAGTCACACCCTGGGGAGGAGGCTCTGCTCCTTTCTCCACACACAGCACTCATTCAAACTCATACTCATGCCAAGGATTTGCACCAGTGGGAAAGAAATCCGGGAATCTGGGATGGAAAAGGGATGGGAGACATACTAGCCTTGAAATCCTGGAGTTTTCGGGTGGGAAGTGGCTTTTCCTTTTGTTTGGGTGGAAAAGGGATCCATAGGCAGGGAAAAAACTCCCAGGGAGCGCTGAATCGACCATCAGGATTGGGATTTAACAACTCTGAGGAAAAAGTCCTTCCTGGCTGCAAAATTCTGGCCTGGGAATGAAGGAATTCCCTCTCCAGGGATGGGAAAAGGACCTGGGGCAAGGGATGGAGGAACAGGACACAGGGAATGGCTTCCCACTGCCAAAGGGCAGGGATAGATGGGATATTGGGAAGGAATTCCTGACTGGGAGAGTGGGGAGGGGCTGGGCTGGAATTCCCAGAGAAGCTGTGGCTGCTCCTGGATCCCTAGCAGTGTCCAAGGCCAGCCTGGAGCATCCTGGGATAGTGAAAATATCCCTGGGTGAGCTTGGAGGTCCTTCCAACCCCAACTTCCCACCAGAGGGCATCCAGAGGCAGATTCCAGCCTGGAATCCTAACAGGATCAACATTCCAGGATCCTGCAGAAGACAACTTCGCCTCCCTGGCTCCTTCACCCACCTCTGACAAGGTGGGGTCCCAGGTTTGGGAACCTCAGCGTTGGAATTCTGGGAGAGAACCCTCCACCATGCCCTTCTCCTCCTCTCTATCAGAATTTTTCCTGGGAAATTGTGGGAATGGGTCTGGGATTAATAATTCATTAAACAATTAATACCCATGTTAATTATCCCAAAATCCACAATGAGGTGGAAAGCACAGAAGGAGAGCCTGGAACATGGAATCTCCTAATCCAACTCCTCCCTGCTGAAGACCTCCCTGCTGAAGAGGAGCCTCCAAAGAAGATTCCCATGCCAGAATTCCAAAAAAAAAAAAAAAAAAAAAGGGGGGGGATTTAATCATCTGGGGCTCCTCCAGGAAGGAGCTTGTGCCTAAAACAGGAAGAGACAATTCCACATCCCAAAAAACCCAACTTCCATGGCTGCCTGATTCTTCCACTCGATTATTCCAGCCCACAGTTGCTGAATTCCTGGAGGAGCAGGAGAAGCATCCCCTGGGATTTCCATCCCAGCTGGGAAGGGGGTCCCTACTCCTCCCACCCTCCCAAACCCAGAAAGGCTCATCCAGAGCTGGAACCACCCCTGGGTTTTTTGGGAATATTGCAGGGAGACAGCAGCACCCGACTCCCACTGGCCAGGGAATTCCAGCTGCCAAATTTTGGGAATGCCTGGAACAGAAGTCACTTAGAAAAGGCAAAAGCAAAGGATCCAACATCCAAGCCAACCTTGTTCCTTTTCATTCCTTATCCTGGGCCAGGAGTGTTGTCCTGGACTCGAATCTGGTGCTTCCCAGAGCCTTTCCCATGGATTCTCCTGGAATATGGAAAAGGTCACTCAGTTCAGGGATGGAGGGGAGTTGGCCCTGGAAGGGGATCATCCTGGGAAGGGTCCCCAGCTCCAACCACAGCCCAAGGAATCCAATCCCATTGCTGTGCTCATCCCAGAGCTCCCACATTCCATAAAAACAGTGGAATTCATTCCCATCCAGCCCCTGCGAAACAGAAGGGCCTCCAGCCCTTTTCCATCCCCAGCACTGAGGTTTTCCCCTGCAGAGAAGCCAAACTCAGCCCTAAAACCACCCAAAAACCCAGAATTCCAGCTACCCTTGCACAATCCAAGGGATTGGGGAGCCTAATTCCTGCATCCCAAGGGATAAGGAAGGGAAAATAGGAATTCTGGAATCAGGAAATCCTTTAGATCCTCAGGACACCAATAATTCCCTAAAATAAGAGCCACACCTTGTTTTGTTTGGGATTCCTTTCCACAGACACAACCTTTGGACAATCCACCTGCACCTCCCAAATCCAAGTGCCGGGGGGTTTCGGAATCGCTTCCAGGTGGCAGCAGCTCCACATCCCCAATCCTACCCCTTTTCCAGAGGATGGATTCCCATTGGGTCCCCTCCCACTCCACAAGAGGACACCAGGAGGTGACAGAAATGCTTCTTCTTTTATTGGGCTCAGGATCATGGGGACATTCCTGGAGAGAAAAGCCTTTTTTGGCACATTCCCAGCAGCATTCCCAGGGCTGTCAGGCTCAGCAGAGCAGCCGCCGCCAGCAGGATCCCCTGGATCACCACAGGAATTCCACCAAGGGTTCCTGGAAAGGACAAAACCCACTCAAACAGTTGTTTATTGGCTTCCCAGCCTCCATCCTATCCTTGGGGATCTTTGGGAAGGAGGCCCCAGAGTGGCTCTGGGGGGTTGTTCCAGAAAGTCCCTTTGTGAAATCACTGGGAATTCATGGTGGGATCAACCCCTGAGTGAGGCCTGGAGCTGCGACCCCACAGAGACCCCACAGAGACCCCACAGAGACCCCACAGAGACCCCACAGAGACCCCACAGAGACCCCACAGAGACCCCTACCCTGGGGGTTGTTCCCAGCTGGTCCCGGACTTCCAGAGGGGCTCCGTAATTCCTGAGCTGGCTCCAGGATTAGCAGGGGTCCCACAGAGACATCAGCCTCAGTCGGCTCTGAGGGCCCACCTGGAAAAAGATACAAATGAGTTCCCAGCAGAGGGAATTCCTGTTTGGGGTGAAATGTGGGAATTACAGGAAGATGGATGCCAGAAGAGCAGAATTCCAGGGGTTTTAAATGCAAGGAGACAGTCAGGATAGAATCACGGAAAGGTTTGGGATGGAAGGGACTTCAAAGTCCATCCAGTGCCACAGGCAGGGACACCTCCCACCATTCCAGGTGGCTCCAGCCTGGCCTGGGACACTTCCAGGGATGGACAACAGTGCCAGGACCTCCCCACACACAGAGAATTTTTTCCTGATATCCCCCCAAAATTCCCCTCTTTCCTTTTCAAATCCCTTCCCTAAGGACACCTGAGGGCAGTCAGGATTGTCCTTAAGCTGTGCCAACACCTCAGCCCTCCCAGTCCGAGGGGCCCTGGGGACACCTTTTGGGACACACCTCGCTGGCCTTGGCCGTCCCTCCTCACTCGCCTGCCCAGCCCTGCAGCCGGGGCACGGAATTCCCGGGAATTTCCTCCAGGAGACGGACAGCTGCCGGTGTCACAGCAGCTGCAGATGGCCGCCGTGCCCTCCAGAGGTGCCCACCTGGAACAGAGTCACCTGTGATCCCCCTGCCCCACCTGTGACTCCCTGGTAGGTCCCCTCCCCACACCAGGGACACTCACAGGCCGCTGGCTTTGCTGAAGGAACAGGCTTTATTCCAGGGATTTGGGGCTTGGGCCGCCGGGGACACCCGCAGGTGGCAGCTGATGTAGAGCTAGCAGGGGAAGGCAAGGAAAATTAATTAATCTGGGAGATTTTAGGGCTTTTTTCCATGGAGAAACCGGGAAAGGACAGGGAGGAGGAAGGGTGGGAACAACACCTCACCAAATTCCCGGCGTCTCCCGCAAATTTGAAGGCGTCCACCTGGAACCGCAGCGACTCTGGCCGGGGCCGCGGGGACACGAAGGCTGAGCCGGTGTCCTCCGCCCTGCCGTCCACCAGGCACCTGCAGAAGGGCCGGGAATCACTCGGGATCCTCCCGGGGAATCATTCGGGATGCCCCAGGCAGCCCCAGAGCCCGGCCTCACCCGCCCAGGTCGATGAAGGCGTAGCGGGGGGACGAGCTCCCGTCGGGGGTGGCCGTGGCCACGCACTGGTCCACAAAGAGCCGCAGGGACACGTGGCCCTCCGAGGTGACATCGGCCTGGAAGCGGAGGCTGTCGCCGAGCTGGAAGCCGTTGGAGAGCCTCTCCCTGCTCCAGTCGTCTGGAATGCAGATCCCAGGGGATGAACGGGGTCACTCCAGCGACCCCCTGAAGGTCCGGCAATCCCCGCGAGGTGGGTTTGGGGGGGATTCTGGCTCCCTTGGGGTTCCCAGGATGTCCCCAGGAGCAGGGAGCTGAGGGACACGAGGCCACCAGGGCTGCACTCACCATCCATGAGGCGCAGGGAGAACTGGAGCCGCTCCTGTGCCGCCAGCGTGGAGCGGAACGGGGCCCACGTGGGGTGCACGGGGCCGCTGCTCACGTTGCTCTTCCTAAAGGGAAGCAATGGAAATACCCAGCGGTGGTACCGCCACCCCGGGGCCGTGGCAGGCACGGCGACAGCCCCCGCCGCTCACCTGGGGTAGTGACACTCGATGGGAACCTCGGCCGGGGTGGCCCTCACGATGAGGGGGTTGCGGGAAGGGGCGGGTTTGTAGAACAGGGTGGTTCTGTAGATCAGGGAGTCCGGGGTTACCTGGAAGGAGGGTTTGGGAGAGGGGAAAAATCAGGAAGCGAACTCGGAGCCAGCCCGGACTGTGCCGGGACAGAGAGGCTGCATTCCCGATCCTACAGGACACCACGGAGCTTTGTGCCGGCATCCCAACAAGGCACCAGCTTGAAGGAGATCACCCGTCCTGGAGGCTCGACTCGGGCACTCCATTATCCCAGAAATTTCTGCATCCAAGTCCAAAACCCGCTGCTGAGCGTGTGCCTCGTCCAGGGTATCCACACCCCAAAATCTACCCCTGCTCCGGGCACTCCTCACCCCAAACCCGCCAGCACCTGCACCAGGGCACCTCTCGGGGTGACACCAAACCCTGCCCCAGGCGCCCCTCACCTGCAGGGTGCTGCCGCACTCGTGCAGCGCGGCCACGAAGGTGACAAAGTCGCGGGCGGGGTCTGGGGACAGGGGCGGGCAGGAGGCCGTGCCCAGGCTCAGCTCCGCTGCCCGCACCGGGCGCCCGGTGCCAAAGAGGTCCCTGCGCACGGTGACCGCCAGCTGCCCCTCCTGGCACCGCACGGCCACCGCGGGCCGCGGCGACAGCGCCCGCAGCTGCGACAGATCCACCCGCGCCCAGGGCTGCGACACGGCGGGGACGCGGCCCCGGGAGGAGTCACCCCGCAGCCGCCACACGCCGGAATTCCTCGGGGGAAAACCCCAGGGATCGGAGGATGCGGCCGCAGCCAACATCCAGCAGAGCAGAGCGAGCCCAAAGCGGCTCCCGGATCCCATCGCGACCCCAGGGACAGCAGCGCATAGAAAAGGGGTTGCTCGGGAGCTTTTTATGGGAGCGTTCCCGGGGAATCCCAGCCGGGATAACGGGATCCAGCTGGGGGATCCCCGCCCGGATAACGGGATCCAGCTGGGAATCCCAGCCGGGATACCGGGATCCAGCTGGGGGATCCCACTCGGGATAACAGGATCCAGCTGGTCCCATCCCTCCCGAGAGTGATTCCCTCCCCCTGCAGCCAGGAATTGTCCCGTTTGTCCCCTGTCCTGCCCGGCTGCGGTGGCATCAGTGTCACCCGTGTCCCCCTCTCTCTCTGAGCCCGAGCCGATTTTGGCCAGCGAGGCTCTCCCGGGTATTTCCGCCCTGATCTTCCCGGGAATTCCCCAAAATCGCGGCGGTGCATTCGGAACTGGGGATGTGCCAACCCCGCCCGGGCGCTTTGGGACCCGCCCGTGCCCGATGTCCCGGGAATGCGCTCCGGGGAATCGCGCCTGGGTAATGAGGGTACCAGAACGAATTTATTTGCATAGAAAGCAGAGCGCAGAACCGGTCAGGGACTGGCAAGCGGAATCCAGAGATTAATTAGCCGCGGGTGTTAATTGCGCTGATCGGCACCGTCGCTGGCGGGCACAGGAGAGTGACAATGGCCCTGCGCAGCTGCGGGAGGGGTTGGGGACATTCAGGGGGTGTCAGGGCCTTCCCGTGCCCTGCGGGCATTCCCGGAGAATTCCCACTCCTCATCCATAGCGATGGGAGAGCTGGGAGAGATTTTAACCTCGGGATTTATTCCTGGTGGGTTTTTTTTTTTTTTTTTTAACCGGGAAACGGGGCTGGAGCATTTTCCTTCCATTTCCAGGATTTGTGGGATGAGTTTTGCGTTTATTTACCGGGAAATTGGGCTGGAGCATTTTTCTGCCTCTTCCAGGATGTGTGGGACGGGTTTGGGATGAGGGGACCCGCTCCGGACACTTGTAGGGGATGAACCAAGCTCTGACCCAGCCCGAATTCCTTGTGGGAATTCTCGCCTCAGGTCCTGCTGTCCCCTGCAGCATCCATAATGTCACTCCCACATTCCCACATCCCCTTCTGGCACCATCCCGGTGTCCCGGCATTGTCCCGCGTGTTTTTAGGGATGATGAATAAATGATGGAACACGGAAAAACCTCTCCAGGGCTCTCCATGAATTCCGCAGGAATGGGGCAGCTCCCAGCCCGGCTCATCCCGAGGCTGCCCTGGAGTGTTTTGTCCGGGGGGATGGGGCTGCTCGGGGGGCTCCAGAGGGATGGGAGGGGATGTTCCTGCATCCAGAGGGATCCAGGGGGATAGGAGGGGATGTTCCTGCATCCCACAGCCCCATTCCCCATCCCAACAACGGGAATGACGCATGAAATCCAGGATTTGATCCGCTCAGCCTCTGTGGTCTCCAGGGATGGGTACCTGTTCCCAAAGCCCCGTTCCTGCTATTCCAGAGGGAAGGATCCAGGGTCCCAAAGAGCCTTGCACAGCCACGTCCCTCTCCAACGTGGATTTCTCACTCCCGGGAACAGCTCAGCACCCTTGCAGGTGAAGGTCCCGGCCCTATGGGTCACTCCGTGGTCAGTGCAACAGCCCCAGGACATCTCCCACCCTGCAAGGAGCCTCCAGCTCCCGAGCCAAGGGGTCGCTCAGGTGGACACAGGAGCCGTGTCCTGCCCGGGATGGAAAGATCGCAGCACTTTCATTCGGTACAAACACACAGCTGAGCCCAGCAGGAGCCGAGCCCTCGCTGAGCCCTGTCCTGCTGTCCTGCTGTCCTGCTGCCGCCCTGCGCCCTGGGGGCGATTCTGCACCGCTGCTGCGGAGAACCGGCCCCGCGCTCCCGCTGCCGCGGGGAGCTCGGCGCTCTTCCTCACGGATATTACACTTGGCTGACCCTCGGGAGCTCCACTGAGCCTTTCCACAGCTGCTCCTCGTGCAGAAGCCGTGTGGGGTAAGGCAGGGGACCATATGCTCCAGCGCCGGGGACAATGAGCCGCTCACTGAGACAGCGCGGCTGTGATGAGCCGTTATCGTGACTGATGGCACAAGGACTCTGGGGGAGCAGATTTTCACAGCAGATGAGCCCTAATGAACAAAGAAATAACTTCCCGTGGTGAGGGAGATGCACAGAGTTCCAAAAGCCACGGTCCTGCGAGGAAGGAAAGACTTGACTGGCAGCCAGGCCACGGAGCGCTGGCCGGGCAGCAGAGCTGAGAAAGTGCATCTTCCTGCTGGCCTCGGGAGCGGGGAATGAGCCAACACTTCGGCGGAGGAGGAGGAATAAGAGCACAGTGGGGCAGAGCAGGCTCACGGGGCTGGGGGCTGCAGATCTGCCCTGGTGCTGCAGCTTCCAGAAAAGCCATGCAGCTAAAACGCATCTCCTGCAGCACCCAGAACCCCCTGCAGAGGGGAAACTGAGGCACGGAGCCAAGGAGTCATTCCTGTAGAGCTGGGCACCCCCACACTTGGGAAAGGAAGCTTTGAAACTCGGTATTGGTCTTTGCACCTCACCAGTTGGTTCCCAGAAGGAAACTCTGTCGTCTAATATTGGCTTGAGCACGTGCCACAGCCTTCCCCAGTCCACGGGAGGAAGCTTTGCTACAGGAACTGCTGCCGAGCCACCTTATATTAGAATTTACTACAGCTCTGCCTGGAAGCCTGCCCTGTGCTTTCTATTTTTAGCTGCAGGCAGACCTATTCGTATCCGTCAGTGCTGAAACTCAGGTCCTTTCACAGCTTGGGTGCAGTAATGCAGGGACACGCATGAAGCCAGGGTCTCAGCTTGGAGGACAGCTCACCAGGATAAACAATAAACACATGAGCTGAGTGCTCCCAGGGCTGGGGGACACAGGGTGTGCCTTGCTAAAGGCATTCTCATCACACCACTACTTACGTGCAGAGCAAAGCACGGACTCGAATGTGATTTACCAGCTCATAAACTGCAAGGAAAGCAGGAGAAATGGGATGAGAGAGAGGAAAGGTCCAGGGGAAGTGGAAACAGCTTCACAAAGTTCCACACTGGTGGTGATTTCCCTGTTAATTATTTTATCTTAAAACACTTCTAGAAGAGAAGAACTTCATTAGTGCTTAACACAGGATGAGTAAAAAATGTGTGCTTTTACAGCTGGTCACGGTAAACATATGGAGGGTAAATCTCAGAGGTCTGCAATAACTCAGGGTGATTTGAGCAAACCAATGCAAGGTACAGATGTTTGGTGATGGAGCTTCCAATCAGCCAGACCTTGTTCTAATGACACTTCATCACGCTTCCTCCTTCACGTGCCTGACAGCACCTGCCAGATCCAGCCAGCTGACTGACAGTCTGACAAATAAAAAGCTCTCAGCAGTGAGACTGGCACACACCTCCTCCCCGAGAGCACTGACGTTGCCCACT
Source organism: Orthonyx spaldingii (assembly GCA_013397795.1). NCBI lineage: Eukaryota > Metazoa > Chordata > Aves > Passeriformes > Orthonychidae > Orthonyx > Orthonyx spaldingii. The sequence goes on from VZTJ01003506.1 coordinate 981,357, forward strand.
GACATCATCACTACGTTTTATGGCAGCTAAACTCAACCTTGACAGAGGAAACCTAAAGGCAGCTCTTCCCCCTGCAGAGGGCTTGGAGGAGGGTCACAGCCAGGCACTGCCAGTCCAGCTGAGAGGCATTTTTATGGGCAAGATCTGTGCATTTAACCCCACCAGTTTTCCTGAGAAGGAAACACCTCACAGAGCAGTTCAGTGGGATTCATTCTTCCTGGCTGCAATGCTGATTTTCTCCTGTCTGCAGCAAGCAAGGAGCCTGAGGCTCTCCTGCTGCAAGGTGCTGCAGTCAGGGAGGTGCCAGGAGGGTCTCCACGCTTGCACACCCTGCTGGTCCCTGGTCACTGCCCTTGGTCACTCAGGGTGGCACTTGCTGCAGGCAGCCCCAGCCCTCCTGCCCCGAGGTGTCAGCAGAGCAGATGGAATAAATGAGAAAACTCTGCTTCTCCCATCCACGCACCTTCCAGGAGAAGCAGCGTCAAATTAATGGACAAAAAGAGTCCAAAACAAAGCAATGAAGTGTGTGAGCATATTAAGTCCTTTTCCATCCCCAGTTTATGCTTCAGCTGCTACCTTGAGACTGGCACAGAAGCCGATGTGCCGTTTGCTTCACACAGCTCCTGGGATCTCCGTGGCACCGTTTACGCTTGGGTAACTCAACTTCTGGAGGCCATTAGGCAGGGTAATTTCACCAGTTCCTCAGCAAATGCCTGGAGGGGTCCCTGCAAATCCAGTTCAGCACAGCTGAAATATGGAGGAAATGTTCATTTGAATCCTAAGGAGAAATGTAATGACTGCTTTGTAGTAAAGCACATTCAAATCAGCCCCACTTTGGCTGATCAAGGCACAATCTCATCAGCACTCTCCAAGAAGAAATACTTCTGATCCAGCAAGTGAGCTTAACATCTTTGTGGAAGAGTTTTCATCAAGTGACAACACCCATTTTGGGAAAAATTAGCTCACAGCATCACTCAGGTGCAGACTTTAAAACAAGGGCATTTTTTTCTATTTTCTATTTTTTCCCCCTTTTCTTCCTATTTCTTTTTTATTTTCTGAAAAGACACTTTCCATTTGATGAGCCCACCTCCACTGAGATGCCAGCTGGCCAAACGCATCAGGGGGCTGTGGCCTGTTTATTCATCCATGTGTTGGTGAAAAAAAGCTCTGCAGAGCAGCTTCCACATCTGTGTGTGGGTGCTGAGTCCTCAGCAGGGTGGTTGGGAGCGATCTTGGTTGCAGGGGTCAGGAAATTGGAACAAGCCCTTGAAAAGCCTGGAAGCAACAAGGCCCTGGGTCATCCAGCAATGCAGCACGGAGGGCAAAAACATAGAGCAACCATTCTGGGAACAAGGAACCAGGGTAAGTGTCACTGGTGCCACCCGTTCAGCAGCACCTCGAGGAGGAACTAAGTGAGAAATCCAAAGGGAACACTGTGGGTGCACTGGCAATTTGTGAAGCAGACAGAAGAAATAGTCCCTGGTGGGGTGTCTGTGCTGATGTCCCCAGAATGGTGACACAGGAGGCAAGAGGGAGGGTTCCCAGTCCGTACTGGGTGACAAAGCAGCTTTGGAAGTGGTGGTAGCTGGTAATTTGTTGGATCTTAACTGTTTTGAGGTGCAGGTCCTCCTCAGCAACGTTTCACACAGGAGGATGGGCGTGCTCCTCACTCTGCCTGGGAAATGGGAAAACAGAAGCAGAGAGCTGCAGCAATGGGTGGAAACAGCCAAATTTATCCCATGGCTGATGGATCCAAGCCTGAGCCTGCAGGCTGTCTCCTTCAGCTCCATACCTGTTCCTCTGCCCAGCCAGGCACCTGCAAAGGCTGCTTTCCTCTAGTCCCACATCTCCTTTCACACCCTGGCTCTGCCACCTGTGCAAAACAGGACAGGAGGCAGGTGGCTCGTTAGAAACTGTCCCCACACCATCCAAACTTGTGAATATGCAACGTGCACTGCATTCTGATGGATATCTGGGGACCTGCCATCAGAATTAATTAGAAGAGAAGGAGACAGGACAAGTACGAAAGGTGCTTGTGTGGAGTTACAGAATGTAGGTAGCAGGGCAACAGGCCTTGAGAGCCAGAGTGACCTTCTGTCTTTGGTCCAGAAGAAGCTCTGGGACCCAAGAAAAACATCCAGGTCATGGGTAATGTGGAAGAGGAGTGCATTGTGGGTCTGTGAGCTACTGGACCTGTCAGAAGTGAGAAATATCATTTGTTACCTTAAAAGGTATTGTTTACCTGTTATCATAAAAGGTAATACTTTAGAACCGAGTTGGGTGATTAGTATTCACTGTGGTGTAGAACTAGTTCCTGTGTGTGTGATGGTGTAGATGGAATTTTCACTACGCAATAAATCTCTTTCTGGACACCGCCGTCCCGTGAAGTCAGCGTCTTCTTAATCGCTGCATGCTTGTGAAGAGCAGCAGGCCAGGGTGTATCAGTGAGGGCTGAGAGAGCTGCAGGAGGAGAGCAGGGGGCTGTCAGTGCTCCCACTGCTGCTCATCCAGGCACAGACTGGTGCTTGGCCTTGGCAGCTGCCAGCATCGCGTGCACCCGCCCGCGCTGCTCCTGGGCGCGAGGGCACACAGAGGTTCGGGTACGAGGGCTGGGATCAGCGCCGTGCCCCGCACCGTGCTCACGCTCACGCAGAAGCACATGCCAGCAGAGAGCAGCAAACAAACCCCCAGAATCCCAGTTTCCTCTGGCTGCGGGACAGAGTGTGGGGCTGACACAGCGGGTCCTGCCCAGTGCCCCTGGGCTGAGTGTCCCTGCAGAGTGTCCCTGCAGAGGAACCTGCAGGTGGAGGCACCAGGCCAGGTATCTTCCCATGCCTTTGAACAAAGGGTTCTACCAAAAGAAACCTCATATGCAAGTTTGAGTGGAACTCAAAAATCCCTGGTCCCCCCCAGAAAGGGAGTTCTTTCACTGCCTGCCCCTGGCAAGCTCAAACCTCTGCCCCCAAGCAGCAAGTGAGGGAGGAGGACTTGGCCCCTCACCTTGATCTCCTCTCCCAGGGGCTGCGCTGTCCCCAGCACAGAGGGGCTGCTGTTACTGGGTGGGGAGCTGAGCTCCAAGCTCCAAGGACGGCACAGAGTGTGATTTGCCTTTGGTAACTCCCACCTGCCTTCCCCCGATGTTTAGGGGCTGCCTGATCTGCGTGGGATTTTTCCATCTTCAGCACCGACAATCCTCTGATACTGCCTGAGCTTTTCTTTGACTCTCACCAGAGCCCTGAAGTTGTTTCTCATATCAAACGCTCCCAGTCAATCTGATTTTTAGAAAACACAGCGCGTCTGGGGAGAAACCTGCAAAATATAGAACACATTCCCCATTTGCATCCGAATGTTGAAAAACCCCATCACTCCTCTACGGCACATCATATCAGCACTACACCCGCCATGAAATATTCATGGCCATTTATTATCATGTTGTTTATTATCCTCATAAAACTTTCCAGCAATCAGTTTCTTTATTTGCTCAGCCTGCAGCATGGATGGGTGCTTTTGTGTCTCCTTCAGTGCTGGCAGTGTTTGAATTAATCCAGGGCCCCTGTCAGCATAAGAACAACACCACTGCTATCCCGAGCTCAGTCCATCCCGGGCTGCCTCCCTGCTTGTGGCAGCAGCAGAGCACTACCTGGGAACTGCAGGGTGACCAGGACATACTCTGCCTGTATTAGATTGCTGGAATGGAATGAAATTCAACCCAAGATTGACATCCTGAGCTCAGTGTGACAGCACAAGGAGCAGAGGCATTAAACAGTGCTGCCAGTCCTGCTGGGGTTGGGAGGGCAGTGGGACACAGCGCTGGTCTTACTGTCCATGCATCCTCCATGTGAGGTTAACAAAGAGAAGGGAAGCTCTCAGCAAGGACAGCTCCTGAAGGATTTATGGCAACTGCCAGATTAATGTTAATGTAAGCTGCTAAAAGATTTTAAAATGGATTAGTTCTCCATTTCCTCCTTGGCACCCTGAGGGTCTGGTGCCGGAAGGACAGACCTGAATCACCTCTGCAACCACAAACCTTCATCACTGGCAGCAAAGCGGAGGCAAGGGCTGGACCTGGAGGGAGTGTGTGAGGAAGACAGAGATACTTTCTGGAACAGATTCAGTTTCTTTATAGCAGCCCTTTATAGCAGGACACTTTGTAAGAGTGCCCATTCTGAAAACCTTTTATTCCTCCTGCCAGAACTTGCAAGCCCTGCCCTCTCCATGAGGAGGGGAGTAAAAAAAGATCTCAGAGGACAGTGAGAGCAAGAACTCTCCTTTCACAGGGATTGCAAAGCAGAGTCTCAGTGGAGTGACCTTGATACAACCTCTTGTTTCAAACACAGAGCAAACATTTCTGCATTGAACAAACTGCTGCAAGATGATCCAGGCTCCTCTCTTGCCAATGCACTGGCGCTGCCTTTCCCCAGAGCGCAGTGTCTTCCAAGAGCAAACTGCATCAGCCTCAGAAAAATAAATAAATCTACTTTTCACATCATTTCATCTTCTGATAATGGTAATGAACTCAGTCTGAGGCATTACTGGGAATTAATGACTGCCTGCCTCCTGACTCACCAGCTCTTCCCAGGCTATCATAAATTCCCAGGAACCACACATCACCCGGTAAGCTGAAAACAAAGATGTTGTCCAGAACCCTGGGGCAAACATGCAGCGTGCCAGTGCCACCTGGAAGCCTGGGCACGGAGATGAGCTCCCAGACAAACATGCTGCTCTGCCCCGATGGCTCACTGGGGGCAAGCACCGGGAGCTGCTTCCTGGGGCTCCCTGCAGGATCCCAGCCCGGGTTCTGTGTCACTGCTCCAAAACGAGCCTGGCTGGAAGCAGCACACAGCACCCTTGGGGAACTGCTCCTCTGCGTAATTAAACTCACACTGCATGCCACACCTTTAACCTTTTTTTCCTGGCTAACCCTTCAGTCTCACCATGCTCTTGCCTGAGGAGCTGAAGAGCCTCTCTGAAGCTGCCCCTGGATGAGGCACTTCCAGACCATTATCACATCGCCTCTCTCTTAATGAACTAAAAGAAGATTCTTCATTACTGAAGCCGAGCTCTGCAGCTCATACCTGCATGGAAGTTAGAAACCATGGTGTCACAAACGCCAGGCCTCTTGGACTTTCTGCCTTTTAGACCACACAGCTGTCAGCGGGGAGAAGGAGAGCTGGTAAAATTGACATATCTATGTATTTATTTAAATATCAGGATTTGCCACTCTCCCAGTTGCAAAGGTAGATTTGTGTGTAATTAGCTTCAGTAATTAGGGTTAATGACTAAAGAGCATTTGGAAATTGCACGATTCCTGAAGTCCTCCATCAGAAAGGACCGATTAGGTTTTTTTCCCTTTTGGAAAAATACAAATTTCTGTCATCAGCCGTTTATTGGATGTCTGTCTGGGCTGCTTGTTTCAAGAAATTTAACTAAATTAACAGATTTAGTTATCATGTATTAACTACAGGCCATGCCCAGATTTCTGTGAGTTCCAGCATTCCACTGGCAGAACAGGCCGAGGTCTGGCCGAGAGTGGAATAGGTTTTAATTTGGAGGAAATACAGCTGCCACATCAAACCAGAAGGCTGAGCAGCTCCACTCCAGCCCATAGGTGAATTCATTTACTGTTGGGTCTCACTTTTGCTGGAGTCATCCATCCAAACCACTTATTCTCCAAGGACAATTGCTGTGCAACACAGGCCGGTGCAGGAGAGAGATTTGTCTCCTGACAGATTATCCCCAGGGAGAGCCAGCGCAACGCTCCAGGGCCTTGGAGAAGATGAGGACTGAAAAATAATTCTGCACTACAAATGTGTTCTACTTCCCCTCTGCAGGCACCAGCCCTGCCCTCGGGCCCCTCACGGCAGAGCTGGGCACACAGGGGCTCCCAGCCAGCGTCCATCCCACTGGGGGAGCTGGGTGGTGGATGTTGGTCAGCCCAGCAGCTGTAGCTGTGTCCCTCCAGGTCTTTAATTAAGGCAGCTTGGGCTTCCCAAGCAGTGGGGTGTGAAAGCAGCACCTCATAAAAACGTCCCAGTCCCAATAACACTTCTAAATCAGCTCCCCGGGATGCAGCTGTAACAAGCCCCCTGGAGAAGCCGTGGCAGCAGAGGGAAGGTTTTATTGGCCCTTAATTATGAGCTCTGGCACAGGTCTCTGCATCTAGTTCTCTGACAAACAGCAAGGAGGAGCACTCCAGCACGGCCTCACCTCCACCAGCAGCTCCCCACTGCTCCCACACATCAGTGCAGCCACTGCAGCTGCAGCCCTCTTCTAATTCTCCAGAGACCCAGAAATCAACAGTTTTGGCTCTTTCCTCTGCTGTTTTTCTGTGGTGACCCGTGCACAATCGACTGAAGCCTCCTGACACGCCAGTTTCTCCCAGATTCTGTGCTGCAACCTTGAGGAAAGTCCCACAGGTCAGCAGGCCACAGACTAAGAGCTGCTGAGGTGAACGAGTCCCTAGAGGGAGAACCTCATGATTAAGAGCTCTTCAACCTCACTGGACCCCTGCAGGATCAAAGGCAGTGGCTGGAAGGCTGGATATGTTCAGAAGACATGGTTAATTGTGGCAGCAATTAGCCTCTGCAAGAATTCACCAGGTACACGATGGATTCTCAGTGCCTGGAAGTGTTTAAATCTCAGTGGAGATCTTTTGGAAAGATAAGCTGATGTTTGACCAGGGCGGACGGGCTTAATACAGGAATAGCCAATTTTATGCAAGAAGAGATGAACAGAATGGTCTTTTGAGCTGGAAAATCTCTAAAATCTATGAAACTATTAATAGAGAGTGAGACATTTCTAGTGGGTTTGACAGCTAGATGACAAATCTGTGTTAAATTCCACAGGATCCAAAGAACTACTCAGCCTCATTTTCTGATATCCTCCAAGGGGTTTCCCAGTGGGGGATTTTAACTTTCCATTTTTTTAGCTTTAGAATAATCTTCCAAATTGGAAAACTTCTCAACCTCCCCTCCTCTCACCTCCCCCTGCTCCTCCATCCTTTCCTCTGTCTCGGAGAGTACGTGCCAAGCTGTGCGTGGGTGAGCCCCTGGGAGAGGCAGCAGCAGAGCCATCCCACATGTGTGAGGAACAGAGCAGTGGGCAGAAGTAGGAGAAGCCAAACTTTGCACTTTCCCAGCCCAAAGTGAGCTCAGAGCCTGGGCATCACCACCCTTGCCAACCCTGGAGAAGCCCCACGGCACGAGGAGGGAGTGGCTGCACCCATTCTGCTGCTCCCAGGATAGCTGGGGTTATCAATATTTCCCTTTTAACTCTGCTGTGAAGCCAAATCTTCCCATTTTCATCGGGGCCCAGCAGCTGTGGCTGGGGCTGTCTCATATACTGGAAGCAGTCATGAGTCTCATGGCATGCTGCAGGTCATTAAGAGTTAATAACTGCTTCCAGGACCAATTGTTTCAGCCAAGGCTGCTCAGTTTGGTATTTTATATGTGTGTTTTGAAAAAGATGACAAATAATTGAAGATGTAGAGTACCTGCCAAGCTGTCATCACCCTCAGTGGAATTCCAGCCCCACCAAAATCAAAACTCCTCACTTAGACACGCTGCACCCTTCCTTCCAACCCTTCTCTGCTGTGCTTGCTTAGTAGGGAAACTCTTCGGGAAACCCTGAGTACAAGTTTTGACCCTCTCCAATAGTTTCTTCTCTCTCTTAAACTGGGGAGCTCCTTAGCAAGATCAAGGAGGAAAAAAAACAAGGATCAATTGAAAATGGAAGAAATTACTGAAAAGGTAATATTAATCAAAAGATTAATTTTAATATTAATTAAAATTATGTTAATTAAAATTATATTAATTAAAATATTGATTTAAAAATATAAGAATATTTAGGCCATTAAAAGTAAAAGCAGTCAGTCTCTGAATTTTGGTGGGATTTCCTGACAGGCACGACAGCAGGGCCCTGTATTGGAAAAATCTGCTCTCCTATGAGGCTGCCAGTCCTTCAGAGAGCAAAGAGGTTAATGAAAGAGTGGTAAAAAAGATTGCAATGTTTCCTGCATTTCCTTGTAATTTAAATGTGTGCTAAGTACTGCATTCTTCCAGAAATCCCAAGTGGAAGAAGTAAAATAGCAACCACTTGGAGGATTTAACCCAGAAGTCCCCAGCTGAATTCATATTTATAATAAGAAGTTTGTATAAACCCGTGCAAAGCCTGGGAAAAAAATCCATAAGCAGCAGACACTGCTGAAACTTCTGGAAGGGGAGTAATTTGCAGGAGAACCCAAGACTTGGACAAGGCTCTTTGAAGGTGACAGTTCCCCTCCTCACAAAGGGGTTTGTGCGCCTCCTCTGCGCACAATTCACTGTGCAGAGCAGCAGGGGTGGTGGGAAAGGGGGCTGGTGACACAAAGCTGGATTTCAAAAGCCGAGGAAGATTTAGCCCGGGATTTCAGGAGCAGCAGGATCTGGAATGATGTCCAAACAGAGCAGCAGGGTTCAGATTTTTCAGATGGGTCTCATCACTCCACTCCCAGGAAGAGCTCTCAGGTCTACCTCTCTCGGGTCCCACCTGTGCTCACGATGCTCCCTGCCACCCTTGTGCTATCCAAAACCACCCTTGTGCTATCCAAACCACCCTTGTGCTGTCCAAAACCATCCTTTTGCTGTCTAAAACCACCCTTGTGCTGCTCCCTGCCACCCCCGTGCTGCTCCCAACCACCCTCTCACGGCTCCAGTGCCTTTGGAGAAGGTGTCTGCTGCTCACCCCACTTGCAGGCTGTAGCTGAGCACATGTAGGTGGTGTCAGATCCCCAAAACACACAAAAACCAAACACCACAGAGCTGCTCTCAACCTGTCTGAGGCACGGCAGCCCCATCAGGTGGATCTAAGCCTGGCCCACCTCTGCTGCAGTCCTTGGAGCTGCCCAGCCTGGGAACCCAGCACCACTGAGGTGATTTACAGGTGCTTTTCTTCCTCCAGAGCCGTGCTTTGTGTGAGCCCCAGGTATGGCAGCATTAAATCAGTTTGCAAAGTCAGAGCTGTGCCTGGCAGCATAACTGGGACCTGGGAGAGGTGTGAGAGTAGGAGAAAAGAGCCAGTCAGTGCCTGGGTCTGGATCCTGGGTCCTGATGGCAGGAGCCTCTGCAGCCCTGCCTGCCTGGGGACAGCAGAACTCCCGTTGCACCTGAAGGGGAGCCAGGCTGTCAGTGCAGGGGAGTCATTCTCCAGATCCCTGGTTGTAGATCCTCCTGCTTTAGGAGAGGCTGGTTCCTGCACCCATCTCTTGATGGTCCCAGCCTGATCTCTAAGCAGCCACAAGATGGAAGTTGCTGTTAGATGAATCCATTCAGTCCCGCTGCTCAGCCCATGGCAGAGTTTTGGCTTATTCCTAGAGACAACACAGAGCAAACACAAATCAGCATAACAGCACCCAAAAGCATTTTCTATCCCATTGTTGAGAGCAGTGAAGACTTTATATGTTATCCCAAGGCACTGCTCTGCTTTAACTGCTCCTTGCCCATCCCTTGCTAGCCTTTTTCCTCCTACATCCCCCTCTGGCACAATTCCATCCCAGCCTTGCAGGGAGCAGTCCCTTGGAGCATGGTGATCCCCAGTGCCACTGAAGCCACTCTCTGTCCCACCACTCTCTGTCCCACCACCCTGCACCAAAAGCTCTGGCTTCTCATCGGCCTTTTCGATGCACAACCCAAGCCTGGGCACTCGGTGTGACTGTGTAGCCAAATTAGTGATGATCAAAGCCCACCTTGCCCCACTGAGGGAAGCGACACCCCAACATTCCTCTGCTCACACGGTCGAGTGCTTCAGAGACACCCAGCACAGGAATGGACCCCAGGGAGGGAGAGGTGCAGCCGGAGCTGCAATCCTGCCTGAGCTGAGCCGCACCAGCCTGGCTCAGGATGGGAAGGGCCACGATGGATGCTGAGCCAGGGAGGAGGATCAGCTCAGGAAGGGCAGGAAGGCAGCCCAGCAATGAGCCTGCTGCAGCAAAATCATGGAAAATGGGGCAGCTTTGGGCCCTGCTGAGCTGCAGTGGGAATGGGCACCCTGGGAATGCAGGAGTAAGCAGGCAAGTCCACAGGGCACGTCTGGGCACTGCAGTTGAAACACTGCTTCAGTGGCCATTAAAATCACCCCCTAACATTCCCACATGTGTCTCGAGACAACTTGTGGGGCAGCCCAAGGTGAGAGAGAGCGGGGACGTGACCTCCTGCCAGAAGAAGACCCTCCAGCACTGCAGATCACCCCAAGGTTCCCTTGCCTCTCTGTGGTTGCCTTCTTTCTGCAGATACCACCCAGAGGCTCGGCCTGTCACTCCCCATCTCCTCTCCCTCCCCAGCCCTCTGCAGATGGCAAACGATGGAGCTGCCAGGCAGAAGTTTGCTCTGCCCACGAGCAAAGCCAGCAGTGTTCAGGAACCCTCGCCTCCCCTCCTCAGGAGATGTGTTTTGTCAGTGCACTGACACAGCGGGGCCAGGGCTTCTCTCTCTCATGCCATGGGATCTGTTCCTGCCCCAAGAAAGAGCAGAGAGGAGAGATGAACACAGCAGTGCGGGAGTGAGGAAGCCACATGCACAGAGGGCTCCCAGAGGGACTGGCATGCTCAAACTGCAGCTAAGACACTGGTTTGTCCCTTACTGCCACACTGTCCTGTCTTGTCACCCGCTGGCCTGGCACTAGCATGCCTGTGAGATGCCTCTCCCAAGTTCTAAGTGATACAAACACCCTGGCTCTTCCTGGAAATGCTGAGTTAGTCAAGCAAACCCTGGCTGGGCTTCTGGCTTTGCCCACAAAGAAACTGGCTGGTATTCACAGAGCTTTTTCGTTTGGTTGGATTTTCCTTCTCTTTTTTAATTTTTCTCTTGGTTCTTAGCTGGTACTGAGCACAACCAAGAGTCTGCAGGAGGGGCCAGGCTGCAGTGGGTACACATCAACACAGCCTTGCTGATTCAGAGTGACCAAGCATCTGACAGAAATCCTCCCAAATCAATGTGTGCATGGTGGCTACTGGCAGTGCAGAAGTGGAAACCATGCAGAAAGGCCCTACAGATGTGATTTCTGATCCCTCTCCACACAGCCTGAGCCCTGGAGCCACAGTGAGAGGCAGCTTTGCCCACCACTCCCAGCCACACCAGGGGTGAGGTCAGGGAAAGGCAGGTGCTGTGCCCTCTCCCTCTGTCCTGGCAGGAGCACAGTTCCAAAGACAGTAAGAGATTTGGGATCCTTCAGGTCACTCTGGAGGTGGCACTTGCTTCCAGCTCAGCTGGTCCCTGTGCCTCAGTGATGGAGCACTGCAAGGTTTGCAGGGCACTTTCTCCTTTACAACCCAGATGTTCCTGTTCAGCTTCTCGTGCCTTTTTGGAAGCTGTGCTGCCTTCACCCAAGCTGGATTATAAAGGGACCAACACCACCAAAAAACACAATAACAGGTTCCTCTAGAGCTCTTTAACAATGTTCCTGGTCTAACAGAGATTTCTTTTCTCCAGAGAGAATGTAAGATGTTTTCTATAGAAAACATTGCTGTTCCATGTCCATCTGTCTGCTCTCCCTCTTGTCCATTAGCTGTGGACGGCTTGCAAGGCAAAACGTGCCTGAAAGCTCAGGGGTGCTCGTGCCTTGTGGCTGGGAGACACCTGCAAATCAGAGCTTTGCACAGCAGCTCCTCCTGGCCCTTCTTCTTCTCTTGCAAGGGCAGCAGAGGGTTGGTGGAGCTCTGCAGCCAGCGGCGCACGTGGCGCTCCCTGCGTGGTGAGAAGATTCATGGCTGTGTTCTCTGAAGGTCAGCTTCGTCTGTTGGAGGCAATCAGGGATAATCTACGGCTCCTCCCGCCGCCCCGGCCCTGGCCGTATGCTCCTCGTCAGCGCCAGACCATTGGTCACATAAAAGTCACAACTGGTCAGTGTCCTGGAGAAATGCTGTGGGAGAGCAGCAGGAGGCAGAGAGATCTTCATTTCACCATGGGCTCCCAGGGATCCTGCCTCTCTGAAAAAGCTGAGGACTGGCAGAGAGGGACAGCCACCAACACCTCAGCTTCTGTCCCCACAGACCTCACGGGATCCCTCCAGCACCCACAGCCCTTTGCTCTCTGCATCGCTCTCTTATCACCACATCTCCTTCACCCTTGAGAGTTGCATCACTGGCTCACCTTCCCTGCCCTGCCTGGAGCCCAGGTGCCTTCCTCAGGGGAAGGACTCCTCCTTCCTGCCCTGGACTCCCTCTGCACCTGCTTTTTTGAGTATTTCTCTGTTTGCAGGCAGAGCTGGAAGTAGACCACATGCAATTTCCTCCTTTGAATGCTGGAGTTGGAGGAGCTCAGGGTTTGGGGATGGCAGGAGGCAAAGAAGGGCTGTTCTGAAATGGAGGCACAGGGGCAGGGAGAGGTCCCAGACACCTGACAGACCCCAGTGCCAGACTGAGTATGCTGAAACCTGGATTCAGGAAACATCTTCAAGATCTGAGCTGGAAACTTGACTTAAAGTTATTTTCTCATGGTTGCTCACTTGGTGGCATCTCTAAGTGTGGTCTCTGCAGTCTGCAGAAGGGGCCTTGGGATGCCACATCATTTATGCCACTGAAACCAGTATCAGAGACAAGGCTACAGCCCTGAGCTGCCGACCCACAGCTGGGTCCAGAGTCTGAGAGTGCCCTTCCAGGGGCTTTGGGTTCTGGGATTGCAAAAATCAGCACAAAACAGCATATCCTGCAAATGAAGCTCACATCAGATGTACAAGAGTTTTCTTAAAAAGCAACCCCAGGTGATGCAGGCAGGTTTTCACCAGGGGCTGGAAGCATGGCCTGTGCAGGGGCAGTGGTAACGAGGTCCCTGCTGGAGTCGCTGGCAGCAGGGAGAAGGATGAAGGGATGGGAGATGCAGTGACCTCGGCCATGCCCCAGGAGCTTGTGCAACTGGCAGGGTCCCTCCTCCAGGCCCAGCAGGGAACAGGAACTGGGCATGTTCTCCCTCTGAACTGCCTCTATGGGAGGAGAAGGTGGATGAGTTTCAAGTCTCCCTGGCCCTGTCTCTCCCTGTTTGTCTGCTTTGTTTTTGAGCAGCCCCCAAGGCTGTGTTTTGGAGAGAGGGTTCCATCAGGCAAAGGAAAGGTACAAAGATGAGTTAATGAGAACGATTATTCAGTGACAGCTGCTGCCACACACCTCCTAACAAGTGTAAGGCACAGCCTTGCAGAAACAAGGCTTTCTCTGATGATTATGTTCAGGAGATTAATTCGGGAAACTCTGCTTAAGACCTGTGGTGATCTTATTTGAAATCCAGTCAATGAACAGGCAAGCGTAGGGGAAAAACAACCCTTGTTTAAAGTTCAATTGCTGGGAGCAGAGAGATCCTGGGGCCGGACTGGGGCAGAGCAGAGATGTGCAGTCCTTGCTCTGCTGTCCCTGGGATGCTCAGCACCACCCTGGGGATGTGCAGCCACAAGGGATGGCCCTCCTGCAGCTCAGCAAGGTACAGCCTGGCTGCAGAAGCATTTTATTCCCTGACTGCTGCAGTCCACAAATCAAATCCTCTGCCTCGAGCCCGGGGCTGGGGAAGGACTGGACCAGGAGCTCCTGCAGGGAACACCGGCTCTGTCGCTGCAGGAAGACTGCTCTCTGCAGCCACAGCCAGGTCTGCTGATGGTTATCCCTGTGTCCGTGCCTGAGAACTGCCCATCACTGGCCTCTCCACACAGGCATGGGATGCCCAAGCTTGGCACATGATGCCTGCCACTTACTGTCCCCATCAAGCCACAGAGAAACCAAATGGACTGGAAAGCTGGCCCGGGATCAGTGCTTTCCTTCCAAACTGGCACCCACGGAAGGCAGGACTCCTCTCCGTTTTCAGCCTGGCATCCCCACCAGCCCCCTGCCCAGCTGGCCGTGGCCAGGGACAGCAGCACTGCCAAGGGCTGATGCCTCTGTCTGTGCTGCAGTGCTGGGAGGGGGTGTCCCTGCTGCCTGTCCCCTCGTGGCCTGGCACAGCTGACCGGGGGGGACACAGCCCCGCTGCCCCAGTGCAGGCACCACGCTCAGCTCCCTTCGGCCTCACGGCCCTGCCACCAGCTCAGACAGATGGTGAGCAAGCCCAGCTCCATCTCCTGGGGCTGTTTGGCCACTGCAGAGAGCTGCTCAGGCCAAGCCGAGTTCGGCTGGCTGGTGTCCATACCCCAAATGCAAATATTTGGGCAGGAGTGGCCGGGAGCCCAGCGGATGAGACTTGGTGTTTCCCATCGAGGCCAGGGAGGGAGGTCTGCCCCACAACAGCTCCTGGGATTTCCTCACCTGGAGGCACCAAATCTGATGCTCAGGGGCCTTCATGGGCTCCTCCTCAGCTGCATTTTGGACATCCACACCTTCTGCCAGGGCTGGTCTCGCTCCCAGGGCAGTATCCCAAAGTATTGGCCATAGAAATCTGCATTTTCCCTGCTGGCCTCCCTTCAAAACCATTCTCTTCAATTTGTGGTTGTTTCACTTCAGCTCCTCCCGCAGAGACCCCTCAGCTCCAGGGCTCTGCTGTGGTCTGTAGGGAGCAGCCAGTGCCAATCGACCCCTGGCTGCATTCACAAAGCTCTGGGTATTTTCTGGCTTCTTCTACTGTGCTGTCCTTCAATTCAACTCCTTCAGTGCCTCCTTCACACCCTCTTTTAAATCTGGCTGGTCCTTGGATGGAGGAGCACATGCAGGCTCCTGGAAGGGCTGCAGGGGCTTTACTGCTACCTTTTACTCCCAAGGCCTAGAAACTGAAACCAGTCTTCCCCTACACAAATCTGTAATATTCTCTGCACACAGCCAGTGCCTGTGGCAGTAAAACTCCCCTCACTAACCCATACTACTCCCCTTCCTAGAGAAAAGAAAGGAGTGGGGTTACCATGCTCTCAAGGGATGATGAAACCATTGTGGTCTGCTTTATACACCCAAAAGAAACCTTTACCAGCCTGTGTTTAGGGCCAGAGGTCTGCAAAAAGCAGTGCTCTTAAAAATGAAATAAGAAGCCTTGAAGAACTTTTATTTGCTGTCTCTGCTCACAGGCAATTAGAGGAGCAGGACATGAGGCCTGGTTTTATGTGGAGGCCTTTCTTTCTCTTTCTCTCTTTCTCTCCCTCCCTCCCTCCCTCCCTCCTTCCCTCTCTCCCTCCTTCCCTCTCTCCCTCCCTCCTTCCCTCTCTCC